>VXCM01001617.1:0-231456 GCA_014773175.1 Lucifuga dentata
GGAGGCAGATGATTCGCTGTGGTGACCCCTGAAGGGAAAGCCGAAAGGAAAAGAAGAAAGAAGAAAGAAGATGTATGCTTTTATGATTTGCATATTTTGCATATGTTTATAATGTATTCATCTCTGTCCAGTCAAAATGATGCATCTCCAAATTTAGTTATTTTAGAGCTTGTAATCCTCAATTCAGATGAAGGATTACATGCTCCTTTATAAAATCACATAATAAAACCCTTAAAAATGTATATGTATATATATATATCATTGGTGCTGGTTTTCTTTATTGGCAAATCCTGAAAATCTGACATCTTTGGAGATATGTGGTTTTGACAGGACAGTGGTAGGATTTAAGTCTGTATATGAAAATGTTTTGATTTTGAATCAGGACATATTTCCACATATTATGTATGTGGCATTTACATATGTACATGCTTTTACATAAATACACTATTAAGTACCACAGCACAGTAGAATTTGCAGACATGTTGCATATTTACACAGGAATATTACATGGGAAGTATTTTTGTAGGGATACTTCAGACATATTCCTATCAAATGACTTCTCCTAAATATATCTGCCTCTGTAACTCATATATGTCCTAAACCAGCTCAGAATTCAGCCTAACGCCTTTTGTCTCCATGTTGTTTTTACATGTTGTCTTCATGTTCCTTGTACCTTGTTTGGAATCTGGGATGCTGACAGATCCTGCTCTGCCTCCCAGTGTTGTGTTACAGCTGGAGAGCCGTTCAGACATGCCCTTACGCTTTGAAACCGTCCACACACAGAGGTTAATGGCTGCTGATGCCGTGTAAATTCACACTCACACACCTCACCAGGGTTAATGCAAACACTCACTTGCGGATGTGTGGGTGCCCTAAAATATTTGTGGCTTGAGACCTTATCTAACCCTATGCAATCAACTAAAATAAAGCGATATTTCACTCTGTGCTACATAAATGACAACAGAGCTCTAATATATGTTCAAGTCCCTCTATTTTTAGGAGAAGAGACATGCAGGAGATTAAAACATTATTGATATTCCACATGCCAAACGAGTTCATCGCTGCTTTTCATGACCCCTCCTCTCTGATTTAACCTGTATCATCTCTTTGTCCCACTTTCCTTTGCGATCTCTTCCACATCCCCCCATAGGCCTCGCTCTCCCTCTCCCATCTTTCATTTCTACTCATGCATCTGACTCCTGAGGTATTTTGGCATCCAATCCTTCTGTGATTACGGTCTGGTATGTATTTGTGATAAGAGTGCTGTTGACAGGCAGCCGCGCTGAAATATGAAATTAGTGCCTCGGATTTGTGAGCAGACGTTGCAGAGAGGTGTGTGTGTGTGTGTGTGTGTGCGCACGCGCCTCCGACACACAAACACATACAGTAAACTCCACCTCTAGAAAGCCACTTCTAGTTTGGTCTAGTTCTTGCTTCTACTTCTTGTTCTTTGCACAGTGGGAAAGGACTCGATGAGTGGGAAGCCTTCACTTTCCCTGAAGGAGGCCTGGAGGTAAATGAAAACGCCTCTGAGTGAAAGCAGACAATTTAAAGCAAAAGAATCAACACAATAGGCTGCGATGGAGCAGAAGAAGAGCTGAGCTGAGGATCAGAGTCACACACAAGTCACAATAGATGCTAGAGAAGATAAAGTAGGGCGTTAATCTTGAGCGGGGGTGTGGATAATTGTAAGGGAGAATTCTGGGTATTCACTAAAAACAGTGGAATGTCAAGTTAAATGGGAGGGTTGGCAGAGGCGACAGGGGGTGGGGGGTTCTCACAAGGATGTCCTTGTTGACACAGAGGTGAGGACTGATTTCCTGAGGTGGACGATGGAAGTGCCTCGCCTTTTACAGATGCATACAGCCCTCACTTGCCCCTGGGCCCAAAACGACAAAAGAAGGTGATTTGGGGGAATTGGGACAATTTGGAGGTTCCCTAGGGCAGATTTCATTCGCTCATATGTTTATCAGTATTATGATAGATGTTTATCATTCTCTTTGGATTTCATCATGGTTTAAATTGGAGATTATTAGCAATTATTTTACACTAAACTCATAGATTTAGTAGATTTAGATTTAGTTTAACTCATAGATTTGCTCACTTCCTTCAAAATTGTTTACAGCAAATAGGTGTGAGTTTAAAATGGCATCAGCTGCATACATGATACATGCATTCATAACTCAGAAAATAATAGAAAATAACATCTGCTTTTGTTTGCCCCCCACCCCACACACACACACACACACAAACACATTGCTTGAAGAATTCCACCGTAAATGAACAAAAATAAGGAATAAAGCAAGATCTGCTCATGCATCTATTCACAGATCTACTCGCTTATTTGTTTATGTCTGCAACAACGTTTGCATTTTCAATGGCATATGGAAATTGCGTCGGCACGCTGGTGCGAGCAGCTCTTGAGCCACACAAAGGAAGAGAGGTTGTTTTCTCTTATTGAAATGGAAATATTCCAAGATGTTTGGCCATTTGCATTGTCCTGCATGTTAACAGTAGCTGGGGGATTGCAGTGGCAGTCTTTGGAGGGAGGGGGTTGGGGGGANGGTTGGGGGGAGGGGTTATGCATACTGTGGCACTGGTCTGAATGACAATAGTAACTTACCCCACCCTCACCCCCCATCAAAGAATGCCAACCCTCAACTTTTACGCAGTGAAATTGGCCATCACCGACTTCTTGAGAAACATGCTGGAAAACATTGAAATCTCGATTCTCCATCGTTCATTCATGCTCCACTGTTGACATTCCATCGCTGATCTCGAGCGTAAGATTGGGTAATTGCTTTCCACTCTCATGTCTGAGATGTTTGAGGATTGACGTGCACGTGTCAGTCACGCAGTTTGCTAACATGTACATGTACAAGTGTGTGTGTATGTATGAATATGTGTATGTATGTGTGCATGTAGGGATGCCAGACAGAAAAAGCACAGCAATTCAGTAATCAGAGAGGATAAGAGTGTTTTCGTCTGGTGTTGGGTGTGACTGTAAGTGTGTTTAAGATAAGACTTTAAACTCTAGGATTATCCTGTTTTCACTGATTCAGAGGTTGTTTTTTCCAGCTCACGTGCAAAACGTGTGAGTGGAAGGCTTTGGCGTGTCTCTGGCATAATCATATGTGTGCATCTATGGTTTGTTATATACATGTATATATAGATAAGCACCATTTTAAAAAAAATTAGTCATATTTTTTATTTGGTAATATCACTCAAACTATAAGATACTTGTGTTCTGTTCATTTATTTAGTTTTGTTTTTTTTGTTTTTAATTTTATTTTAACACCACATCACATGAATTGATATTATTGGGACTGCACAGTAAAATAACATTATTTTTACAATTTTTTAAAAAACAGTTATCTGGTTTTTTGCAAATGAACTGACAGAAAATGTATAAAATTATACATAGAATATATAAAACTCTAATCTGTTCCTTTAGCCCATCATAATAATTTTACTACAAAAAGGGAAATTTGAGAGGCAGAAAATTCTGTTTGCATTGATTTTAATGGAGCAAGCTGCTGCATGTTGTCGATATATAAGAAAAATATGATAATATGTTTTCAATATGTTTTCACTCACATCTACTGGTTGGTTTGTTAGATTGTTAGTAGGATTACACAAAAAAAGTTATGAACTCATTTTTAAGAAAAGGGTGGTGGGGAATGATACAGGGAAGAACCCATTAAATGTTGGTGTCAATCTGGATCCAGGGGTAGATTCAAAAAAATTATTTTTTAACATTGCTAGATAGGGCTTTTTTCAATATTTTTGTTAATTTCTTAACCCTCTGGGGTATCAAATATTTATTTTTTTATAAACTTTTTTTTAATTCTAGAAAAAAACAGTCTAAAAGCAATAAGTCAGCAGTAAGTCTGAAATAAATTATAAAATCTTCTCAAATTTCAACTTGATTCTCAAGGATCCAAGAAACTTTTTTAAAAAGTCTCCAAAAATCAGCGAACAATGTGTAAAAATGAGTTCAGACTCCAGAGGTAAAAAAAAAAATAATAATAATACACCAACCTCAGTTAGTGTGATGAAAGAAAGCATGGCAGCATGCTATGGAAATTCAGGAGTATTTAAGTCAGTTAGTAGTTTTAATCATAAATATAACTCATCAGTCCCTAACACTGACCCTTGCAGTACGTCCATCAGACTGATGCTACACTACTGACCCTTTTATTCTATAAGAATGAGAATAAAAATATTTTTTTAGAAATCATACTATACTTTTCAGGGAAGCCATTCCGATCACTTTAGATTTGACAGTTTTCCAGGAGAAGCAGCAGGCTGTCTGTGCTGAGTGGTATTTCAAGAAGCCAAACCAGATGGAGATTTGTGGTTCATTGTTCTACAGCATTTCTTGTAACTTTAGACTTTACTGGTAAAATTCTCATTATTATGTGTATTGTTATGTAATGGGATTATTCACTTTTAAAATATGAGCTAGAATTTCTGCCAAAAAAAATGTGTTTTATTCATAGATAAGTTATATAGGTTAATGCGGCTATTGTGGATATATAATGGAGTTACATTAGGAAATGAAACCCAGAATATCAATTTGATCTTTTTGTTTATCATGTCATTATATCATCATATTTGTGCATATCTGATTTATTGGGAAAAACATGAAATCCAAGTGAGACAATTGTTTTGATGTGAGAATGTGAGGCAGATAAATGGGTCATCAGATATGGATTGTTTTACAGTCCTGCCCTACTGGTCAGACAGCTACAGCAACAAACACACACTCACACACACACACATAAAAATTCTACTCGATGACAACGGAATTATTGAAAACAGTTTGGAGCTTGATAAAAAATCGTAGCAGATGGCTGGGGATGCACTCCACTGCATGGATCGTGTTTGGACAAGGGGTTGAGGAGGTTGAGATTTATGGTTTGGGGTTGTGTCAGTAATCCAGCCGTTCCCTGGAGGCCTGTCTACGTCTGTCTGCTCTACCGCCCAGCCTGAACTGAGCTGGACTTCATGCTGGAGGCAAAAGCCAGTGTAATACAGACGGACCGTTTCCTTCAAGGCTGTTTCAGGGACAGGGTCTGTGCCGAGTCCTGGCTTGACATAATGGGGGTGGGGGTGGGGTCATAAAAAATCACTGTAACTACACAGTGTCACACTAAATAAGCGCCATGATAATTGAAGCTCAGTCATAAAGCTTCCCTTATGTTAATCAGCACACCAGTTTCCCATTAAGGTAATGTTGTCGTGAGGTGAAAATCCAATGAAGATCAGCATGTTAATCAGCTGCTTCATATTTAGGAGTCACACTTTATCCTGCTTCATCTGGTGTTAAAGCGACATTGACGCGTTAAAGGACCATGCTATCCATTTTGCATGTTTGAGCCTAATATATTCAATTTTCATATATGTAATGTTACTGACAATCATTTCCCAAAGGATAAAACCGTATTTCAGCTTTCCTGATATTTTGCAAAATCTCTTAATCTTTCATAATCAAATATTCAAGCAATACATCCACCTTAAAAATTGATGTTTCACCTGCTAATAGTTACACAGCCTTATGAAGTCACGGTTGTTAACATTTTTCCATAAATGCAGGTCTTCTTTTGGGACTATATTCCCCGGTGGAGACATACATTCACTCCNTTTTTCCATAAATGCAGGTCTTCTTTTGGGACTATATTCCCCGGTGGAGACATACATTCACTCTGTTCTTTTTATTGCACTTAAATGCTAAAATTACATAACTTCTAAAGAAAAAAAACCTGAATATATGTCTTGCTGGCGATGATGGATTACCTATCCCAAGAACGTTTTAAGTACCAGAACTGAAACCAATGGTGGTCTGGAAGGTAGGGGGAAAAAATTAACTCACCTTTCCAGTATACTTTGGGAAATGGTTGTCAGTTACATTACATGTATGAAAATTTAATATGTTAGGCTTAGTCATGTAAACTGTGTGGTATGGTCCTTTAAATTGGCAAAGGAAACACAAATTCTGTTTTAAAGCTCCACACTTTCAGACACTGACAACAAGATAAGACAACAGGTAAGCACACACATAAACCTTCGTAGTGTGTCATCAGAGTGGGGGGAGGGTGGGATGTGTGTGTGTGTGTATGTGTGTGTGAGACAGAAGCAGAACGTAGCAGATGAGGAGGCTCAGCACTACAAAAATGTGTGTGTGAGATCGGATCAAAACTCACCATGACTAAACTTACTGATCAGCTAAGTGGGCTGATCTATCAAATGGATTGATCACTAACACATGTGAGGTAAATACAGTTCAAAATGTACAGTTTAAAAATACATTTTCATAGCACTGAATGAAACAGGTCTTAATTTTTGTGTGACGGTGTGTTTTATGAATCGCTTTCCTGACATGTAAATAAGGAAATATCATAGTAACACCTCTTTCAAGGAAATAATTAAAAGATGCCATTAACAGGCATTTGTGAATGAGGGAACATGGTTGTGTGATGACACAGTAAATTGGCCAGATTCACAAAGCTTAGCACGTCTTGCCCAACGTGGACATAATGCGCTATAATGTGTCAGGTATGGAGTGGATTTGGGGTCTACGTGTCCATGAAAAGGGAAAACGATGTGCTAATAGGATGTGATTGTGGCTCTCATTTGTGAGTTCAGGTGTGGCTGTTATCACTCATCTCTGCCCTCACAGCTCTCAACAGGACACTGTGACCTGTTTATCTCATCCACACACAGGTAACAAGAGCCCGTGATGAATACCACGCAGTATGCGTGGTATTCATCACGTGGCTGTGTATGCAGCTTGATTCAGGTTCAGGGTTTGAATAGAGGAAAATGCATATAGAAAAGAGAAGAAAGACATCCTCACTGAAATAAGCTCCAAAATGACATTTAAAGGACCATACTGGCGATTTTGCATGTTTAAGCCCAGCACTACCTGCCTACACATTACTGAAAAACAATTTCCAAGTCATAAAACCGTATTTTAGTTTTCCTATTATTTTGCCAGATGTCCTCATCTTTCAAAATCAAATGTTCAGGTGATAACCCATCTTAAAATTCAATGTTTCGCCTGCTAACACTTTTGCATGATTGTAAAAGGCATGATCATATCACTTTTTTGATAAAAGCTGCCTTCTGCTGGGACTATATTCCCTGATGGAGACATACGTGGATTTTCCATGCAGCTCCGTGTTGGACCAATTAAATAATGTTACTTTAACGAAAAACTTAATAGACATGTTCACTGTGATGGTTTATGTATCTCAAGCATGTTTCAGGTCTCCACAAGTTGATTTTAATAGTAAACTAGAATTATCTGAAACCAATGGCAGTCTGGAAGGTAGGAAAAACAATTCTAAAATTTACTGTGACAGTAGTATGTTTTGAGAAAAGGTTGTCAGTAACCAAATATGTATTTGTGTGTATATATATATATATACACTGTATATTGGGCTCAAACATGCAAAATCACCAGTATTGTCCTTTAATATGATAAATTCATGCTTTCTCTCACATAGGCATCCAGTGTCAACCATCAGATTACCTGTAGAAGATCTAGAAATTTATTTTAATCTCTTAAATTAGACATATAAGCTTCACATGGCTTGATAATTACCTGAATATTTCCCGCTTTGCTCATGTTAAACTGATCGTCTGTCAACCTTTTCTCTCAGTCCAGCGTCTTAAAGGCTAAATGATGGTTTGTGTGCAAACTGACAGACAGGATTAGTCTTGTCGCTACCTGCAGAGAGAATGGACCTGAACCTGTGTGAACTGTGAAGACAGATCTGACACACACTCATACACACCTAAACAAATAAATTCAGTACAAACAACAGGCTGGCGAGGACATTAACAGTGTTAGTGTGGAAAAATTAGACTTCCCACTGATAAGCAAACAAATAAATAAAGGAAAATTCACCAGGCATAGTAACTGCACAGCAACATAGAAAGTGTTTCTGTATTCTATTCATGCATAAGAAATAAAGAAAGAAGAAATAAAACTCAGGGCACATTGATTCTTTGATGGATTAGTTCTCATTTATGTTCAGCGGTCTGACTCAGTGCCTCGAGATTATGGCAATCACTGTGGAGACACTGCTGCCGGGAAGTAATTGCCTTTGCTGAGAGGCTCGGCTTGTTCTCAACAAGAGAGAATGTCTGCACGTTGCTCCTGAGACTCACATGTGAGCACTGCTCTTATTCAGGGAAGTCGCATCTCCACGCCCCAAAACTGACTTTCACCTTCTCCTTACGCCTCATTTGCTTTTTGACATCATTTTTAACCACAAATCCTGTGCTCAGTTATGTAGGCCTCGGCGTTCATTGTGAATTAGTAGCCTAGATAGTTTATTATGACTCGCTATCCTTCCCTGCTCATTAAAGGACCATATTTTGTTTAAAGGACTATACCGGCCATTTTGCATGCTTTAAACAAACAATTTTACATTTTAGAAGAAATCTTGTGTGTTCATTTGTATGTTCAGGCTGTCGGTATCTGGTTAAGTGTATGTCTGTGTGTCCTTGATATGACGATTCCATTTCCTCTTTGCTGAGTTGACTGTGAGGCTTCATACCACTGCCTCTCTCTCACCTCTTTAGCCCACCACAGATGGTGCATGGACACCGTTACGCTTTCTCCCCCCGTCACGGATCTCAGAAACACATTATGTCTGCTGCAGACACTACAGCCATTAGGACGCCGCAGCCCGAGCAGCAGAAAACCGCTGAGCTAAACTGCTCCAGGCAATAATGGACTGGTTCAGTGACGCATCAGTGTTCTTGAAGAATACATACTGTACTCTTAGTGGCAATTGGCACCAAGGACAAATGAAAAGAGAAAAAGATATACATACGTAAGACACCCTGGAGGAAATGAGTGCGATTGCATCACTTGCCCCCTACTCCCCTCCTTAAACTGCTGAATAAAGAGCTGCTCTGTCAATGTTTCAGCCATCAGAAGCAAGGGGAGGTTCTGTAAGTGAAAATGAAACTTCAAGTCCTTTACAGTAACAGCAAATCTGTTTAGTGTATTGTTAATAAAAAAAAAAAAAAAANAAAAAAAAAAAAAAAAATACTCAGCTTGACTCATAGCATTCTGTTCTGAGAGAAAGACCAAACAGGACATTATAAGTCTCATTTAAGGCATTATTTACACCTTTCCTTCTTTCCTGTTTCTCTGCATTTCTTTCACTTGAGCTCCTGTTGGCTGATGGCAGTCTCAGTCTCAGATTTCTCTCTGGCTAGTTCACAATGCAAAACTGGTCCAACTGCTTGACTAACTCAAATATATTTGAAAAAAGTCTTTGCTGTTTCAACAAGTGGAGTTGTGAGTTTTGACCACAGCCACACTAGGACATTCCACCCCAACCAACGACTCCAAATGGATCGAGTTGGCCGACTCAGAATCAACCAAAAAACTCTTGGTTTACGTATGTTCCCTTAAAAAATAAATAAATAAATAAATAAATAAATAAAAAATAAGTAGTTTAGTAGGTTTAGGTTGTTTCAAGCTTTATAAAGTGCATCATAACACTTTTTCTAAAAATAACATCATAACACATTTTCTAAAAATACACATGGTTGCACAATGAAAACTGTCTCTGGAATGTCTATTCAACCCAAATCTAAAAGCTTAAGCCTCTGTTTTGGGAAGCCAGATAAGGTCTCTATATTCACTTTAGACCTCCATGTCTCCCAACCACCTGGCTGAGTGAATTAACGCAGCTCACAGGACTGGAAAGTGGGTCAAGCTCCACTGCTCTCTGCAGCCATCTCAGCTCACTTTAGACATCCAGTTATACAAACACACCTATTGTTATCGACCGTTATCAGGGACAAGATACTCCCGAGCCTCCAGAGAGTAAGAGCAGCCCTGGAATCTGGAATAGCCAAGGAAATGAAGAAAATATGCAAGGGATGTGGTATGTGGGTATATGGGAGGAGGTCCAAATGGTATGCAGGTTTCTAATTTTAGTCCATTTACTTTCATTTAATCTTATCTTCTAAAAGAGAGACCTGCATATACTAAGCAATTGCTGAAGTTTCACCAGATGCTCTCAGTTCAAAATCAGGAGCTGCTGTCAACTCTCCACTGAGTTTACAATGACATATAACTCATACAAACTCTTAGGTAACAGTGGACATGCAGAATCAATCATGACCTGATTGGACATAGCTAAAGCAGTCTTTGATCATCACTGTCCTTCATATAAATTGGGAAGTTTGCAAACTAGGTCAGGGCTTTTTATATCTTTATTTTCCCTCCCATTCTATTCATTTCTTCTCTCAAGAGCCTGAGTGTTTCAATAAGCTGTTCCCGGAGCGTTAGTTACACAAACATCATTTGTGAGCTTTTATATTTTCTTCTGTGCGTCTATTTGATCGTAGAAATACTCTGAGTCATCCATATAATGAGTTGCACTCACTCAAACCCACATGAATACACGTGTGCAGGCGTGCATGCAGTACATACACACACACTGTTTCTAGGTCTCCCTGTATTAGATGGCCACAGTGAACTTGTCTGCTTTCTGCTTTGTGTAATGAGCACAATGCCGCCATTGTTCTGTCATGGCAACCTCACTGACTGAAAGTGATTGTGTAGCAGCACAGGTGCATTTTTGGGGTAGTTGAGTATGACCATGGAGGAGAAAGGGAAAAGGGTCATCGCCTGCACAAACATTCTTAGATATCTGCGTTTTTGGGCTTTTGCTGTTGTTATGGGGTTGTTTCCACCTCTGGTTTATTTGTTTGTTAGCAGGATTACTTAAAAAATTCTGGACCGATCTTGATGGCATTGCCCAGGGAAGGACCCATTTAAATTTAGTGTCAATCCCAATCAAGGGGGAAATCCAGGAATTTTAAAATGATTTCTTAACACTGTGAGCTATTTCAATATTTCTTCAAAAATAATACATCTATGAAAAAAATCAGGCATATTTATCCCATGATAGTCATCAATAGGTGCAATTTGGTTCTGATCCAGATACTTTTTTTTTTTTTTTAAAGAAATATTGTTTCTTTGGGGAACTAATTATTAAAGTAATTTCTTTCTTATTGAGGTGAAGTAATGATTAGCACTGTTGGCAGAGAGCATGAAGGTCATGGGTTCAAATCCCTGTACTGGATGAATTTCCTCACATACTATAAGTTGGAGATAAATTAAAAAAAAAAAAAAAAANTTAAAAAAAAAAAAAAAAATCAGAACAAGACAAATATTGTCTAGCATTGTTCAGCTTGGTGGAGGTTGTATGTGTTCTAATGTGTTCCCTTCTAGTTTGTTCTGTGAGTGACAGTTTGTTAGTCATGTCTGTAGACTCATTTTCTATATATTTTTGTGTGTTTATGGTTAAAGGCTATACATACATTATATACAGTACATAAATTGAAAGTTATGTCTTTGTCTGTAGCCACCAGAAACAGTACAGCTCTGTGTCAGCCCAGATGTGATATATGTACATCCACAGTACATAAAGTGCCATTACCCAGCATGCCTTGCTCCTCTGTTTACAGAAGCTCCTGGAAGGTACATATTCAACCAGATTCCAGATGAGTCTGTTTGGAACAGTGCGTACCTCGCAAAGCGTGCCAAGACTTATGAGTGCAACTAATAACACCTTCCCTACCATCTCTGTATCTGGTGTTCTCTGTGTTCCTGCCAAGTTCCTGTTGTTTTCTCCTCACTTCTCTCAGGACCATTTCATAATATAACACAGGTAATGATTTTTTTTTATGAGGTTTTGAGCCCATAAGTGGTTGGTTTGGCATGTTAATCTTGTAGGTCAAAACACTGATAGGCCAATAAAGTTTAATGATGCTGTGATTGTGATGTTATGTAGGAATAACTCAGACATTAAAATAAGTTTTTTTAGGGTTAAGAGAGGTGTTTTACATCCAAGAAACCTATATTAATGATCAAATGCCCATTTTTATTCATAAAGTTGTCAAAGCTTATACTTTTACCCCAAAAACTCTGATTACATTAATAATCAGTTTACTTGTTTTGCAAGTTAGCACATTTCAAGTTTTGTATTGTTGGGCATCAAAAACTGAATAAAACTGAATAAATTATAAACAAAACAACACTGAACAAAAAAAGTTTGCTTTGTAAACAGGGACTCCACATCACAAATTAAATTCATTGTCTTGGGAGCACTATTTAGCATGTGAAAACAACTATATAAAGGTTTTTGAGGCAAGAGAGGGAGATGTTTAAAATCAGGGAGACAAACCCTTATGACATCACAAGGGTTACTTCCTGTTGGTGCTTTGGTCAACAAGGGTTAGTGCAAGACTTGAAAACTGGAGCCTCTCCTAGACCTTTTTAGTGAATTCAACTCACCCAACTTGGTTTTAGTTTTTCAAACTTGTCATCTTCCCTTCCAACAGATTTTGATGTCATAGAGGTCAGTTTCTCTGACTTTGAACAGCATGTTCTACAGCCACAAAAGCTTTTTTAAACTGTTTTTTTTTTTTCTGACTGCTAATCAAGACTAATAACAGAATTTGATGTGTAAAATTGGTAAACTCAAATTTTAACAAATGCTTAAATCTACCAGTAACCATTAAAGAGTTTTAAAAATGTTAAAGAAGTATTAAGATTTCAATCATGAATCATCATTTTACTTTAGTGGTCGTATTTGCAGCCATTACCGTAAACCCAGTGCCTGCGGAGTATTCTAGATCTGATACAGACAAAATGAATAGCCTCTTTGTTGCATGCTTCTGTGAAACTATTTGAATACACTGTCCTCAGCCTTCATGATTCTGGCCTGTGCCAAATATGCAAAGGCTGCACCGGATCATGGTTTCTAAACTGGACAATTATTTTCTCAGCATTACAGAAATTATGCATAATTCATTTATCTATGTTTGTAGCAGCTGAAACACGGGAAGGTCATCTATGTTTATGGTAATACTGCCAGCCTCAGTGAGAGGAATCTTATTCTAAGGCCTCAGTGTGTGTGTGGGTGTGTGTGTCATCTGTGTGCACGTGCATCAAATCCAGACACTCTGCTGCTCCACTTTTCAGCTGAAAAGAGGCAAACAGAGATGGTCCCCTGAGGTTGACCTGCTTTTTAGTCAAAGAAACATGGAGGACAAAGGTCCTGTTAAACCATCCAAACATCAGCAGGCCACTGCATATGAAAAAGATTAAAACCCCAAATAAACACGGGGGCAATAAGTGAATTTAGCCACATTTGCTGTCCATCTGACACATATAAGCCTCATGTCAACACAGGCTAACTTGCTCAGCCTGAAAAGGAAGATAAAATATAAAACCAACCATGCTTAGTAAATAGTAGATTTTCTTCAATGAAAGCAGCAGGAGCTGGGAGGAAGGGAGCTGTGGTGTTTCCTCAATCTAATTAACAGTAACTGGACCAAAATAGAAGGTACCAGGAACATTTTGTATGGAACTATCAGAACATGAGAGCCACGATTGTTCCCCTGCCAATCAAAGATAATAATAAATAAACTATGACTTATATGACATTCAGCAGAGTTCAAAATAAACCCCTGCTGCATACCAAATGTCATATTAACAAAAAGACTTGACAGTTCCTTTTAGTCTCCATCTCCCCCACCCTCCGCAGCTCAAACTGGCAATACCGTTTTTTATTCTTGATAAATTTTCTCACTCCTTCCACTTTCTTTTGAAGTAAGTTATTTGTTGCTTTCCCTTCTCTTTGTTCACATGTAAATGCTGAGGAGATAATTGCGAAGGGAGTGGTATGAAATCACAAACAAAACTAAAAAAAAAAAAAAAAAAAAAATAGTGAGTGAGAAAGTCCTGGGGGCCTGGGACCCCTGCAGAGGACCCTTACCTTTAATAGCCCTGCTTCTTTATGATTGCCGTTTAATTGGCGGTTAGAGTGCAGTCTACCTGAAATTATTTATTTAGCCTACAAAAAAAAAAAAAAAATTAAACCCAGCAGCATTATTTTTCATTATTTGAACACAGAAAGCAAGTTAAATTTGAGAATTTATAAAGCTGAAATAAGCAAATGTGCAAAATCTTCTCTTGCTAATGGATTAAAAAGGTTAATTGATGGCCAGATTTGTTAACCATTAATTCTTTTGACTGATAATCGTTTTGTTGGGACTTCTAAAATCAAAGTTACATTTCCAATACCTCTTTAAATACGTCCTAGAAATTAACTACAACTCCCTGGAGCCATTACAAGCCATTCCTCCAAATCATTGCTGATGATTGGTTGCACCTCAGCTAAGCTTTAACATCCACGTCTCTGAATGGCCATAGTAATCTGTCAATCAAACAAACGGCACCGGCTAAACCAATTAGCTGTGAGTTTCTAACGGTAGGCGGGCTCTTCAGGCCATCTCAAAGCAGGTTTGTTTTATAATCGTTGCTAACAACCTGCTGCCTGTAACTTGATGTGTCCACTTTTCACTCATGTATGTTTTTTTTTTTTTATCGTAGAGTTTTGTAAATGTGAGTGAAAATGGAGCCGTTGGGACACCGAGTTTAGTTCGGCGTTAGCTTCGTGCTGCTCCGTCTCTCCCGGCGAGACGCTGCCTGCTTTTTTTGACGCTCCGAGCTGCAGTCTGGCCTCCAGCCGCGACTGCGAATTAACTTGATTTCTCAGCGTCTTTTTGCTCTGAAATATGTTTATTTTATAAAGATGGCGGTGAGGGGGACACTATAAACTAAATGACTGTCAGAAATATCGCCTCCATTTGTAATATGGTAAGTAGTTTGCTAGCTTTCTGTGTTAGTATCGATAGCCTGCAGCCAGTGTGTTCAACCTGATGTATGTGATGCATTTGATGGAGTTGCAACCCCCCTGCACCCTGCTCAGCACCCAAGAAAAAGCTTTAAAAGAGGATGCAGAGAGAATCAAAAGTTGTTTTTTGTTTTCAGGTTTGAAGGCTTGGTGTCCATGCAGGCCATGGATAGTGAGGCCTGCGCCAGAATCCTTCATTTTTATTGTAAATAAAGCTTTTCCTGCTCGCAGTAGCATTGACATTGTTGCAACCTGGCAACGACACGTATAATTTATATACAGTGAATTCAGACCCCTTTAACTTTTATCTTATTTTTCTACCTTTCAACCAACTCTGGAGTTAACTCCAGTAAACTCTGAAGTATCAGAGTTAACTGTTACTAAACATTCAAAATCACTGATATGGTTCTTTAAATCAGGTGATCAAGATTAAGTCACTTGATCAAGATTGGTACCTCCCACATCGTAACTGGCTAAACACACCTAATTTAACTTATGATGTGTTAGTAAAGCAGGAACAGAGGAAAACTGTAGTGTGGTACTTAAGGACCTGGACTGAGAACCTCTTATCTGTACTATATAATGCCCCACAGGCAAGAGTGCATGTCAGAGGGAAGAAAAAAAAACATGAGTGTCAAAGCAATTATTCATAGACCCCAAAGACAGGATTGTGTCAAGATACAGAGTTGTGCAAAGGTATCAGAACATTTCTGCAAACCTTTTGTTTTGTTTTGTTTTGTTTTTTAATACTTGAAATGGCATATTGTGTGTAGATTGAGGAGTATGTTTGTAACATAAAATGAGGGAGAAGTGAAGGGATCTGACCACTTCATGAATGTGATGGAGTCATCAGAGAAGATTGATAATGAAATGAAAAGCGGCATGCTGCCTTTGACAGCTTGTTTTGATTGCACGTTCTGGTCCTCCAGAGAGCTATTGCATCTTGATAGCAGGGAGACGGACCTGAATTAATCTGTGTTTATGCTGTTTCAGGGGTATTTAAGGGCTGGTAAGAACACACTTAACCAGCTCTGGCTAATGCATTTGGTCTCTCCTCTTTTTTTCTAAGTGATGTTGATGTTAAAGCCTGTAATGTCGTTCTCCTTTGAGTGCTGCTGGCCTGCATTACTGACGCACTACGATGATGTGCTACTCTATACTCTTGCATAACCTGTTATAACTGTTACAGAGGCATGGACAAAGATGGCAGCAGCACAATTAAAGCCACGTCAAGCTAGAACGGGCTGGCGTTTGGTGGACATGAATGTTTGTCGTTGGTGGCATGGCGTCACAGCAGTTAAACAGATTATTCTGCAATCAAACTGGCACAGCTTTGATCCCGTGTGAAAGCTGATGTCCGCCTCTGCCAGAGTTCATTTGGCTTCTGCACATGGTCAGGCCTGTTTTTGCTTGCAGCATATTTCATACCAAAATTTTAAAGGACCATACTGGCCATTTTGGACGTTTGGGCCTAACATATTCAATTTTCATAAACGTAACATTACTGACTGTCATTTCCCAAAGCATACTACTGGAATGGTGAATTTAAAAAAAAATTCCTACCTTCCAGACCGCCACTGATTTCAGTTCATTCTGGTACGCTATTAAAATCAACTTGTTGATACTTGAAAAATGTTCTTGAGATAGGTAATCTGTCATTGCGAACAAGACATGTATTCAAGTTTTTTTTCGAAGTTGCGTAATTTTAGCAATTAAAAGCATGGAGTGATCTGAAAATGCTTCCTGTTGTCAGTTCTTCACTACAGCACTTGAATGCACCACTAGGAAGCATTTTCAGATCACTCTGCAGTTTATATTGCACTGAAATGCTAAAATTATGTCACTTCAAAAAAAAAAACCTCTTGTTTTTAATACGGCTTTAATTATTTGATTTAGTCGTTTATTTAGTCATAATTAGACTTTAATCGTCTTTAATTTAGTTCTTTAATACGTCTTGTTCATGATGATGGATTGTGTCAAGAACGTTTCAAGTATCAACAAGTTGATTTTAATAGCATATCAGAATGAACTGAAACCAGTGGCAATCTGGAAGGTAGAAAAAACATTTTTTAACTCACTGTTCCAGTAGCATGCATTGGAAAATGATTGTTAATAACGTTACATGTATTAAAATTGAATATATTAAACATGTACAGTCACCATTAGGTTCCTTTAAGTGAGGAAAGTTTGTCTGTTTACATGTATTTTCTCCAGTTATATGTGATAAAGTTAAAAACTACATATTCGTCATTGAGGGAATAGAGTATCATTTTCGCCGATGAGTCAGGAGAACCTGCACGCCATCGTGTTACTCATTGCTGTTTAGTAATCGCAAAGCATTCTGCTTTTGGATCTTCCTCAGTCATAGAAAATGGAAAATAAATAAATTTTACAGAAAAGGCAAGGCTGAACGTGGCCAACCTTGGGCAGCAGTAAAAGTGGGAAAGTGACGACAATGCGAGGGTGTCGAATCTTCATAGTTTGCTCTACTCTGCCAATGCACCTGTTATAATTCAGATGAATAGTTTTGGTTTCTGTGGAATCAATACATGACAAACTTAAGGATGACATCAATGACTTTGTTCCCTTTTAAATAAGTTATGCAGTTGCCCTCCATTTATAATTAGGTGCTTAAATGTGAAAATGTAGAACGCTCGTGGAATCAGGTGTCACTTTGCGTCACATTGATAGTTTGTCTTTATTTTGTATGTATTCTGTGTGGATAATAGCCCTCTATAATATACCTTTTCTCCGAGGACTCGATGAACTACAATTTCGTTGAATAAAGACTTCAGGCTACTGTTTCCATTATGAGTCAATCCACCTCCTCTGAGAAGAGAAATTATGTATGTGCAGTTCAAGGACATAAAGCAGTAATCAGACAAAGAAGCGTTTCACAATCCGCTTTGACAGAGAGAAATGACAGTCATTGAAAGTCAAAGCCATCCCCCAGCTAAATCGTCTTCTGCGTTCTCTCAACAAAGCTGGGGTTCTCTTGGAAAAGCTTTGCACTCTGAAAAGTGAAAAGGCTCTGACACGAGATAAATGGTCCGTCTGAGCAGTCGTCAAATACTCGCTGACTTCTGACATGGATGTACCTATTTAGACCATATCCTATTTCTACACTGATAGGGTCTATTGTAACCAAAGGAATCAAGAAATGGGCTGCGTTCTCTGAGAAACTGACACTTTAAAGGACCATACCGGTGACTTGGAATGTTTGAGCCCAATGTGTACAAGCCGCATATGTGATGCATTATTAATGCCAATCTTTTTCCAAAGCATAGTACTGGAGCAGTAAATATTAGAATTGTTTTTCCTACCTTCCAGACTGCCATTGGTTTCAGTTCATTCNTGGAGCAGTAAATATTAGAATTGTTTTTCCTACCTTCCAGACTGCCATTGGTTTCAGTTCATTCCAATGCTCTACATACATACAATGTATGTCTCCGCCAGGAAATATAGTCCCAAGAGAAGACAGCTTTTACCGAGAAATTAAAAACAATCGTCCCTTCTACACTCAGACATACATGATAGCAGGTGAAACATTAAATTTTAAGGTGGATCACCTAAATATTTGATTTTTGAAAGATTAGGGGATTTGGCAAAATAACATGAAAATAAAAAATGGTGCGTTTTTATGTTTTGGAAAATGATTGTGAATAATGTAACGTGTATTTGTGTAGCATTTTTTGGGCTCAAATATGTAAAATCTCCGATGTGGTCCTTTAAAATTGAACTGAAAAGAAGGTTGTTTCAATAATTTGCTTGAAGAGGGATTAATTTTATGAAATGCAGTGTATAAGAATAGCTTCTGATTGTAGGTGATCTCTTTTGAAGCTTTAGCAGCCTGTTGGTGCAAGTTGACTTTGCTAAATTTCCATAACAATTTGGCTACATTTACATAGAGCAGGCAAAACAAATGGGGCTTTCATTTTGGCATTGCCACTCTTTCTCCATATGAATGAACGAGTTAAACTGGGGTATATGAGGTGGACGATGATGATGATGATGGCAACAGCTAAGTGTCGGTGTTGGATCACATGCAGAATGTTCTAACAAAGCGCACCGTGTCGTGTTTTTGTCTCTGGTCTTTTCAGGGCACCAATGCCTCTGCTCTGGAGAAAGACATCGGCCCGGAGCAATTCCCAATCAATGAACACTACTTCGGATTGGTCAACGTAAGCATCACAAAGTCACATCGCACATTAGCGTAGGTCAGCACCAAAAACACCGGTGTCGTATTTCCAAACAAAGACCGGGCCCACTGGGATCCTGGTGAATCATGTCCTGTACTGAACAGCTGGTATTGTTGGAGGCAGACAGGTTGCGTTGTCTGCAGGCTCAGAGGCCGGTGTATTGACGTGCTGTTTTTCGATTCTGGCATTTACAGTGGAAACCTAAATCTCCCACCTCCAGAGCGGTTTCTGCCAAATCTAGGAAAACACATACGCACAATCATATCTTGGCACAACGTCGTTAGCCTTTGACCTCGTAAGAAAGCCCCAACGTCCTTTGTTTCAGAAGAATACCATGAGTTTCTGTTACGTGTTTATGAAATAATAGTCTGTTTCTCAGCAGAGATGAAACCCCCTTTTTTTTTTTTTTTTTTTTTTTTTTTTTTGGGTTCTCATCTTTTGTTGGTGCGGCCCCACTGACTTCCTGTCTCTTTCAGTTCGGAAATACGTGCTACTGTAACTCGGTGCTTCAGGCCCTCTACTTCTGCCGGCCCTTCCGGGAGAATGTGCTGGCCTACAAAGCCCAGCAGAAGAAGAAAGAGAACCTGCTCACGTGCCTGGCTGACCTCTTCCACTCCATTGCCACGCAGAAGAAGAAGGTGGGCGTCATCCCACCCAAGAAGTTCATCTCCCGGCTACGGAAGGAAAACGGTGAGGGCCTGTTGCCTCTTATGACGGTAGAAATCAGCAGATGTCCACTCAAGAAGTCCTTGTGTGCCTTTAAAAAAAAAAAAAAAAAAANTAAAAAAAAAAAAAAAAAAAGTATATATTGCCTTTGGCAATATAATGTAGGTAATATTCAGAGTTATGTACTGTATGAAAACTGAGTCAGGTCAGCTGGATTCATGTTTTTAATTCTGAAATGTTTCACCAAATTATATAAATGGCTTCATCAGTCAGAAATGAATGAACAGAAGCATGTTAAACCTCCAGTAACTACAGTAACTACGGTGTCACAACTAACCTTTAATTCAAATTATATAATATATTATTCAATATATTTTTTTTTTTGAATAATGCATGATGTAAAATGCATTATTCAAATTTCAAACAATGAATACATTTCAAATAATAAATTTCAACTTCTAATTTTTAATGGTCCCCTGGTTGGGTGCAGGATCTGTCCCCAAATTTCTTTTGAACAGGTCCTGTACCTGATCAGGGGACCATTAAAAATTAGTACTGTAGTTCCTGGAGGTTTAACATCCTTTTGTTCATTTCTGACTGATGAAGCCATTTGGATGAATGGTGAAACGTTTCACAATTAAAAACATGAGTCCAGTTGACCTGACTCAGTTTTCATACAATATACTGTATATACCCGCTGGATGACTGAGAATCTTCATCAAAATTCAGAGTCATGCTTTATGGCTTTGTATTGTGGCAGTATGGCAGTCTTGGCTTTTATTATAGTCTGGTGTATATTTGAGGTGAAGGGCAGGTTGGTGTCGGTGGGAAGGTCGCTGAGAGAGGTGAGCTGACAGAGAGGTGGACTGTTCCATTCTCCATTTCGAAGAAGCTCTTTATGTGAACGAACAATGCAATCTCTGTTGGCACCAAGCTTTGGTCAGCTGCATCTTCGCGACTTTTTTTTTTCTTCTGGGTTTCTGCCTGTCTGGTTCTCCGCTTCTCGCTTTTCATACGACAGTATGTACAGATGCCGTCATCATCAGCGCAGCCCGGCAATTTTATTTACCAGATCAGCTTTCACAAATGTCCTGACCTAACCGCAAGATTGATTTCTAAGTGGTCAATATTTTGATACATACATATTTTAAGCCAATGGGCACTGCGTACACTAGGCCTCCATTCATCATACACCTGTTAAAGGACCATACCAGTGATTTTGCATGTTTGAGCCCAATAAATACCACCCATACACATGTCATGTTACTGACAGCCATTCTGCAAAACAAAAAAAAGCCTATCAAATTTTCCTGTTATTTTGCCAAATTTCCTGATAAAAATCAAATGTTCAGGTGATACACCCATCGTAAAATTAAATGTTATGCCTACTAACACATCTAAATGTAGAAGGAACAGTTGTTTTTAATTTCTCTGTAAAAGCTGTCTTCTCCTGGGACTATATTCCCTGGAGGAGATATACATTGTCTTCCGTGCAGCTCTGTGTTGGATCGGTTAAATAAAGTTACTGGTACTTCAACAAAAAATTTAATAGACATCATGTTCTCTGTGATGGATTATTTGTCTCAAGCATATTTCAGGTCTTTACAAGTTGATTTTAATAGTGAATTGGAATGAACTGAAAACAATGCCAGTCTGGAAGGTAGGAAAAACAATTCTAAAATGTACCACTCCAGCAGTACGGTTTGAAAAATGGTTGTCAGTAATGCAACATGAATGCAGATTGTATATATTGTTCTCAAAGATGCAAAACCACCAGTGTGGTCCTTTAACTAATCGCGGTTAACATATGTTGCATGAAATTATAAATGTCAGATCAGGACTTGGTCGTAGGGTTGTTAAAAAGGCTTGGGTCATTGATTTAAAAAAAAAAAAAAAAAAAAAAGATCAGCACATTCCGCTCCTTTACCTTCTAGTGCAGTCATCCTCAAAGTTCGGACTCCGGTCCAGATCCAGACTGAACCACAACTGTGTCCGGACTCTGAGCTAATTATACTTTTCATATGTATTATTTGTATTATCTACGAGACATCGCTGTGACACAGTGAGCCAAAATTCTCCGCTTTCTCCACCGCAAGCATCACTCCAAATTTGGTTTGGTCCAGTCACATTCAGCATCCCGTCATCTCCATGATAACAATGGGTTGACATGGCGTTGGGCTCAATGAGAGTTGACAGTGCAGCTAGTTTCATCAGCTTAGCTTGACTTAGGGTCGGATTGGCGCCATCAGGAGAGGGACTCCCCCCCAGCACAGTCCAGCCCTGGCTTGACTGACCTTAATAAGCAGACCTTTGTCTTATTGAAAATTTCCTTTGTGGACCTTTATGATTTGTATTTGAGTACACTTGTTCTCCTTATCGTCATCTCTGCCTCCCCCTTCAGATCTGTTTGACAACTACATGCAACAGGACGCCCATGAATTCCTCAACTACCTGCTGAACACGGTGGCTGACATCTTGCAGGAGGAGAAGAAGCAGGAAAAGCAGAATGGCCGCCTCAAGAACAACGGCACCGCGGTCAGCACAGAGACCGAGACGGAGAACAAGACGGAGCCCACGTGGGTNAAGAACAACGGCACCGCGGTCAGCACAGAGACCGAGACGGAGAACAAGACGGAGCCCACGTGGGTTCATGATATCTTCCAGGGCACGTTGACCAATGAGACGCGCTGCCTCAACTGTGAAACGGTGTGTGGCTAGCCTTTATCGGCCTATTTTATATATTTTTTATATGTTTATATTTTATACGTTATTGCTCTTTTGCAATTTACCACCAAAAAGACTTTCACCCTCTGGGATCTACTGCAACAACGAACCCCCAGTTTATTTATTCCTTTCTATCTCAGGCTCACTGCATTTACCCTTACTGTAAAAAGTACCGTAAAGATGGGACTTGGAGCTTTCTGATGACATTCATATAATGTCTGTGGATGGAGAAAAAACTGACATATTGCAAATATTAAAAAATCGGTGTGCGAAAATAACAGGAATTTCTACATTTCTACAATTTCGCTACTCTTTGACATAAAAATGAACCCATAAAAGTGCTGTAGGGAATCATGAGCATCTGAAGTCTCAAGAGACGGGTCATTTGACCTATAAGGAGCTGCCATTTTTAAATCTCTCTTGTGCCAGCCAATCATGTGCATGCATTTCTTTGAAGGGCTTTTTTTTTCTTTTTTTTCTCAACTGTAGCTGATAGAGAGGGAGGGATAGAGAGATGGTTATTAAGGAATAACTGTATTTTCAGTAATTAAAACTAGAAATTGTGACAAAAAGCATTAGCACTAAAAAAAAAAAAAAAAAANAAAAAAAAAAAAAAAACACCAGTCACTCTGACTTTGTATAAATGGTAAATAGTCTTTTTTTAAGCATTATATCATATTTTGAGGTTTCGTTTTGTGTTAGCAAAATCTTTCATTAGCATTTTTTCAAGATTCATCAATAAGTATGTGATTTGTTTTTTCTATAGGCATGTTTGTCTTTTTGTGTTTTTGCATCACCTATAAAGTATCTGAAAGTGAAAATACTATGATGCAGAGAGAAAGCTGAGGCTGAAACAAAAGACACAACTTTAAAATTTAAGGTGGTAATTCAGAGCAAAACAAAACTAGAAAAAAACAGCTCAAACCCCATAACCTCCAAGAGCACAGCTTAATAAATGATCTTATAGGTGCTTCCTTTCTCCCAGTTCCTGCTGTGTGGCACCCTGAATGAGCGCTCTCTCCTGAATGACTATGAAAAACGTGATAAGCCTTTAGAAAGTGAGGAGCAGCTGAGAGTTACAGTAAGCAGGCCTGGTGGGATCTGACCACCCACTTTACCCCAAATGCTTCGTCCTGAGACAGGCGAGGATGAGGAGAGCAATGGGTTGCCCTGAACAACCTCTGCAGACAGCAACGCATTGTGCGGTGCGGAGACAAAAGCCACTCAGCTCAATAAGCACGTCAAAGCCTGCACGTGTGTTTGTGGGTGGGTGTTCCGTCACATCTCAGCAGGCTTCACCTCAGTGACTCGGTCAACCTTCTCTTTGACAGGTGAGCAGCAAAGATGAGGATTTTCTGGATCTCTCCGTGGACGTCGAGCAGAATACATCGATAACGCACTGTCTCAGGTACTGCTGATCTCTTACACACACAGCCAGCAGCAGTCTGACTATATTCCCTTTGGTCTAACTGAGGTGCAATAACAAAAACAGAAACGTGTCTTTCTGTGCCCTGCAGGGACTTCAGCAACACAGAGACTCTGTGCAGCGAATACAAATACTACTGTGAGACCTGCTGCAGCAAGCAGGAAGCACAGAAACGGTCAGTAAATCATTTATCTACCGTATATACTCAAGTATAAGCCAACCCCCTGATTTTGACCTGCAAATTTAGATTTTTAAAGAAACCCGTATATAAGCCANAGTATAAGCCAACCCCCTGATTTTGACCTGCAAATTTAGATTTTTAAAGAAACCCGTATATAAGCCAAACCCCTGATGTTGTTCCATCAATTTATTTGTTGAGCAAATTACCTGTTTTCCTGAGTATTGTCATAGTATTCTTGTGAGTTTCTGAAAATAATCCATGTACCAGTTGTGGCGGCTATATTAAAACTTCATCGCTTTAACAGGGCTTCTCTTCCTGACTTACACAGGAATGGTAACATCGTGCTCTTGTTCTTTTCATAACTTATTATTTTCAAAATCAAAGTAACAAAACATGACATGAAGTGAGGTCAAAAACTATACCGCTGTCCCATTCCTCATAAACACTGGCTCGCTGAGCATCTATAGACTCCTTCTTTGGGAAGCAGCTGGCAATCATCACCTAATCAATCAGTTGAGATATAAATATTCAAAAATAATAACTTATTTGATTTAACTTTTCCCTAATTAAATATTTTAAACATTTGATAATTAACCAAGAAATGGCTCTAACACCGGTACCAGTAAAGATGATATTTATTTCAGCAGCTGATTACCATAACTGACCAATCATAACAGCACTTACTGGCCACCGCAAAATGTGCTGGATAAGATGTTTAGTCAGGAAAATACATCATTCTAAGGTATGATTTTTTTATTTTTATTTTTTTATTTTCCATGGGTAGTGGTAATGGGTAGTATTTCCACCCCTGGAAATTTCCTTCTCTGGGATCTGATTTGAATTTCTCGTTTATAAGCCGACCCCCGATTTGCTTTGTGAACTTTGGTAATAAAAACTTGGCTTATACTTGAGTATATATGGTACTATTAACACAACATCTCAATACCAGTACGATGTGTCATTACAGTGCTGAGTTGATGATGGGTATTTTATAGCTTTGTATTAATGTCATTTTATCAGATTTTAGGGTGTCTTTATTTAGCATCTGGCCAGGGATTGCAATGAAAAGTAGCCTCCTCTTGGGCTAACTCTGGCTCATTCACAGTTTACTGTTTTACGGTTGGTCAATGAGCATTGTCCCTGACAAATAAACGAATAAATGAAAATGAACTGAAATTACGCACGAACTGTATGTTTCTGTAGGATGCGCGTGAAGAAGCTTCCTATGATCCTGGCTCTACACCTGAAGAGGTTTAAGTACATGGAGCAGCTGCACCGCTACACCAAGCTGTCCTACCGCGTGGTCTTCCCCCTAGAGCTCCGTCTGTTCAACACGTCCGGGGATGCGGTCAACCTGGATCGCATGTACGACCTGGTGGCTGTGGTGGTTCACTGTGGAAGGTGCAGTAATTTAATTACAGGCAAAAAAAAAAAAAAAANAAAGACCCTCCAGCATGTGTGACTGTGTGTCACGTTTCCTCTGAAATCTAGGAATCGACTTCCACATGCACCACCTTGAACTCCAAACTCAAATCAGATCACCAAGATGATCACTTCACTTTATTATCCCTTGTAGGGGAAACTTGTTCTGCAGCAGCCATTATGATAAGAACACAACAAAGAACACAAAACATATAATAAATACATAATACATGTATAGAAACAATTGCCAAAATATGTACAGCAATAAAGCAACCACAAAATTGATTCAAAATAGACTAAAAGGTATACATCATGTAAGTAAAACATCCATTACTCATGTAAAATATAAACAGCATAAGAAAATTTCATCAGTTAAGCAAATTTTAAAATGTAATGGCAGAAGGGACAAAGGAGTTTTTATACCTGTTGTTTTTTATTTTAGGCAATTTTAACCTTCATCCCAAAGGTAGTTACTGAAATTCTTCTTTTAAAGGATGATATTAGATATTATATGGCCATATTGCACCTGGCTTTGCAGAGCACCTGATGCTCATCGATGCTCTGAGATTACAGTGTTCATCAAGTATCTTGCTTACCTGTTTCACAGTGTTTTCTCTGCCTGTTAGCTTCTGTAATTTATATATTAATGCATTTGTAATAATCTACCATATATTTTGACAATTGATGTTCTTTTTCCGTTCAGTGGTAAACATAGCCAGCATTACGTCTGCATTTGTTCAGCACAAATTATTTCAGCTAGCAAAAACAAGATGCCAGAGGGTCAAATTTTCGAAGCATGACAGCTAACACAGCAAAACAGCTTTTTTTATATATATATATATAATTGTAATGTCTTTATGACTGAGTCACTGTTTGTCTGTGTTTCTTCAGCGGCCCAAACAGAGGTCATTACATCACCATCGTGAAGAGTCACGGCTTCTGGCTGCTGTTTGATGACGACATTGTGGAGGTGCATCACTTTTCAGCATGGCTTTTTTTTTTGCTCAATGTCCCTTGACTCACCCTGTTTGTGTGGCANACTTTTCAGCATGGCTTTTTTTTTTGCTCAATGTCCCTTGACTCACCCTGTTTGTGTGGCAGCTTCCTGTTTGTATTGTCAATAAGCGGTGTGTAATTTGTAATTCTGTTGTTTAGAAAATCGACGCGCAGGCCATCGAGGAGTTTTATGGGCTCACCTCAGACATCTCCAAGAACTCAGAGTCTGGATACATCCTCTTCTACCAGAGCAGGGAGTGACTGGACCCAGATCAGCTACAGAGGAGAGGATGCGGTGGGACGAGACCTTTTTACCTTCAGCCTAAAAGACCTAGACTCTTTCCCCCGTCCCTCCTTCGAGCCGGGACCTCTGTAACACGTGCCAATGCCATCCTCTGTCCCGCAGTTAACCCCCCGTCTGGGTGTGCCCGCACTTTGTTTCTCTATAATTTCTCGTCCTTTTAGTCACCTGCATCTGGACTGCACTTTAAAACAAAAGCAAAAATACAATACTCAACGCAATGGCGAGAAAGTAACAAGTAAAGGAATCGTTAGTGGATAACCTGCAACGGCGATTCGCATGTCTGTGCTGGGAACACGATTGGTTGGAGGGTCCTGTACGCATACAGATTTTGTCAGAAATTGTACTGTCACTTACGTGTATATAAGGTATTTTTCCATGACGTGTCGCACCCTCGTAATTCTTCATTTTCATCATGCACCCCCTCCCCCCAACACTGTCCAGCCTTTTTGATATGTTTATGTCTTAAACCGCAGCAGATGCACAAAAAGTNCCCCCCAACACTGTCCAGCCTTTTTGATATGTTTATGTCTTAAACCGCAGCAGATGCACAAAAAGTGAATGAAGTCGGAGAAAAACGCTGTGTAATACCCACAGAAAAAAATCATCTCAGTGATTGTGAAGCAATATTTCTGAGCGTTAATTTGAGGAAAAAGCTTAAAACTACCTAAACGCAGCCTGATGACGTCGACTAATGACAGCATTGATCATCTCTGTCTGATATTTTATCTATTTTTGATCTAAGCAGATGTGATCCAGTGCTGTCTCCTCATTTAATCCTCAATTCAAATGAAACAAGGCGCACACTACACACACAAAAAAAATAGGAAAACAGAAGTTGAATCTTTATAACTTTTTGTATTATTATTATTATGATAGAAAAGCCCTATTTATTGAACTTAACTTATTTATTGTTATTTGTAATGTTGACTGCTGGTTAATGAAGGTGTACGTGTAATTTGGCTCTTTTGAGAGCTTCGTATGTTGTCTAAGGTCAGTGTAAAGGAAAAGCGTATGCGACACGCAACTTGATAGGACGGTTCTTGGGTTGGTTGTATTAACTTATTTTTGCGCGTGTTGGTGAGCACGCAGTTGTTTGCATGTTAAAGCGAAAATATAAACCAGATTGATATGATTTAAGACGAAACAAAATTGGATTGGACTGACACAAAAACAGAAAATAGTGCAATAAGACGTGAAGTTATTCAATGTCAGATTTCCCAGTGACACTAGCGTTTATTTAGATGTTATTGTTAAAGGACCATACTGGCGATCATGCCCAATATATACAATCTACATACATGTTACACTCCTGATAACCATTTTCCAAAACCTAATACTGGAACGGTAATTTCAGAATTTTTTTCCTACCTTCCAGACCATCACTGGTTTCAATTCATTCCAGTTCGCTATTAAAATCGCCTTGTAGAGACTTGAAATGTACTTTAGATAAGTAAATCACAGCAAACATTATGTCTGTTGTTTTTTGTTTTTTGTCAAAGTAGCTTTATTTTAAAAAATCCAACATGGAGCTGCATGGAAGACAATGTACGTCTCTGCCAGAGAATATAGTCTGAGGAGAAGACAGCTTTTACCAGTAAATGAAAATCACCTTGCCTTCTACAATTGTGCAAAAGTGTTAGCAGGCGAAACATCATCTGAACTTTTGATTTTGAAAGATTAGGAGATTTGATAAAATAACAGAGAAACTAAAATATGGTTTTATGTCTTGGAAATTGTCAGTAACGTAACATATGCGGGTTGTATATATTGGGCTCAGACATGCACAATCACTGGTATGGTCCTTTAAATGTGTTTCTTGGCAGCTGGACTTTTCCCAGCTTTGTCATATCAAAGTAAAGGGACATTTTACCACTTGTAGTACAGACAACTGGTGTCAATGTTATCAGTGTGTTTTTGGTTGCAGCAATCCATCAGCCATCATTTCTGTCCATTTCTGTCCCTTCTTTGATTAACACCATTCATTCCTGTGTTGAACTACAGATGTCTTTTGAAGTTTTATTTACATTTCTCTTGGTTTGTTTCTGTTTGACGGCTGACTTGGATGACATCAGTTGTGTCTCATGCGTAGCACATTTTTTCACTTTCCATTGGTGCAACATTTTCCATGTTAATAGCACAGTTTTTCTCAGTGACGTTGTGAACTCTGAATTATACCCTTTCACACATTCCCTGAGTTTTTGTTTTTTTTTTTGTTTTTTTTTTTTTGGTCATCTAGTGTAGAGTAGTACATCATCAAACAACTGGTTTTCATGAGTAACATTCCTGTTTGCAAGAGAAATATTACAAATGCATCTTATTCTTAATATTAAGGCTATTATTAATATTATTATTAAAGCTCCTATAGACTGTGAGAGAATAGAGAATCCTAAACTTTGATTAGATCGCAATATGACACACGTCTATGGATGGCCAATTTAGCACCCTTGCATCCAAAGACAACCTGCTGACCAATCAGAATACAGCATGACATTTCATGAGGTTGCTGCGGTTCAAACACTAATAATCATGACGCCGCTTTTTTTTTCTCCTATGTATAAAGTTTGTGTGTGAAACAAAGAATTTAAAGGACCATACAGGTGGTTTTGCTTGTTTGAGCCCAGTATATAACTTGCACACATGTTACTGACAACCATTTCCCAAAACATATGACCGGAGTGGTAAATATTTGAATTATTTTTCCTACCTTCCAGATCACCTTTGCTTTCAGTTCATTCCAGTATGCTATTAAAATCAACTTGTGGAGACTTGAAATGTGCTGGAGATACATAATCCATCTGTTAAATTTGTTGTCAAAGTAACTTTATTTTATCCACTCCAATGTGGAGCTGCACGAAGGACAATGTATCTCTCCACCAGATAATATAGTGCCAGGAGAAGACAGCTTTTACAGAGAAATTAACAGCGATCATCCCTTCTACATTTGAACATACATGTTAGCAAGTACAAAATAGAACTTTAAGGTGGGTACATCACCTGAACATTTGATTTTGAAAGATTAGGGGATTTGGCAAAATAACAGCAAAGCTAAAATACAGTTTTATGTTTTGGGGTTGTCATTACATAATGTGTATGCAAGTAGTATTTCTTGGACTTAAACATGCAAAATCACTAGTAGGGTCCTTTAAGATGAACATAGCAAATCTTGTTTCCTACTGTCTCTTCCATTTAAGTCTATCAGGCTGAATCTGTGCCAAACTGGACTTGATAATGACCTTGCAAAACTACAGCAGACTAACAGAACATTATTTTCTTTACAAAGACACATAACTGTAACTGTACATATATATACTATGTAGAAAACACTACAAAATCCAATATTTTTTTAAAAGCGGAAAAACTTAACATCTAAAGACAAAGATGCTCAAAGCAAAGATTTTAACGTAAAGTTGAGGAGGATAAATGAAAGAAATACTGTGCTGTTTTACAATCAGGCGATTACGGAATGGGTCAGAGAATCGGAGCTGGATGTTGTTTAGTGTTTGGGCTGAACTGAGCCATGCAAAAAAAAATAAAAATTGAAGCCAGAATTGTCTCAGACATTTCACCAGGGTGGGAAGAGTGAGATTTTTTTACACGCTGATCTTCCATTAACACTTATGCACACTGTCATTGCACTCAGACTTACATTACTTACTGTGATGGTGTTGTACCTGGAGACCTCGGGTGTAGTGTTGCACCGGGTGTAATCTGATTGAAGTTATAGGAAAGAGATGAATAGGAGTGTGTTTTGCTGCGTTGTGTAAACTGAAAGTGCACTTTATTAAAGACGAGCTTTGATGCTTTAACATGAAGAACCACAGTCTAACAGTCATTTTGAGTTTTTCCTTCTGTTCAATAAAAATGACTATCAATTAACTTGCTGGAGTTTTGTTTTTCTTACGTCATCTTCTTTTCTCTCCTCATTTCACCTCCTTTATTAGGTATCGCTCCTTTATTCAGAATACCAGCTAAAGCAGAGGTTCTCAAACTGTGGCACCTGAACACTGAAGATTCAGAAAATCAAGACAGTTGAAGTTTTTGGAGAATCTGTTACTGTGGTTAAATTTTCTCTTTATTCTTCTGTTTTTATTCGGGTGTTTTTTTTAATAGCATAATATGTATACTGTGATTGTACGTAGATCTGTGAGCGTGCGTGAGTCAGAACTCTAGTACATATGTCATCATTATAAACATTTAGATTACACATAATTATAATAAATATCTGCTCAACAAGTTCCACTGTGAACAATTAGTCACAATTCCTATCAGGATTTAATGAAAGTTTAAGCAAATTCAATTTTTTTAAAAGTGTTTTTTAACCTGCTAGTTATTTTTCTGAAAAATTCTTCATTCTTAAAAAAAATCTGAAAGTACTGAGCAAACAAAAAGTCTACAATAAATTATAAAAATGTCAGTTTTCTACTTGATTCTAGACTATTCTGGAAAACGAAGGCAAGTCTCCAAACATCAGCAAACAATGGCAACATGACTTTCGACTGCAGAGGGTTAATAAGTTACTTACTGCAGCTTTAATTGGAAATAACCAATGAAAAATCAATAAATCACAGGAACTACACATCTCGGTTAATTAACGTAGGTCAGATGTCTGTAGTACATTAATATGCACAGCCACCATTTCTATTTTTTCTAATTATACAATCAGCAGTGCACTAAGTGGGCAGCTTGAACCACAGTATGGATGAAGGGTTTCCCAGTATGCATCTCTGCTGATTAAATGGTTGTTTGTATAATGCAGCACTGAGACGAGGGGTGACTGAGGACACTTGTCTTTTCTGCAAATTTGCTGTTACAATCAGAAATGAATAGGCACAGTGAAAACCGCAGGCAGTCATGGAAATGAACTACTGTCTCATCCTGCTTCTGTGGAAACACCCTGGATGCTTCTCAGAAATGCAACGCGCCCCACAGAGAGGTGTGCAAAAGGATGAACGCACACCAACACGCACATGCTCATAATATGAAGTGGAGAAATGATATGTCCTGCTCAGCAGCACATCTTAAAGGACCATACCGATCATTTTGTACATTTGAGGCTAATATAGTCAATTTTCATACATGTAACGTTACTCACAATCATTTCCTAAAGCATGCTACTGGAACAGAATTAAAAATGCTTTTCCTACCTTCCAGACTGCTACTGGTTTCAGTTCATTCTGGTACACTAATAAAATCAACTTGTTGATACTTGAATCTTGGGATAGGTAATCCATCATCGCGAACAACGCATGTATGCAGTTTTTTTTTTTCTGAAGTTCTGCAATTTTAGTGTTTAAGCGCAATAAAAAGTGCAGAGTGAATGTATATCTCCACCAGCGAATATAGTCCCAAAAGAAGAGCTGCGTTTATCGAAAAATTTAAACAACCATGACGTCAGAAGGCTGCGTAACTACTAGCAGGCGAAACATTGATTTTTAAGGTGGGTGTATCGCTCGAATATTTGATTTTGAAAGAGATTTTGCAAAATATCAGGAAAGCTGAAATTTGGTTTTATTCTTTGGGAAATGATTGTTAGTAACGTTAGCATGCATGAAAATTGAATATAGGATCAAACATGCAAAATGTTTGGTATGGTCCTTTAAGATTTGAGTGAGCTTCTTCCTACAAAGGAAAGATGGCATGAATGTCAGTGAAGTGAATCAGCCAGAAAAACAGGAAACATTTTGTGTACAATAACAAAACGTAGCATCCTTTTGTAAAATGTCAGTCCTATTTTTGTTACGATTCTGGGAATCGTAACAAAAACTAAGTAATGATCATCTTCTCTAAACAGAGCAACTTCTTTATTGCTGCTCTTCCTTGGAGGGCAGTAAATGTTTAGATGAAAATGATGTTTGCAGAATTGGATAGTTCTGTTGTTTAATGAGTTTATTTCTAATGGGCCAGAAGCTATTTTAATTAATGTAAGAAGCCTCTCGCTCTGTGTGTTTTCCTTCCTGCTAATATTAAAACAACTAAACTAGTTCATTTTCTGCAATTTGAAGCATCTTTTTTTCTTTTTTTTTTTTTCNTTTTTTTTTTTTTGGCTTGCAATTTCATTTCTTACACTATCACATTAATGTATGTTAAAAAATTGTGTAATTACAATGACTTTATTGTGTTTCCAGATGTTTTCTGTTTTCATATTGTTTTAATGGTCCGCCTCATTTTACATGTGGCTGTATGTTTTTATGTTTTATGATCTGTTTCAGTTTCTTTTTTAAGCATTCTGTGCCTTGTAGGTAAAAATGTGCTAAAATTGCATTAGATAAATACTTTTATTAACATAATTGTGCAGCTTTAGTTGGTAACAGCACCACAGAAATAACTCTGATAAATTATGTCCTGGTTGTTTTCCCAGCATAGCTTCCTGTTTTCAGGTCTCTGTTATCGATTGCTCACAGCATTAATGTTGCTCTCTAAATTTAGGCTGCTTATTGACAGAATGCATTCCAAGCTCATGAATTTTCTTAAAAAATAAGAACAGAAGAACAGTCCATTCTAAAGGTTTGGCAAGATCAGAGCAGTATCCAGCCTTATTTCCTGGAAATAAAGAGTGTATACAACAAACTATTTTTTTTTATCATTTCTTATGAAACCATGCCACTCAATTTTGTGACCTTAGCCAGTTTATTCTGGTAGCAATCATGTTGGAAGAACCCAAAACAAACACACAGTTTCTTACTAATTCTCAGACCAGTACTCTATAAATAGAGATTAAATGTAAATTCCTCTGCAAAAACCCCAGAGATAGGAGCGGCTAGTGCCTTCCAGTTTGTCATCCTGGATTCCCAGACAACCAGCTTCTCCTGCAGTCAGTATGAGCCCTTCTTCTTCTGTATTCCAGCCCCAAATAAGATATCAAACTCCATATTTTATAACTGGCAGATAAAAATGTAGCTCAAGGTGAGTACACCAAAATGCCGAGCTAAAACGTGATTAGGATGGCAGCAGACCATAAAAGAACAGCGTGCAGAAAGAGTATAACAAATCTCTGTCTTCACACAGCTGTAACTGGGACATTTACATAAGCCTGTGATCAATCGATGCCCTCCTTACCTACATGCTCACTTAGTCATACACCAGTAACCATCTGTTTTCAACCATTTGTCTTGTGACACATGAGCTACTTTTGCCACATGTGTGTAAATGTGTCAGCAGACTAACAGCTCAATCCTTTCCTAAGTGATCCAGAAACTAGTTGGTAATGTTCAAAATGTGGACCAGATCTTATTTATCATTCAACACTATTATCCTCCATTCATACACTACAATCAATGTTTCCTCAGCAGCATGCAGACAAAAATGACCTCACCCACACAAATTGGGTGTTTGTTGATGATAATAAAGGAAATCCTGTTTGTTTGTTTCTTATCATTATCTGTAATGGTGTAATGTTACATGAATTGAGTTTATCTTAGTATGTAAGAATTGTTGAAACTTATTTTGTAGGATTTACTGCCCTCTGCTGGACAATCAGCCCTAGAACAAGTCAAACAGGCTCCACAGAAAAAAGAGTTGATGGAAATGATAGAAACGATCGATGCAGACCTAATGCACCATAAAGACATACATTATCATTAAGTAAAATTAGCTTTTATATTAGATTGGTTAATTGTGGTGTGTGTGATCATAACACGTTCATGTCTCAAACTTTCAAATTCTCAGCCGACTGTGGTGCCTGTCTTTCACCGCGGGTATCTAGTGAGTTTCTGTGTGAAATTCACCACAGAAGCTCACCACAGAAACTTTTAGTGCGTGGATTCACCAGGTGAATCCACGCACTAAAAATGGGTTTCTGTTTGCAGCAGCTTGCTTTGATTTCTTCCGGGTTTGGAAGTTGACATCCAGTAAAATATTGAGGTGTTTTCTATACGTGCAGCAAGTCTTTCCGATTCACAGCAGTGCAGCTGACAGTATGACAAAGCAGGAAAGGACATTTTATTAGTGCTTTTCCACCAAAAAACAAAAAAACAGTTGTAGTTCTAAAACCGGTTCCATGAAGACAAGGTGCCATCTAACAAATCCAGCCAGCATTTTCTGCAATTTGTAGTGGAACTATTGCAAGTAAAAGCACTTTTTATTTTATTTTATTTTATTTTATTTTATTTTTTTAAGGAACAGCAGAAGTGGATCAGTGATCACAAGCAAGCTGCTAGACCCTGTTATTTACTTACAAGTTTTTATAATCTTACTACAAGTGTTTACTTCAATCCAAGACAACTACAGACCCTCTTCAACTTCTCCAGTTTTTCAGCGAAGGTAAAATCATACACATCCCCTTTTGATATCACAGCTCCCACTTCAAGTTCTGCTATGTTCTGGTTCAAATCAACTTTTTTTTTTTTTTTTTTTTTTTTTTTGGTTCTCCACAATGTATTTTTGGCCAAAATGTTCCAAACAATTCTAAATTAGGCTTGTAAACCAGCTTGGAACCCATTCCATGTTGGTGGAAATGCCATATCTGTGGTGCAACAGCATAAACTGGCTAAACGCTTCTGCATAAAAGGCTTGGTGTGCCTCACTCACTAGGTCATAAGTGTTACGGGACCACGAGAAGTCGTTTTTTTATGTGCATCACCTGCTCCACCTTAACGCTATTTGTGAAGACCATGGAGTCCTCTCAGATTTATTTTGTCTGTTGATGGGACACCACTTAGCAAGGCTTAGCACTTCTCCTCGATAGGCTGTCTGATTGTTGTGTGAGATTAGACCAAAGTAGTGTCATCTGCATATCTGATAATGTTGTTGGAGTTATGAACATATGTACACTGGTGTACTTTTCATGAGTGGGCTCAGGACACACCCTGCAGAGTTCTGTTGCTGATTCTGAGAAAGAGAGAAGAAAAACAGAGTTGGAGGATAATGAAACAATAAAATTATGCATTTTCTTGCTGTAGTCTGGTAGCCATCAGTCTTGCAGGCATGTCTCTGTTTCTTCATGTCCATGTGTGTGTATGTGTGTAACATTGAAGGCAGGTGAGTGTTGCAGCCTGTTCAAGTTATGATTTGTGCTGCAGATTCTCTTTGTGGAAGCAGCAATCGCACGTCCTCAGTTCCAGCATAAATGCCAGAGTGGACAGCCAGGATCTAAAGGGAAACCATCATCTGAACATCTTTACGCATTTAAGAGGAACTCACCCTCCATACTAAGGTTTTACACATTCAAGTTATAATCATCATATTTAAGCTATTGTGTGTTTCATGCCTCATATCTCTGAGCAGGCAGGAGACAAACTTTTGATTCTGTAAAGCTCAGGCATGAAAAAAAAGGTTAGTGTTCAAGATAAGAACTGATAAGTGGATGAATTTTATTTTAAGGATCAATATTTGTTCATACAGCATTCATCTGTTAGAGTAAGAATGACTGTCCAGATGCCCTTTAATGGCACTGTTGGATTTTAAACCTGCAACAGGTGTTAGTTTGATCCAGATCATATCAGCAGGGGCACATGAAAACTCTGATGTTTGTTTGATTTACCTGATAAATTCTGTGTAATATGTGTCATAAGTTGATGATGGTTTCCTATTCCAAGCCATTTATTGGAAGCGCATTTTGAAAAATAGATGTAATTACAGTGTTATACGGAAATTTAATTTCCCAGAAGAGCACAAATAATATTGAGGTTATCAATCCAGTACAAGTTCTCGTAAGGTGTCTGTCTGTGGAAAACATTTTAAAACACTGCAGCAAAATGCGGAAAATCACATCAAACAGATTGTTACATATTACTTCCACTGAAAACGATCACATTTTTTAGCCCAGACAGAAAATAGGATATAAAGAATGGCAATGAGACTGTTGAGAGAGAGAGAGAGAGAGAGAGAGATTAAAACACTTCAAGTTGAGATACTTGAGCAAAACTTCTTCCACCAAGGCTAAACAAGACAAGTTTTTCATCAATCCCAAAATATTGAAATTTATCACACGTCAGAATTTTTTTTCACACAGTCACATTTTTCACATATTGCTGAAAACTAAGACCAGCAAGTCTTGGAGACACAGATAAAGTGTTATGTTCACAGCTATAAAAGCTATAAAAAGTTATTTTGCTTCATAAAGCCTCACAGTTACATTTACAGGCACTACAACAATACCCAGGAATCAAATAATCTTTAATGGGTCTGTTTGTTTTCATCCTTAAATGGCCTCCTTGAAAGTTTCCATTAAAGATAAATCCTTTACACCACCAAATCAGTCCTGCCCCTTTGACAGAGTCATGACCAGTGACCATGACCTTGGTCTGGATCAGGATGAGTTGCCGCAGACCTCTCGGTAATAAAACTCCTGCCATTGCTCCTATTTTTTTCCCATCTCTCCCTTCCAGAAGAAATGTTGGTCTTTCTGTCCCTGCTGGGGATAAACTGAGGGGCATCTGGTCAGACACAAGTTTTGAACGTCCCCATATGGTCCCATGTTGGTTCAGGGGCCCCAAGCAGACAGGCATGCATACATCATGGGAGATCAGCTGGAAAACTGTAGTCCCACTAGTGCCATTACAGAGTACAAGGTGGCTGAGAGGTTCACCATAAGTGAGTGGACGCAGCCATTCATCAGGCAGCGCTCATTGTAAACACCACGTCGTGTAAAATGCAGTAGATTGTTGTGTTAAACTGCCATCTAGTGGTTACATTCAGTCACTGTTCATGTTAAAGCAAGACTACAAAACTCAAAACCAAATGTTCCTCTTTAAACAGTCCCCTCTACATCATCCACAATGAAACTTAAAGTAAAATACATAAAATTTGCTATTGTTAAAATTGCATCTTATTTATTTATTTATTTATTATTTATTTATTCTTTTATTTCGGTGTGTAGCCCATAAGATTTTTTTCTTAATTTGTGAATGTTATCAACAAACACACCTCCAAAACATTCAGCTCAAAATGGCAAATAAAAACATCTCACCAACCAAAAAGGTGTAGGCTGAAGCCAAAGCTTATTCCACCCACCCTTCTCCCATTTCAACATTTACTCAACACAAATCCTTCATCGTATTTATTCATTTATGTCTCATTGCTAAATATTCTGAACCATTTGAAACAGACTTTTCACATCTTTTCAACTTTGAATTTCCACAGTGTGAGACAGAAATAGAAAAACACAGAGACAGACAGAATAAAAGACATGGTAGTACAGCATGTCTGAGTATGTGAGGCTTTAAATATCCAGCAGCATCTCATTATTGCAGCTTTCAAGTTTGTTCTTTCTTTCTTTCTTTCTTTCTTTCTTTCTTTCTTTCTTTCTTTCTTTCTTTCTTCCAATGTGTTTTCTCCCCCGTCTCTCCTCCGTCACCTCCATCCCCTTGGGTGGGGGGTTCTGCACTGAGGCCAGTCAAACAAAAGATTGGCTCCAGGTTTGATCGCCTGTTTCCGTGAGAGTATCAAATCTGAGCTCAGTGTAACAAGTCCCAGCAGAGCAGTAAACTTATGAAACTCACACCTGCATCAACTGCACTCTACCCTGCCAGTGCTGCTCTGTAACGTAAATGGATGATTGCTATTAACATTAAACACGGCATCCAGATGTGTTTTTATACAGAACATTCCAGCATCCAGGTGGGGTTCCTGCTAAAATGTGCACTGCAAGTACACAGCCAGTCAGTCATAGCAGTTTAAGTCCACAGTGTACCTGCTGACTAAACAAATCACACAGCTACAGCAGGTCAGTGTTTCTTTTTAGCAGCTCTGAGGGTTTTCTGCCATTTCTGGAAACAGATTTTCCTTTGACAAGCAGAACAAACTATTCAAAAATCCACTGACAGCCAATAGAGCTCCACTTTCTTCAACAAAAGAGAAAAGATCATGGCAGCCTCTGAGGCTTTAATGATGTGTTGAAAATTATTCTCTGGAAAATCATGAACTGAATCACCTCACACTGGGCCCTGCTTCATGTTGCTGCTTTTTCAAGATCATGACAGGCACGGTAAACAATTAACATGGCAAGGTCCAGGCAGCTCACTGGAGAGCAATCATGCTGATTTCATTATGAAAATATTACTATTTAAAAAAAAAAAAAAAAAAAAAAAAAAGTAGCAGGGAGTCAGAGCTTTTGATTTTCTGCACTATTAATTTCACCAGGACATATCATTTTCAGAGTCATTTAACTCATCAGTGTTATTCTGCAGATGCCAGGATACCACGAAATCTGAAAATTCATCAACAAAGGTGTTTACACTGTTTTGAAGAGAGCAAAGAAATTCATTTGAATCCTAAATATTTTCAGTTGATCATGCTTTGTAATAGCCCAGATGTGCAATAGATGACAGAGCAGGAAGAGGAAACAGTTTGGACAAATGTCTGTATTGGGAAATCAAGTGTCCAGAGATGAAGTAGTGTCTTTTAATTGATTCGAGAGAGGAAGGAAGGATTTAGCCATGGGTATCCTTGGCACACAATGGTCACTTGATATCTGATCTCACTGGAACTGAGATGTTTGTTTGGACTCGCCTAACATTGGGGTTAATGGGGCTGACGCTTGCAGCCAGCCTTCGCTATGACCTCACACATTTGGTAGTGCCAATTAAGGCATCGCCCTTATTAAAATGCTACAGAGAATGAGGCAAGGGTGGAGTCAAGTTGTCCATATGGTGCATTTACTCACGCTTACAAAACGATGCGCTGATGTATGTTTGGCATTTTCTGTCTTTCTCTCCACCTCTGGCTTGTCCCTCCTGTCATAAATTGTGCGGCTTGTCTGCATCCTGCTCCATTCCAGATGTGTTTAATGGCTTCTCAAAGCCACAGACAGCAGGAGCTTTCTGGACTGTCGACCAGCAGTGGCTCATTGACTCTTGTGTTGAAAAGTGACTCTGTCAGAGAAAACAGCAGAGATGTCTGACCAGACTGCCTCTGTGTCTATTTTCTAATTGATACATCACACAGCCATTTCACCCCGCCAATGTTTCGTTCTTAAGATGACAGATTTAGTGCACAAATATTTGTTTTAAGTGGTTGTTTGCAAAAATGATCATTGAGTGCTGTTCTTGCATCTCAGTTTACTTTATTATCTTCATTTTTGCTACTATTTTTTATCCTCTTTGATTTACACACAGCAGTCTGGTCATCATGTGCTGTCATATACAGTACAGCCCCATTAATATCCTCACCTCTGGGCTGGCTGTGGGATCAAGGTGGTGTACTCCTGCTCAGGATCCAGAAAGTCAAGTCTTGCCAATGTCAGCACATTAACAATATCCCTGAGCATTTGAGAGGAAACATCACATGGTCCAGCAGCATCAAGTTAAGGTTCTATGTCTGAACTGACAACTTTATTTGGATTTGTGGCTCTGAATTGATGTGAGGTGTGATCCAAGTACTTCTGTCTATCAAATTTGGGCCATGGATTAATTCTCCACTTCTTGAACCTGCACAGTTATTGGAACTGCCATAAGTTATGTAAATTTATTTTTTCAGGGGTGATCAAAAATAAGAATTTTTTGGCAGTTGCATGTCTGCGCAAGGGACTTTGGAAATTAATTACTCCAAAATGCTACATTAAAGTTGTTCATAATGTGTGTGGATATAATCCTGGAAGTGCTGAATCCAACCATCAAAGATTTATTAACTACTTGTGTAAATTTAAATTATTAAGGCTGATCAAAATGAGAAATTTTGCCAACTGAATGTCTGCACCAAGGTTGGATTATGGACCTGGACTATGGACCTGACCTGTGGGGCCAGTGCCAGGGCCTTGCCAGGGGGCCTCCAAGCCTCAGGCCATGCACAGCACGCAGCCCATGGCACAAGACTCCAAAACATGTGTGCCCAGGGGCCTCACGGGCCATCAAGAGTGTACAAATCTCAGAAGGGTGGGAAGATGGTTGGAGTGATTCAACAAGACCTTTAAACAGAAGTTTATGAATAAGGCTGGCTCCAAATGGAATCAGAATCAGAAGTTTCCCTACTTGCTTTTTTGCATACAGGGAAGCCTCTACTGATTTCTCCCCTTTGGAACTGTCATGTGGTCATGAGGCATGGGAAGGGTCTCTGACTCTTCTCAAGGGAACGATTGATAGTCATACTGTAGTTATCTGGCTGTAGATATCACTCCATATCTATCTCTTTGTATATAGCAGTATCTTTGCTGTAGATATTCATTTTCATAATAACTTCTCATTTACTATCCATTCTGTATCTGCTGTCTGTATTCATCTACATTTTAAGCTGTACCTACCGTTCATATTTTTATGAACTATTTTCATTGTCATGACAGTTAAATCTAAGTTGAGGCTAAACTGTTTTTTGTTTTTTATTGTAGAAAAAGAATCTTATGCTGAAGAGCCACCACCTTCTCATCAATATTAATTGTACTGCCATGCTGCTGTCATCCTGTTATATTTGGTTTGCCTCCCATTGAGCCTTCAGGGTTATCGTTGCCTGTAATGCTATTGTTCATTGCTGTGTTTCTCCATACTCGGAGATCACTGGACTGACAGAGATAGCTGAAGGTTCAGTTCAGGAACATGGCAGAAAATCGTCAGATAAATCGGTGTCATCCTGCCTTCTTTGTTGTTAATGACAGCAAACCGGTTTGAAGGCTTTAAACTTGCGAGCAGTCTAGCACCTTTGTCCAGCTTCTTGCTGCTAATTTTGTGCAGTCTTAACTTAGCTGTGCTATGCTGACCCATGTTTGCCAAACGTTACATGGAGTTCCATCCATTATCCTCCGCTCATCCGGGTCCAGGTCGCGGTGGCAGCAGACTAAGCAGACCAGCCCACACTTCCCTGTCCCCGGCCAGNCCGGGTCCAGGTCGCGGTGGCAGCAGACTAAGCAGACCAGCCCACACTTCCCTGTCCCCGGCCAGGTCCTCTAACTCCTTCTGGGGGACTCTGAGTGTTCCCCGGCCAGCCAGGAGATGTAATCCCTCCAGCGTGTGCTGGGTCTTCCCCGGGGCCTCTTCCCAGTTGGACATGCCTGGAAGACCTCCCTAGGGAGTCGACCAGGGGGCATCCTTATTAGGTGCCCAAACCACCTCAACTGGCTCCTTTCGATGCAGAGGAGCAGCGGCTCTACTCCGAGTCCCTCCCAGATGTCCGAGCTTCTTACCCTGTCCCTGAGAGTGAGCCCAGACACCCTATGGAGGAACCTCATTTCCATCGCTTGTATCCGTGATCTTGTCCTTTCGGTCATTACCCAGAGCTCATGACCATAGGTGAGGATAGGANCTTGTATCCGTGATCTTGTCCTTTCGGTCATTACCCAGAGCTCATGACCATAGGTGAGGATAGGAAAGTAGATTGATTGGTAAATTGAGAGCCTCCCCTTCTGGCTCAGCTCACTCTTCACCACGACGGTCCGGTACAGCGTCCGTAGGACCTCAGACGCTGCACCAATCAGTCTATCAATCTCACGCTCCATCCTACCCTCACTTATGAACAAGACCCCGAGATACTTAAACTCCTCCGTCTGGGGTAGTGGCTACCCTCTAACCTGGAGGGAACAGTCCACCTTTTTCCTACAGAGCACCATGGTCTCAGACTTGGAGGTGCTGATTCTCATCCCAGTCACTTCACACTCGGCCTCAAACCTGCTCAGTGTGCGTCGAAGGTCACTGTCTGATGAAGCCAGCAGAACCACATCATCTGCAAAAAGCAGAGATCAGAGAACAGACAGCGCGCTGAAATTTTGGATTTTTCCCCGGTGAATGAGAGGGCTGCCTCGATGTGACTTTGTGTTGCAAAGAGGGCTCTGACTGTAGTTTGTGCTTATGCACCAAACTGCAGTTCAGAGTACCCAGCCTTCTTGGAGACTCTGGGTGGGATCCTGGATAGGGCCCCTCCCGGGGACGCCATAGTTTTACTGGGGGACTTCAATGCTCACGTTGGCAATGATGGGGATACCTGGAGGGGCATGATTGGGAGGAAAGGTCTCCCTGATCTGAACCCGAGTGGTGTGTTGTTGTTGGACTCCTGTGCAAGTCACGGACTGGCCATCACAAACACCTTGTTCGAGCACAGGGGTGTTCATAAGTGTACTTGGTACCAGAGCACCCTAGGTCTGAGGTCAATGATTGATTTTATAATCNGGTGTTCATAAGTGTACTTGGTACCAGAGCACCCTAGGTCTGAGGTCAATGATTGATTTTATAATCATATCATCAGACCTACGACCATGTGTCTTGGACACTTGGGTAAAGAGAGGGGCAGAGCTGTCAATTGACCACCACCTGGTGGTGAGTTGGGTCAGATGGCGGGGGAGGCCGCCGAACAGACCAGGAAGACCTAAACAAGTTGTGAGGGTCTGCTGGGAATGCTTGGCGGAAGAACCTGTCCAGATGATCTTCAACTCCCACCTCCAAAAGAACTTCTCCTGCGTTCCGAGGGAGGCTGGGGACATGGAGTCTGAATGGACCCTGTTCAAAGCCTCCATTGTTGAAGCAGCTGCTTTGAGCTGTGGCCAGAAGGTTGTTGGTGCCTGTCGTGGCGGCAACCCAAGAACCCGCTGGTGGACGCCAGCGGTGCGGGAAGCCGTCAGGCTGAAGAAAGAGGCCTTTCATGCCTGGTTGGCACAGGGGACTCTGGAATCGGCTGACAGGTACTGGCAGGCCAGAAGGACTGCGGTTGCGGAAGCAAAAACTTGGGTGTGGGAGGAGTTAGGGGAGACCATGGAAAATGACTTTCGATCAGCCTCAAAGCTGTTCTGGCAAACTGTCAGACGACTCAGGATGGGTGGGAGGTTTATAGCCCAAGCTGTTTACAGCAAGGGCGGAGAGCTACTCATCCGGACTGGGGATATTGTCGGGCAGTGGAAGGAGCATTTTGAGGAACTCCTTAACCAGGCTTCCATGCCCTCCACAGGGGAGGCAGAGATGGAGGACTCAGGTGGATCGGAGACCATCTCTCTGGTGGAGGTCACTGAGGTAGTTAAAAAGCTCCACAGTGGCAAATCACCAGGAGTGAACGAGATCCGACCTGAGATGTTGAAGTCTCTGGATGTTGTGGGACTGTCATGGCTGGCACACCTGTGCAACATTGCATGGAGGTCTGGGTCAGTACCCTTGGAGTGGCAGGCCGGGGTGGTGGTCCCCATTTTTAAAAAGGGGGACCGGAGGGTGTGTTCCAACTATCGAGGGATACTTCTCAGCCTTCCCGGGAAAGCCTATGCAGGGGTGCTGGAAAGGAGAATTAGATCAATAGTCGAATCTCAGATCCAGGAGGAGCAATGCAGGTTCCGTCCTGGTCGTGGAACTGTGGACTAGCTTTTCACCCTCGCAAGGGTACTAGAGGGGACTTGGGAGTATGCCCAACCTGTCGACATGTGTTTTGAGGACCTGGAAAAGGCCTACAACCGTGTCCCCCAAGGTGTCCTGTGGCTGGTGCTGCGGGAGTATGGGGTACCGAGTTTGTTGACATGGGCTATCCAGTCCCTGTACAGCCAAAGCCAGAGCTGTGTCCACATCTTTGGCACTAAATCAGACCTGTTACGTGGAGTTTTTCGGTCCATATTCAAAAGTAACACCTTCGCATTCTGTGGAAGTGCACGTGCAGCTGGCGACAGCCCCCTCACATGAATATAACCAAGCCTTAAATGAAGATACTAGTAAGAGATATGATAACACTTTATTGAGCCCCATAGGGGAAATTCATGTGTTAAAGCAGCACAGGGTTGACAGAAAACAGAATATGAATTACAACGGAAAATAAATTGGTGAAATTAAAAAAAAAAAAAAAAANAAAAAAAAAAAAAAAAGAAGCTTTTTACAAGTTTTTGATAGATGATGTAACACTTGCGATAACCGAAGTGCATTTTGGATCTAAGCGCCATATTTGAGGTATTCTGAGGTCAAGGCATTTTATTTGCATTCGCTTTCTTTTATTTGTGAAATGATACGCTTGTGTTGTGTTAAAAGCTGCAATAATAAGTCCCACGATGGAAAGGGTATAAAGCTTGACCACGAGGCAAGATTTTTTAGGTTTCCAACCTGGAAAAATGGCTATGGACCGCAAGTAGAGGACATAACAAAGAGGCGTCGGATGGCCTGGGTTGCAGCGGTGAAATGCAAAAACATCACTTTCGCAAAGATATCTCCCTTCATGTTTGTTTGCTCTCGGCATTTTCATAAAGGTAAGTAAGACAGCTTTTGTTGTTTAAGTAACGTTACTAAATGTGGTGGTTTTCTGTCTTCTAATGTCGTTTGGATTAGTCACGGTAGTAAACACCCAGCAAGGGCAGCAGAAACAGGTTGATTTGGTCTTGTTAAGACTATAAAATGTCATGGATTCATCTGATGTTATGTAGCTAGCTACTAAAAACTTTTNTCTTGTTAAGACTATAAAATGTCATGGATTCATCTGATGTTATGTAGCTAGCTACTAAAAACTTTTCACGTCACTGCAGGTCAACCTGCATATGAGATGATGGAGACTGATCCAGACTGGGCACCATCCCTACATCTGGGCCACACGGACATTAAACCTACAGACACTGCACGCTCTGCAAAACAAAGTAAATGGGAGCAGCTAAAGAAAAACACACTGCAAGCAGCTGAGACAAAGGTCCACCAGGCTGGAGAAAGTGGTCAGCTACACACTGAGGGGACACACAATATCACTCAGGAGTTAGCACAGACTGAATGTAACTTGTGTGTGCTCAGGCGTGCAGAAGTAAACCACCTGTTGGAAGAAAACAGAGAGCTGCGGCATGAACTCAACGAGCACAGGATGTCTGACGGTTTCTTTGGAGACGATGATGATAAAGTATTATACCAGTTTGCCAAACCTGGGAACCTTTATGGCCTTATTCAGATTTTTGGTTCCTCTCATGTCCGACCAAAGAAAATTCTCACTCCATTGCAAATGCTCCTGTTAACCTTTATGCGCCTCAGATTGGATCTGCCTGCACAACATCTAGCCCATCTCTTTCGTGTTTCCCCAAAGACAGTGTACAGAACATTCAATGAAATGGTGTCATTTTTATATGTAAACCTGAGGTGTTCAATTGTATGGCCAGATAGAGACACTTTGCACAAAATTATGCCTCACCAGTTTGTGGAGGTCACAAACACAGAGTAGCTGTGATTATTGACTGTTTTGAGATTTTCACAGAGAAACCATCCATTCTCAAAGCACATGTCCAAATGTTTTCCAGCTACAAGCACAATCACACTATGAAGTATTTGATAGGTATTACACCCAAGGGANCCAAATGTTTTCCAGCTACAAGCACAATCACACTATGAAGTATTTGATAGGTATTACACCCAAGGGATCTGTTTATTTCCTATCAAAAGGGTGGGGTGGCAGTACAAGTGACAAACGTGACACAGAACTCTGGTTTTCTTGACAATTTGTTGCCAGGGGACATTGTCTTGGCTGATAGAGGTTTTGACATACAGGAAAGTGTTGGCATGTTGTGTGCAGAGGTCAAGCTCCCAGCCTTTACAAAAGACTGCTGTCAGCTAGCTGCAAGAGATGTAGAGGAGACTAGAAAAATAGCACATCTTAGAATCCATGTTCAAAGAGTCATTGGAAATATTTGTCAGAAGTATAAAATATTAACAGGTACCATACCCATCCACATGATACTTCTATGTGAAGGTGAGGAAGGCACTTTTTTGGATAAGATTGTCACTGTCTGTTGTGCGCTGACCAACCAATGTCCAACTATTGTTTAGAAATGCATTGTGTGCTGATGCTTTATCATGCTTGTCACTTCTGCTTCTGCTGTTCATTTTAGAACTGCATTTGACTCAGTCTTGCATGAACAATATACAACAGTATGTAAAATGAAATTTTTCATAAATAATAAATATACACAACATAAATGTGTTGTTCCTGACCTTTTTTTCTTTTCATTAACTCTTTGGTAGCCAAATTAAGTATGGAAACCAAATGTTATCCAACAGAGTAAGGTTTATTTTGCAGTTTTCAAGTACAAACATGTTATAATAACATGTAATATCCAAGTACGAGGTTGGAGGCAGCAATGCAGGGTCAGCACTCCAGCTTTTTTCTGACAGGTCGTATGGATCGACATTGTTAATAGTAGACAATTTATCCAAATACCGGTCCCTGGCATCCTTGCTGAGTTTGTCTCGGTATGGTATTCTCTCAGTTTGCTTCTGNCAAATACCGGTCCCTGGCATCCTTGCTGAGTTTGTCTCGGTATGGTATTCTCTCAGTTTGCTTCTGTTTCTCCAGTTTGTCAATTAAATTGGTTGTATAACTTATTTAGTCGTGTTGTTTACAGTACCACTTCCTATACCGCTTATTGCAGCTATACCTCCAAAATGGCTACTCGGTGACGTCACAAATGACAAACACACGTGACTGTCAAAGACCGATAGATACGAAACATTGATTGCCATGACAGATATAGCAGCAAAAACTCTTATTTACACAATTTACAGCATGGCAGTTAGGAATATTGCATGTATTAATCAAATGATAATTTTAACAAAGCTAAAAACAATTATTTTGTCAGTAGTCAACCAGTACACCTAAATCAAAGCTTCATGGATACTGTAGTTGTTGAATGCTAACAAAATGTCTCTTCACTACATGGACGGTGGTTTGTCAGTGTTTTTCCACAGGTTGACCGCATGTTACAACAGCAAGTTCATTTCTTAATCCCTGCTGAAACGTCGGACCTGCAATAAATTATTGTCCTAAATTAAACTTTACACATTTTTTTTTCAGTGCCTTGATGGTGAGGTGCACAACTGATTTAAAATTCAAAAAATACTACTACTACTACTACTACTACTACTACTACTACTACTACTACTACTAATAATAATAATAATAATAATAATAATAATAATAATTTCAACTTTTCCGTACAGTACATTTATTGACAATAATTTTGAATCAATGTTTTAATAGAAAAATGTAAGTTTTTATCAATACTTTGCAGTACGTGTGACTGAGTGACTAAAATTCAAATGTTTTCCTATGTGAGCTATTTTAGACACACATAATGATTGTCCTATATTTTATTTGAATATTTTAGTCATTTTTTTAATAGTTTCTATGTCATGTGACCCTGGGACTCCTTACTGTCACCAGATGGTTTCTTAATATAGTTATAATTTAAAAGGAGTGACCCATTACCTCAAAACCATTCTAAAATGTATTACTACTTGCCCACATAAGTTTGTGAGGACTAAATTAAACCTTCTGGAATAGTCAGGCTTTTAATCTGCATTTATGACCTTGCATTATTCAATTAAAATCAAAGTGTTTGCATGTATAAACTATATTGTGTTAGTTGTGAACATTCCATGTCTTATGACTGTCTGTGTTTGATGTCAGAGATGATTGTCAGGCTGGTGGAGGACTGGAACATCATGTCAGTCCCTAAGGAGGCAAAATGAGTACTTCACAAGAGGTAAGGAAAAACATATAACTACTGAAATATTCATGTAATAATTTAAGTTGAGAAGGGTGTTAGTTTGAAATAACTTAAGTTTATGAGGTTGTTGGTTTGAAATTTGCTGCTATGTATATATATATAAAGTTGCATATGTGTTGTGTATGTTTGCTTAACACTGTGGCATCAGTGTATATGAGACTATGGAGAAACATGTAAATAAGATTCTTTAGAGTTTTAACTTTATTAAAAAAAAAATCAAAGCATTATCCACGTCTCCTGCAGCACAATCTGTCTCTTCTGTCCATTGGTACTATCACTGTATTCCAAACAAGCATAGGCTCACCAAATGATTAGCTAAATATGCTACTTATATGTGACATATTGGCCTCCTTGAAGCTGAGTTGCTATAGAAACACAGAGGAACAGCCAGATCCCGACCTCACCACTGTCCATTCTGTGACAAAACATTCCCAACATCACAAAATCTGAAGATTCAGGTGAGAGTTCGCACTGGAGAGAAACCGTACAGCTGCAACAGTGTGAGAAGACTTTCACTCAGTCAAGTAACCTCAGACACATCAGCGGTTTCACACAGGAGAGAGACTCTGCTGCTGTCGGGAGTGTCACAAAACTTTAATCAAACTGGATCACCTACAGGGCCATCAGAGAATCCACACTGGAGAGAAACCGTATCGCTGTGATCTGTGTGGGAAAACTTTTGAAAGTCAAACAATCTGAGGAATCATCAGCGTATCCACACCGGAGAGAAACCATTCAAGTGCAGTTACTGTGACAAAATGTTCAGCAGATCATGCCAGCATGCGGCTCATAATCGCGTCCACACAGGAGAGACGCCGTACCCCTGTGAGCGATATGGGAAGAATTTAAGAAATCTATCTTCCTATTAAGTACACATGCATACGCACACTGGCGACAAACCATACTGGTATCAACGCTGCGCAAAACGTTTCTCCTCATCATCTCAACTCGACAGACATCGGTGTGTTCACACGGGAGAGAGGCCGTACTGGTGTGATCGATGCAAGAGAAACTTCAGCTATTTAGACCAGAAATACACTTGTGGAGAAAGTGCTGAGAATGCTGTTTATAGCATTAATTCGGGGTAATACAGTGTTGGTAAGATTTAGCACTTAACTAACTGTACTTTAAACATATGTGGGTGATTAATTTGAGGTTGGGGNGGCACTAGGCACTACTGAACACTTAAAACTACCTGAAACTAGACCCTTACCTACAAGTCTCGAAGCATAAAATAACGGAGAGACTAAATCGTCACTGGAATTATGTGCATTAAAAACTTATATATTGGTCCATTTCCACTGTTAATAAATGCATAAACCATGCATTCTTTTCTAAGGTCAACTTTTTTTAAACTGATTAAAACTGTTTATTATGAAATTGTCTCAAACGGGAGTTACAATTAACTAAGTTAAATTAATTGATAAATTTAATATTTAATCAATATAAATTTAAGTGTGTAAAATTTCTGTTTCTGACAATCACGGGTCAGATTGGCCATCAGGAGAGGTGGGAGTTTTCCCGTTGGGCCACAGCCAACAGTGGGCTGGCTGGTGGCCTTTGCACTGCACAATGCAATATTAATTAAAATTAACTTAAACTAAGCAAACATAATTTTTTTCTTCCATAATTTTCTTGGTGCAAAGAAACAATTACGGAGGTATTGCATAATCAAGAAAATAATGATAATTATTAATCATTATTAATAATCATAATTAATTATTATAATAATGATAATGACAAATAATTGTAAAAACGTTACAGTTACATTTTTTTTAGTTTCATTGGATCAATGAAAGAGTTTGTTTTCTTTAATCTTTTAAATGAGCTGGACTTGAATGTTTATTATATAGGTTTTACTTTATCTGTTTATTCTATATACAGGTATTAAGCATTTTGTGGTGATAGTTAAATTGTGACACATTGATCTAAATTTGTGTTAATGAAAAGTAAGCTATCCTGAGATATCCAAGATATCCTTTAGTGATACAGCTCAGTTTCAATGTGAATTCTTTATTTCCTGTGGCTCTCGGAAGATGCTCTTCCTCTTGGGTTCCTCAAGGTAAATTGTGTGTGAAATGTTTCCTTCAGCAGTGAAAATCAAGTACTTTTTCAAGCATTTTTAAATAAAAAATGATATTCATGATTTTATTTGTCAACAGTTTATTACTACAAGTCTTATATTTTCAATAATAAATATTAGGTGAATTAATATGTAAGCTGGTGGTGCAGGTAGCGTGAAGCCTTATTACAGACTTCTATGATAGTTGACAAGAAATTTGATGAAACACAACACAACAAAGCAGAATTACAATGATAGTTCATATAACCTAACATTTGAGTAAACAACCATATTTCAGAAAACAAGATACTTTCATTTTGTTTCCATATCTGAAATGCATTTGCTGTGATATTTCAGGAAACGTGACATTTCAGAAACTATATTTTTGTTTTGTTGTGGTATTTTCATTTTAAAAATGGTCATTGCTTTATCTGAAATGTTTATCTGCAAAAGATTTTCTGAAATTTTGCATTTTATGAAATCAGACTACGAGGGTTCTTTGAAGTCAGAGTGTAATGGATGATAAATAGAAGTTTCATCCCAGCAATACAAAGGGCTTGTCAAAAATCCCATAACCACGCTACACAGGAACAGTAAAGCCTGGATTTGCAGTCAGTAAATGTCTGAGAAGATGGGTATTGTAAAAAGTCATCAAAACACCTAGTATCCATCCTTGGAGCCAATGATTATTGGTGTGCCATGATAGCAGCAACCACAAGATGGCAGCAGATTGCTGTGGAAAAACAGTGTTTTCATGCCCAGAATCCCCAATCAGTCTGGGGATCACATTACCTCAATACACTTAGCCAATTTTGTAGTGAATTTGTAGTGAATGAGTTAAATACACTTGAACAGTTGGTTCTGATTGAAAGCAAATAAGGTTGATTTTCATATAGAGAGTATTTGACAATATACAGTTGGTGTAGTCTTACCCATCATATCTCATGTCTTTGTCATAAAGTTTTTATTTCACGAACAGTTCGACACAGGTCGAGGCTATTAGGAAAGGATGCTGTGTGATTATTCCCATCCTGTCTCCTGTGAATTCTAGAAATAACTAATGTGCTCAATGTGCTATTTTTGGGGGAACTGTAATGCTGAATTTTCACAATTGGAAACTGTAATAGTATAACAGTGATGTTGCAGCATTCTTCTAAAAGTGCTGCAGTCATTTAGAGATGCCACATTTTCAGCTCCCTAAAAACCAAGCTGAATGGATAAAAATTAGAAATGACCCAAACACTTTATTGAAAATAAAGACTGAATAACATTCAGACTGGTCTGTGGTCTTATTGGACTTCTCCAGACTTCTGCAAAATCAATTTGATGAATAAATTTTGAATGATGATGTTTGTAGTGTGACTGATGACCTCATGCATTCATTACTGTGTGGATGCTGTTATCTCATGTCAATTATTGATGTGTACTGAGCAATGATTCTGGTGGATCAAAGGTCACCATGGCAATCTGTCCTGTACAAATTAGTGACACCAAAGGAAACACCAGGTGTCATAAAATCATTATGATTCATTATAACAAAAGTTGGTAAAAGGAAAAATCAATGTATACTGAAAACGATTAAGAATTCGTTAGATTTCATTGCCAGGGGGCCATGATAACCTCCACCAATATCATCCATCCTTTATTTATTTATTTATAGTTTTCTCCTGATTCTTCTTCTTTATCATTAAATTGACTGACTGACTGACTGACGATTGATTGATTGATTGATTGATTGATTGATTGATTGATTGAATCTTTTTGCCTTCCTGTCAGCAGAGTGTGGGCTGTAACTGCTTGTGTTGGCTGATGGGTGGAGGATGGGCGGGTTGAGCCTTGATGCGGAGGGAGTAGGAGGGATGGAGGCTGACAGGATGCAGCTTCACCTCAGCGGCCCTCACGTCTCCATCCTCCCCGCGGTACGCTGTGCGTATGACGTCAGGCCGTTTGACAATACGTGTGGGTTTGGCGGCCGCGGAGCAGCAGCAGCAGCAGCAGCATTCTGCCTTCTCGTTATGTAATTACTGGATGCTGCGAGGATGAGAGTAGCATGAGAAAAGCAGATGAATGGCGGATCTGATGGCGAAGGACGGTGAGGTGGTTGATAACTGAGAGCTTTGAGGTTTATTTGGAAGTATTCTTCCCTGTAAATCGTAGCTGTAAATCGGGACTGCAGCTCGATCAAGGCCGTCTGGACATCCGGTGGCCTGTCCCTGAGGTGCAGTCAGACATCTGGAGCCTGCGGTAACCGAACCTTTAGCCGACTAGAGGCGCGCCTCTGTTTAAATCAGACCTCTATACAGTCGAAATAAACCCAATGCGGATTTGTTTTAGAGAAGAATCCGGATCTCATTTTGTTCTCTATCACACCGCTATAATAAGCTGCAGCATATTAAACAATGGCGGGTCCGGAGCAGTCCCAGCAGCAGCAGCAGGCAGAGGAGAAGGCAGCGCACATAGATGATGCTGAGATGGCTTTACAAGGGATTAACATGCTGCTTAACAACGGATTCAAGGAGAGCGACGAGCTTTTCAGACGATACAGGTAATGGTGTTTGTTTGTTTGTTTATTTATTTATTTCATCGTAGTCGGTTATAACCTGACATGCTCAAGATGCCTATGGAATTTTAGGAATAATAATTGATATTGCTTTGACACTGAGGGGTCTAGTGGCTCTGTTGGGGGTATTTAGAGGGAAGGATCACTGCAAATCAATCATTTTAGTTATTCTGGATGATCACCTTTATCCTATAACAACTGTTTTCTGATTAATATGACAATGTCTCCATCCATAGGGTATGAAAATGATGTAAATCATATGCTATGGCCTTCACAGTCACCATATCTCAACCATATTGAAAACTTCTGGGAGATTTTGATTGACATGCAAGACAGCGCTTGCCACCACCATCTTCAAAACACTGAGGGATTTTTTTTTTTTTTTCAAGAATAGTTCTATCCCTCTAGACTTCCAGAGACTTGAACAATCTATGTGAAGTCTTACTAGTCTTACTAAGACTCATATTGTTTTTTCCTTTAATTTGTCACCCATCTATATGTTGATTAGACTGTTTCAGGCCATTATTTCCCTTAATAATAATAATAATAATACTGACAGATGAGGGGACTGTGGCTGTCAATTACAGCTTCTTAAGTTTGCATGCTATTTACATTTCTTAGGTTTCTGGATGCTGACACAGACAGGTGCCACAAATTACAAAATTATTTGGGGAATTTTATTGTCATTCCACTTGTTTAGTTTATAATTGCTTTATTTTGGGTTATCTAAATCTGGATTGTGTTTATGTCTCCTTCCTTCTTGTTCTCTCTCTGTAGGACCCAGAGCCCATTGATGAGCTTTGGGGCCAGTTTTGTCAGTTTTCTGGTGAGTTTCCTCTCATATTGGTTAAATAGCCAGGGGAGAGAGTGTGAAATATGGAATATGATAGGTCCTACTTGTTGTATAACCGCATTATTTATGCATAGATATACTGTATTTATTAATAACAGTTGAGTTAGAATCAAACCCATGCAGTCACAATTCATGAATTTTTATTCCCAGAAATGCATTTTAAGCCACTATGAGCTTTTTGTTTTTTTTCAGACTTTTGCTGTAATGTCAGAGTTGTTTTACCTTTATCTGATGTGGTTTATTACACAGCTTTAAAACATCAATGTGTCATGTTACTAGGCAAAGGCATCACATCACGTTGTTTTGTCATGAGTGAGTTGAATGAGGAACTCAGCATGAAGAACTGAAATAGCCCAATCTGTTACACTGGCTGCATCATTGTCACCGTTAGTGTCCACTCCCTTACTTTTCCATCCATTAACATAATGGATGCATCTTCCTCTAAGAACAGTATTGTTCTTGCAGAGAAACACATTACTGCAACGCTGTATTGTTCACTGATGGAGGAAAGAGAGCTTTTCCACAGTGGGCTGATCACACAGACTCTGTCGCTGCCCCTCGTGTCAGTGCTCTGTTGTGCCACGAAACCATGGATGATGTCATCTTCTGTCCCCAGATGCATAATTGCCTTGAAGGCAGTGGGGGTGGTAAGATCTGACCACCAGAGACAGACATTCATACATGCACGGTGATAATTAAATGCTGCAAAGGCATATGGAAAGAATGCCTTGGTTGTGCAATAAAAATAATGATACAGTGCAATCAACCACAAGAACTCATGTTGCTAAATATGTTTCTCACCAAAATATGTTTTAAATAACTCTCTCTCTCTCCAGATCAAGGTGATTTTAATGGCAACGTTGGAACACATTTTAATGATGTAGTTGGTAGCATGTTCAATCTCCAAATAGATACACTGTTTGTAATAAACCGAACCCTGGATGACACACAGAAGCTATACAGATGTCACTGTGTTCTTCCATTCAATCCTACTGAGAAAGGGCCTTTGTCCTAGCCTGCCTTTTAGGGCTATTATTATATAACGCTCCTTTACTTTTATTAATGCATCATTTCTCTTTGTCAAGCATAGAACTGGCCTGTCAACCAAAAGAAATCACAATAAAAGACCACCTTTGCAATACACTGCTGCTACATCAGTTTACATTTCTTTTTTTAGCAACTATACATGCATTATCTCATTTATGGCTTATTGGTAGTGGGTTTCTATTAATATTCAACAAAATCAGTGTTTTGATGCTTGTTTGCTGTGTTGCGTTGCAGAATGCCATGATGACATTTGAGGAGGAGAAGATGCAGATGGCCTGTGATGACCTGAGGACCACTGAGAAACTGTGTGAGAGTGACAGCGCCGGAGTCATAGAGACAATCAGAAACAAGATTAAGAAGAGTGTGAGTGCAGCAAAAACAGTACAGCAAAAATGTATATGATCTAGGTTCAAATTGTGGCTTTTGCTTTAAAATCTTACTCTTTAAGTGATGATCACCATGCAGAGACACTTGTTTATTTTGGTATTTAATGTCACTATTCTAAGCTAGCTATATCAGATTTAGCATATCATTTTGATTTAACACTACAAGCAATTATTAACTGTATACTTTTTAATTCTGTTTTTAAATTGCAAAAAAAAAAAAAAAAAAAACACGGCATCCCATTGTTGTGCCTGTGTCTTCTAATGTCATGGCTAGAATAGGCTATAATTCAGATAACAATGTTTAGATCCTCAGTGAGATCATGCCAAACCCACTCTAGATTTGATTAGTAGTTCTGTAAAATCAATCAAGGCTCTGAAAGGGGCATGTGAGGTCCATCTAGCAGCAACATCTTCCAGGAACATTCAGGAAACATGAGGATCATTTGGCAGCCAACAAGACAGGAAATAAGCACTGTTACAGTGCTCAGTGAATGTATGTGTGTGTGTGTGTGTGTGTGTGTGGGTGTGATTGTCTGTGTGTCTATGTCCTTTATAGATGGACTCCCAGAGATCAGGCATTGTGGTGGTGGATCGCCTGCAGAGACAGATTATTGTTGCTGACTGTCAGGTGTACCTCGCCGTGCTTTCCTTCGTCAAGCAAGAACTCTCAGGTGATCAGGCTTAATCCACAAGCCAAACAGTGTGAACAACAATGGAGGAGCTACTCACAAAACAATTTAAACTAATTGCGCAGAGTTAAACAGGTCCTGGAATATCTTAGAAAAAGAACAGATGCAAATCCTGTAGCATTTCCTGTTACTAAAACAATGGAAAAGGACATTAATTTCCTACAGTATGTACTTTATGCCAAACAAGTTACAACACCTATTATAAAGTACATTAAAGTATACTATTATAAAGTATTACAAGTTTATACTTCATATTATATGATAATGAGGATTTATGGCTGGGACATAGTTGTAGCATAGCTCCAACCAACTTCATCCTGAAATAAAGTTGGTTGGAGTCAAAACAACTGTATGTACAGGGCCTTTCATGCATAAATGAAATCACCTCTTTAGCATCTGGTTCTGTTTAATTTCTAATGGTATTATTCCATAAAACTTCACTGAAAGTATCGTGTTTATTATTTTCACCAACAGCTTATATCAAAGGAGGCTGGATCCTTCGTAAAGCGTGGAAAATGTACAATAAGTGCCACAGTGACATCAGCCAGCTGCAGGAGGCTTGTCAGCAGACATCCTCTGCCCACCAGGAGGCACTCTCAGCAGACAACGCCAACCACAATGCACCAGTGGAAAATGGCGTGACAGCCGAGGCTCTGGATCGGCTCAAAGGCTCTGTTAGCTTCGGCTATGGCCTCTTCCACCTGTGCATCTCCATGGTCCCACCACACCTGCTGAAGATTATCAACTTGCTGGGTTTCCCTGGCGACCGTCTCCAGGGCTTATCCTCACTCATGTATGCAAGTGAGAGTAAAGACATGAAGGCCCCACTGGCTACGTGAGTAGACTCAAGAGGTTTCATTCCTTAGACACACAGAGAGAGAAATGCTAGTTGTGATGGAGATGATTTATATATATATATATGTATCCTCTTGGTTTGTCTAATAAGTAATTGTTTGGATCAGTCTATTCACCTTTCATAAAGTTAGTTTAATTCAGATTCAGTTGAAAAAAATGAAAACTGTGTAAGGCCAGTCCAAGTTAAGACTCTTGTTGTGCTGTTCAGGTTGGCCCTCTTGTGGTACCACACAGTAGTGCTGCCTTTCTTTGCTCTGGATGGCTCTGACACACATGCAGGGCTGCTGGAAGCTAAAGCCATTCTGCAGAGAAAGTCATTGGTTTACCCCAACTCATCCCTCTTCATGTTCTTTAAAGGCCGGGTACAAAGGCTAGAGGTATGTAGAGTCGATGTGAATTAATCACAATCAGTGTGACAGCTAATTATAAGTTTAATCGGTGTTTTTAAGCTTCAAATGTAGTATTTGTCATGTGTTAGATAAAGAAAAGTTGTAACAAATAATAATAATAGACATACTGCATATTGAAATACACATTAGACAGAGAGTTTGCCAATACTGATCAACCATGTACTTAACTCTCTCATTCAACATGTTCATGTTTTGTGTGGAATATAATTGCTATTACCTCTTGGTGTGTGTGTGTGTGTGTGTGTGTGTGTGTGTGTGTGTGTGTGTGTGTGTGTGACTGTGCGCGCGCTCTCTCTCCTCTCTCCCCAGTGCCATATCAACAGTGCTTTGGCCTGTTTCCATGATGCATTGGAGCTTGCCTCAGACCAAAGAGAGATCCAGCATGTGTGTCTCTATGAGATTGGTGCGTGTTTTCTCATTAGGCTGGTAACATTTGGAGAGTCAGCTTACAGTGAAAGCTTCACATTATTCACATGCTCTATACATCCTTGTCTGTGTTTTAGGTTGGTGTAGCATGATTGAGATGAACTTTGAAGATGCCTACAGGGCGTTTGAAAGGCTGAAAAATGAGTCGCGCTGGTCGCAGTGCTACTACGCCTACCTAACTGGAGGTAAACCTGTTGCATTCTGGCAAAAGCTTACAACGCGGAGATGTTCGACTGTCTATTTTGTATAATCCTGTTTGTCTTGCTTTTAGCGTGTCAGGGTGCTGCAGGTGACTTGGATGGCGCAAGTGGTGTTTTCAAAGATGTACAGAAGTTGTTCAAGAGAAAAAACAACCAGATAGAGCAGTTTGCTGTCAAAAGGGTGGGTTATTCTGAAGATTATATCTTTTTTTAATTTTTATTGAAAGCTACAAAGTATTTACCTCACTGCCTGATTGTGACCTGCAGGCTGAGAGATTGAGAAAGATATCACCCACCCGAGAGCTATGCATCCTTGGTGTGATTGAGGTGCTTTATCTCTGGAAAGCACTCCAAAACTGCTCCTCGTCTAAACTGCAGATAATGAGTCAGGGTGAGTGTAACCTATCGATTTGTACTAACAGAACCTCAGTAACTGCAGCAGAGTTTACTAAGGTTCAGTAGCTGTTGGTTTTATATATTCAGTAGTATTTAATACTGTAACTGATCATTTCCCATGGTTTCTGTTCAGTGTTGCAGAGTTTAGATGATTCTTTGTGCAGAGGACTAAAGCATCTCCTTCTTGGTGCCATTCACAAATGTCATGGGAATATGAGAGATGCTGTTCAGGTATCAGACTACACTGAAAGCAGTGAATGGCTATGCATGCAATCAGCAGCATTGTTTGTTGGGGCTACAAAATAAGCTCCCATGAGTTCTCATCCTGATCCATTATTCTGTGATCCAGTCATTTCAGCTTGCTGCTAGAGATGAGTACGGACGTCAGATCAATTCCTATGTTCAGCCATACTCCGTCTATGAGCTGGGATGTATACTCCTCGCAAAACCAGAGGTTAGTCAATATTTCACAGCTGACCTGTAACAACAACAAGCCTTTTTATTGCAATTAGTTTGATATGATCTGATGTGTTTAGCTACAGCATAATCCATTCTTTTTTGTTGTTGTTGTTGTTGTTGTTGTTGTTGTATTACATTCCAGACAGTGGGAAAAGGCCGATCTTTGCTAATTCAAGCAAAGGTAAAAAAAAAATTTAGTGTGCACCTAAGAAATTATTTAAATTTTCTACATTGAAATACTTTAAGTTATAAGTAATTAATCAAGATTTTAATTAATTTATCTCTTTATTTAAAATCTTTAAGGAGGATTTCACAGGCTACGACTTTGAGAACAGGCTTCATGTTCGCATCCATTCGGCCCTGGCATCGTTGAAGGAAGTCGTTCCTCAGTGACTTCAGGAAGGGAAGGTGCACTGACTCCAGCTGTGCTCCTGGTGAAAGCATGGCTTTTTAACACTAAGCTTAAAATAACTGTATGATGTTCTAGTGAGCAGCTCATGTGTTTTAAAGGAAGAGTCTGACATTTTTGAGTAATTATATTTTTGCCCACAGTCAGTTGAGATTGTTGACATCGATTTTCATCTCTGTGTATACAGTACTGTCGATCTCAGGCATGTTTAGTGTAGCTAAGCTCAAAGACTGCAGTCGCCACTGCCAATCTTGTTCAGGCAAAAGTAAAAAAATATAACCTTCCAACAGCTCCATATTTTTTTTTTTTTTTTTTTTNTTTTTTTTTTTTTTTTTTTGCACAATGCACACTGTATATTGTTAGTTAGCAGGCTAGTTGCAAATACAAGAGTCTGGATTTTTCTCAGTTACAAGTGTTCATGCTGTTGATGCATCCAGACACCATGCCCAGTGGTTATTGATCAAGAAATAGCTCTGATGCCTTATAGTTATGCTGTCACACCTTTTCACACTTTTAACTATTTTTACATGTGTTAAGTAAGCTAACTTTGGAGTCCCCTGAAGTCACATTCTTAAATTTTTTGAGGCCAGACTACCTCCTTCCCTCTGCTTCTATTCTTTAAGGAGTCATATTATATTGACTTCCATGTTCTTCTTTTCATTTAGGGGTCCGTTTTGAAAACTTTGCAATGCTTCAATGTGCCAAAACACAGCAGTCTACTTCTAGCTGCAGCACTGCTGTGCACATTGAGTGAAAATAGGGCATTTTTACATACTGCCCCTTTAAGTTCCCCTCCTGAAAAAGGCTGCTCTGTTCTGACTGGCCAGCTACCTCAGGCCTGAGCTGAAAACACCCACAGACTGCACACTGGTGCTGATCAAACACTCCTGCTCTAGCCTCATATATTTTATGGGTGTATCTGTCCAGATGTGTACGCAGGCAATTCAAATGAATTACCTGTTCATATACAGTATATGTAACAGTAATAAAGGATTAAGGGTCGCTCAAGATGGGTTTGAGTTGCTGGTTGCATTAACAATATTCAACACACGCTCCATACTATATTACTCTTTAAAAATTAGTAATAAAAAGCATACAATGTCCCCTTTAAGTTAGACTAAACATGCTCCGGAACTATCCACATACTGAGCACACAGAGATAAATTTAACAGCCTATCATATGGCTCTGGGTAAATGGTAAACAAGTATATTTCAAAAATTTCAGAGTTTTCCTTTAAGTGTTTCCACATCCAGACATTATAGCCAACAGTGTCAAAGGCAATTTTCCTCATTAACTTGTGTAGTTGGATTATTTTCTTTGTGCCTCTCCCGCCTTTCAGTGAACCATTCAGCACATAAAAGAAGCCTTTTAAAGGCATTAATATTTTTATTCATCATGCACAGTGCTGTACGGTAGTGTTTTTCCACATAACATGCGAATGAAATTAAAGCATTTTACTTACATCAAAACATGCAGAAGACATTTAAGTATCTTAATGAAACAGAATTAATGTCAGTGGTAAAAAATAATTAAGTTGATCCATATTTTATTCAGTTTCTCATGAGATTTCTCTACAATCTCCTACTTGAAATTTCCAAATCCACTTCTGAAATTGCCAGTGGTGTGTTATGACATATATAATATAAGTCAAACATTGACCACTTGTCTTCACAATTGGATTAAAATGAAAAAAACATCTAATTAATTGTAACATCTTAGTTAACAACCACTGAAGTTTTTCTTACAATGGAAAATGATAAGGAGACTTTTACTGGTCACCTAAAACACACATATAACTACTATACCGAAGAGTGTTAGCCAGTTTAAGTAGTTGGTCATCACAGATTAAAGTATCTGTGATATCAGCACACCTCCCAATGCCCTGATGGTGATATAATTGTGCATTTTTATGCAAAAACATTTTAGGCATTGTGTGCAGTATGCATGGCATGGCAGGGTTAAAGTGGCTCAAAGCTAAAATCAAATGTACACAACACATATCAAAGGTACACTACCCCTTCAAATACATTAAGATATATACATATATACACACGGTACTGTAATGTTATCATTGAAAGGTGCTGCAAAATGTCAGCTTAACGAAATAAATTACCCACATCCTGTTTTGATAGTGTTTTAGTGAAACAAGCTTTTAAATCAGGCCATGCCAGTGATGAGTTTATTACGTAAGACAAGTCGTGTCATTTCTGCTATGTTACTTTTAGCCTCGAACCAACGAGATTTGCAGTGGCCAGTATGAAAGACTGCAGTATTAGAAATGATGCTGGTTCAAAAGTTGTTCTCGGAGAAAAACGACATACAGTATGAGTTTAACAAACTTGGTCACTCAGCTTCACAATGTACATACAAACTATTCAGTGCAGGGTTTTGGCTTTTATTAATGAGCACTCTGAGGTATGGCCATCCAAGCAATATAAGCAAGAGGAGGATATCTTAATTTACAGACGCTTTTTAAAAATGGCCATTTGTGTGTTTTTAATCCCATGTTCAAGATTGCGCACTTATAGATTTGTTCTGCTCACACTAAGTTAGCCAGTCATCCCCTGTGATTGTGATGGGCATGTGTGGTAAATGTTGAGGTGATCACTGTACAAAGTGGTCAGTGTGGGTCGCATAATGTAACATTGAAATATCAGTTAGATGTCACCTACAAATAGTTTTGTCACTAAAAGAATTTGTTTTTGTTTTGTCACATGGTTTAAACCTTGAAGTTCCATGTAAGGATCATAGTGTTCCAATGTTTTACTGAACTCTTCAATAAACTGTTCTCATTGATCTAGCCAAATGCTGTGTGTGGTTGTTGGTGACTTTCTGTGAAGTGTGGTGTGGGGTTTTTCTATCCACCAGGGGGAGTATAATGCACACGAGACTAATGTGAGTCACTATGCAGCTCACAGGCAGCATGCCCAGAAATCCTGCAGCCTGAGAGGATGTGATCTAATGAATCTTCCCATTCTTGACTATAATGTCAGCAGTACAGTCTATTCTCCTAATCCTCACAGCCCTCACTGTTGATCCAAGCTCTTTGTCTGTCTTTACTGGGTGTTTATTAGTGCTATAGTCTCTCCAAATTCTGCTTTCACACTACAGATCTGGGTCCTGTCCCCAGAAGTATCTTAAAGGACCATACCATCCATTTTGCATGTTTCAATGCATGTATTCAGTTTTCATACACATAAGATTACTGACAATCATTTCCCAAAGCATGCTACTAGAATGGTGAGTTATAATTTTCCTGCCTTCCAGACCGCCATTTGTTTCAGTTCATTCTGGTATGCTATTAAAATTAACTTGTTGATACGTGAAATGTTCTTGGGATAGGTAATCCATTATCGTGAACAACACGTATATTCAGGGGTTTTTTTTCCGAAGTTTTATAATTTTAGTGTTTAAGCTCAATAAAAAGTGCAAAGTGAATGTATGTCTCCACCGGGGAATATAGTCCCAAAGCAAGACCTGCGTTTAGAGAAAAATTTTAACGACCATGATTTCATAAGGCTGCATAACTATTAGCAGACAAAACATCGATTTTTAAGATGGGTGTATCGCTTGAATATTTGATTTTGAAAGATTAAGAGGTTTTGCAAAATATCAGGAAAGCTGAAATACCATTTTAACCTTTGGGAAATGATTGTCAGTAACCTTATGTGTATGAAAATTTAATATATTAGGCTCAAACATGCAAAATGGGCGGTATGGTCCTTTAAAGCTAAAATAATCTAACCCATAGATTTAACGATGGGATTGAGATCGTTTTAGTTTTAAGATGATTTTAGGAAATGGGATCTTGATCGGATCTTGGCAGCTGCCCTGGAGCTGAGGCACCACCCCCCCACAATGGTTTAAAGGATTTGTTGACTTCATCCCTCCGTAACATTCTGCATTTTATATCCGTCCACAAAATCATTTGGATGTCAAGGATATCATTTACTAATTGGTTGAAGGGTGTGCGAATGGTGAGGTCATAGTGAGATAGTTGGGGTGTGGAGGAAAGCTCAAATCACTGCAACTCCCAGGCTCAACAGACACTCAGAGGGGCTTGTAAATTTAGTGAGGGAGAAGGGGAGGACACAAAAATCAGGGGTAAAATCAGGGATCTTTGCTTATGTCTGAGAAGGTAGACATAAGCAAAGAAATGCCAGGAAAAGGGAATATTTGAGGTGTAATCCTGTTTTTCAACCTATGATGATGCCTGTACAGAAAACATTATCAGATATGATGCAACTTTCAAGGAGAAATCCATTCTAAAGCAGAACTGACTATATTTTTATTAGTCTTACACATTTCAAACGAACAGGTTCTCTGGTGCACAAAACATGTTTCGCTAAAAATTTCAGAGAGATTACACAAATGTCAAAACAACAACAACAAAAACCTGTCAATTATTATCAGAGAATAATTTGTGACTAAGGTGGGTGGGTACTTTAAGTTTAAGCCTTTGACACATCAAGTGTTTCTCTTTAAGAAAACACATCTGTCACACAAGGCTCAAGGCAACAGCTCACTGGACTAATAAATTATTCAGGTTTCTGTGCCACTGAATTTAGACATGGCACAAAAGAGCTAGAAGGCTGGACAGAACAATACCCTGGCTCCTCCTCTGGCTTCCTGTAGCCCAAATAGCCCAGGGGAGCAGGGCAAAGTGTTAGTGGGGACATCTGCTCTCTGGTGATTCATATGTGTGACATTTAACTGTTGTGATTTAGTATTTTTACTTAAATTTTCTGTTTTCTGCATTTCTGTTTGACCATGGCTTTATTTCATATTTACCTACTCATGCTGTATATGCAGATTGGATTAAAATCTTAATGCTGGCAATTTAAGTAAAGCAATTGCATCAGATACAGGAAGAGGAAAGAGAGATGTCATAAAGCATGCAAATGAGAGGAGTTGTTTGATTCCAGAGAGAGAGAGAGAGAGAGAGAGAGAGAAGCTGGTTAAAGAGCAAGGTCACAAAACACAACTGCATTGCATTTCACTCAGGCTGAAACCTGAGTAACCAAACTGTCCTACCACCAGATAAAGAGTTCCTGTTCACTGCCCTTTATGGCCACTAAACCTTATGTGCAATGGGCTTTACACAAAATCCAAACATAGTAACAAAGGCCTGTTCACTTAATGGGTAACTTCAGCTAGGAGGCACACATCGGAAGAAATTCAAGATGAAATATACATATGAGCACTTGTTGACAGGTAGTATGTCTATGCGAAAGCAATAACGTGTTATCTTTTGAGCAAGAAGCTGCTGCTGTTATGATACCACTGCACGATACATTTCCTGAAATGTACACAGAGCTGTTTGTCTTCTAAGATGGATGATAGTAAAAAGAAAATGTGTTTCTATTGATCTGGCACCAACGAGCTCAGTCATCCTGTAATTTATTGCTGTGTGAGTCAAGCAGTTTGCACACGACACACAAACGTCTCATCTTTGTAATCAGGTCTAGCAATTACAGAAGATGAACTAATAGCATTTTGGAGTTATTCTACAGACCAAATAGAAAGCTCATTATGTGGTTAAGTAAGTTATTATTCAAGGAAACATTGTCAGACTAATTTTTGCCACATGTGGCAAAATCCTACAAGGATTAAATGTGATTCTTATATAATATTATTCTAACTTCTTTATTACCTGTAATTGAATATTCACATGCAATGTGTCAAATTGCATTTTCGCCCCCAAACTATCTACCTAAAACAAGATCAAAAGCTTTCACATGAGAGATGTCATAGCTTTCATTTACTGGTAACTTCAAGGGTACATTTTAACAAAACAGTTTTTTAAATAGTCTATTGTGATGGTGGAGAATGATGGTGGAGGATACTGAAAATTTTGTTTTTCCTTTTGCTTTTAAAATTGTATCCTATACATACATGTTTGACAGTGCATACAGGTTTGATATTTTAACCTATGTGCAATGTTTCATATATTTTGTTTGATTACTTTGTATGTCTTGATTTGATCAATACAACTTTATTGTCCACCACTATGGACAATAAAGCTGTATTGACTATTATGCTTCACTTTTACATGAAAGCTATTCAACTATCATCATAAAAACACCCGTATTCAGGCTGTGGGGAGCTGACAATATAGAGTATATACATTATGTTATTATAGCAGTTCCAGTTCAGCTTGTATTTAGATAAGAAAATTTGTAGAAAGGCTTTCTCTTACAGTACATTTTGAGGGATAAATTTAAACCTCATTTAACCCACAGTGCACAGCATAAAATCAGGAGTACATTTTTCGCATGAGAATCATTCTACCATATAATCCCATTTCTCTGGGCAGAAATGTGCTGGAGCAAAGTTTGTCTAGATGCTGCATTGTCTGCTTCACTAGTTTCCATGCTGCACAGACTTGCTTTGTGTCTCCTCTCAGCTTGATGTCCCTAACTTGACCTATTAAACCTTTATCCATTAAAAAAAAACCCTGTCTTTATGCCTTTATTGTCCTATGGAATCAAAGGAATCTTATAAGTCCAGACAGCTCTATTATCAGAATAAGGATTTTATCCTTGCTGTGTGCTGTTTATAGTTAAATTCAAAGCATAGTTTGTATTAGTTGAGGGAATAGGGAGGCTAATCTTGCTCCCTTGCTCCCTCCCTCCTCTCTCCTCCCTCTCCTCCTCTCTCTGTCCTCCTCTCCTCCCTCTGCTGCATTGATGCTGTTACCTCCCTCGGTGGTGATGTCACCGGCTCAGTGGAGCTCAGCATCCTCAGACAACAGAGCCATTTTGACCGCTTGGAGTCTGGAGCAGCGACCGGTCGTCCTAACCTGACATCAACCGGCCAACCAGCCGCCTTCCTGGGCTCCGACTGGCAGGGCAGAGGGGGGTGGGTGGGTGAAGGGTCTAACCTCCGGGTGGAGCTTCTTCTTTCTTTCTTTTTTTTNTTTTTTTTTTTTTTCACGGGCAGCTGAGGAGAGAGAAGCACGGCAGTGTCAGACCTGGAGGAGGAGGTGGAAAAGAGCCGGAAAATAAAACAGGAGAAAGGCAATAGAGAAAGGAGACGTTCTCGGCACTGCGAAGGTAGTNAGCCGGAAAATAAAACAGGAGAAAGGCAATAGAGAAAGGAGACGTTCTCGGCACTGCGAAGGTAGTATTCGTGTTTTAATTTCCTCCATTATTCCGCCGGTGATGCAGTTTTAATGAGGCAGCCTGTATTACTTACTGTTGGGTCTCATGGGAAGAGATGGGCACAGGGTGCGGCCATTGAAGAGCTTTCCGCCGGACCCTCCGACGAAAAAAATAGAGCCAAAATGACATGTCATTACAGCTGCGTGCTTCTTACACAAGTGTTATTTATTTTATACACGTCCACATAAAAACGGCCATAAATTATGTAAAAAAATACGCAGGAGGTGAATAAATGCCCTGTCATTGGATGGAAAGCAAACAAACGCGACGTGTAGCTTAAATTAAAGATCCTCACTATGTCATCATTTACAAATTACTGTTTTTTCCTTACATAATTACATAAATTCTTAATTTTATAGGCCATTCGCTAAAATTGTCCCGTTTTCATGATTTGCTATCATGCTAAAGGTGTATGTATAAAATTAATACGGTAAAAAACAATAAATAAAAATGCATGTCACTTATAAAGCATAATAACGTTGACATTTTAAATGACTTTAGCCTTTGTCACCAAGATGGAGGCCGCCCAGTTGCTGTCTCATCAGCTGATTGTTCATATCTTTAAATATAAAATTATACCGATGGATGTTATCATAATTGTCATTATTTTGTAATTTTAGTGTTATTTTTGCACAAGATATCCTGCTGCAAAGTGTCTGGATATAAGATATATAGGCTAGCAGGTGGCATCCATCATGACACAATACATGTTGAAGTCCACCACCCCACACACACACACACACACACACACACACACACACACAGTACTTGTATAGTAATCATCATTGACAACTGGGTACCGGTAATTAAATTCACCAGTCGATGTCTTTCCAAATGCAGCTCCTTGTAAACTTTACATTAAAGAAAAAAAAAAGGGATAATCCTGACTTTATCTCACTTCATTTCAGAAATCAACATAATACTGAATTGTTGAGTCTTTTGTAGTATTTAGTCTATTGTCCTAAGTATGCCATTGCACCCAAAAACCTCGGTGCTATTGACGGAATTTCCTATATCGTTTCAATCTAGCCAGCACCTTCTAGGTAGTGAACTTGTTTAGGATGTACAGAACGTACCAGAAAAGAGAGTGACACAGCAAATTTTACCATACCTGATAATAACAGACACTTGAATCATAACTCCAGGGATCATAATCTTGATACAAATCCAGCACTTTTCCATATTTACCCTGGGTAAACAGCTGGATAAAACTGGGGTTTAAATTAAGTCAAAGTCAACATTTTTCTGGTAACAGGATATTTCAGTTCGACCCTTGGCAGAAATGTATGGCTTGCTGTTGACATTACTGATGCAAATGCTAAATGATTGTAATTTGATCTCAATAGATGATGAGTCATGATTGCTCTTGATACACTCACAATGCCACCACTAAAAAAAAAAAAAAAAAAAAATTCACAAAGTGATTCTGTGTTCATCAGTATTTTAGTAGTGATTATGTTGTATGAACAGCTGTTCATGTAACCACAACTCCAGAATGGAGCCAGACTCTGGATTTGTGGTCAGTTTCAGTGTCATTGTAATCCAGGGAAACAGTCTGACATTTAGCTGCTGCTGCATTTCTTTTGTCACTGGTACGCCTCTCCTGACTGTAGCTGACCATGCATGGACTTTTCACGTTAAGGTCAGCCCTGCCTGCCACTATTATGCTGATCATCAACCTCTTACAATTTTTTTAATCCAAGTGAGTGTATTAATGAAAGATAAGGCCACTTGTTTGCTTATGAAGGTGTGTCTATTAATTTTTTTCCTCCCTCAACATAACATAACATAACATCACATAACATCACATCACATCACATGAAAAGTTGTAACATAAGTTCATCATGGCATATTTGTTACACAGAATGTGCTGCATTCAGATACTTTTTCTAGAAATAGTATTAATTTGGACTCATGTTCCCTTCTACAGATCTCCAACCTTCAGATCTGCAACTGGTGCCTGCACTCAGACTCTACAAAGGGCACGCCAAGGTGCTAGGAAGGCAGCACCATGGCAGGGGCCTCTGTGAAGGTGGCGGTGCGTGTCCGCCCCTTCAATTCAAGGGAGATTGGAAAAGAAAGCAAATGCATCATTCAGATGTCTGGAAACACCACTAGTAAGTACTTTTAACCAGAGATTTGTTACAACTCTATGTATGTACCCCAGTTTTCTGGTTTGAAAATTCACCAGGCGTGCATGTGTGTGTGTGCGTGTGTGTTAAGTTTATGATTAAAACAGATACTGTATGCTTTCAAAATTAAGAACAGGAAGTGTTTTGGCTGCATACCGTATGGCAGCAAATATATAGCTAGATTAGCAGCATGTTATTATTGAGAGATTAGGTTATTATTTAAAAAAAAAAAAATGCAGGAACTTCTGCATCTGGATCTGAGGGCAAACAAGGGGAACCATTACTCAACCAGCAGGCCTGGGGTCAAGCTCCACATAACAGGAGGCAACCATTCAGCTGAAGTGTCCTTGAGCAAGACACAGAATCTCTACCAGCTGTTGTGTTGCTGACTGTAACCTCTGGCCTCTCCCCTGCAAGGAGATTAGTGAAAGAATACATTTCTGCTGCAGGGGATTAAGACAGTAATCAAGGGGATTAAATTCACTTTTGCCCACATTAACAAAGTACTTACCAACAGATATCTTTAAAGTACCCGAAAACCTGTTTGAATTTGACACACATTAAGAGAGTTGTAGCATTAAAATCATCATTACAGGGATGGAGAAAGCGAGGCTGATGCCAAGATGTGTGATCTGAACTAAAAAATAAATAAATAAATAATCTGTAGTCATCTTTAAATTCAGATTCAGAGTGTTGAAACAGGACCTAGAGTCATTTTAATGTATGTATCTAGTTGAGATTGAAAGCTGTTGTTTCACTCTGTGTAGACCTGATATTTTCTGTTATTAAATAGAGCGGTAGAGCAGTTATTAATTAATTTAAAGCACCTGATCAGGCAATCTCTTCAGCTTCATTGTGTAAAATCTCCTGCAAATTTAACCTGATAATATTTAGGTTAAGAACTGTCATTTATCAATGTAGCTTTGTTCAGACAGATATTAAAATGGATTCTTACTCGATATACTGCAATTAATTGCTCACTTTACACAAGAACATAACAAACATAATGATTCTGTTGGTCCTTAATAATTCATATAGAGTGAACATGTGGGAGTGTCATATATTGTGTGTCTGTATATAACTACAGTTAATGATCATTTGAAGTTGCTTTAAAATCTACTACAGCATATTTCCTGTTTTTGGCAAAATGGCATGCCGATTTTAAGCAAGTTGTTCCGACTGCCCTGCATTCCTTGGAATACAGAGTACAGAGAGAGAACTCTGGTTGAGAGGAGACTGGAAAGATACTCGATATGTTGCTCGCTTGGCAAGGTAAAGCCATTTGTCAATAATAGATGAGGCTTCCTGAAATATTTACAGTTTGGCCTAATTTAGCCACCTCCTCCTTCTTCACCATGTCAATGGGTGATTGGAGAAATCAAGCTGGTTGGGTTTGGGATGTTATTTTTTTAAACTGTGTGATTTTTTTTTTTTTTTTTACTTGCTTCACCATCTCTTTCCATCAATATACATCAATGTCCATCTGTCCTTTACTTTAAAAGGGACAAATTATACAGATTTCAACATTCTTATTTTCATTTTATCTTATTTATCTTATTTGGAACCTTTGCAGTGTTTTAATGTGCAAAAAATTGATTCACTTCTACGTTCCCTTGCTTGGTGCTTGCAACACCACTGTGCACTCAGAGTGACAACAGGGTATTTTAGGTACTGTCTCCCGAAAGCCTGCTCTGTTCTGAATGGCCAGTAGTGTCAGGCTAGAGCTAGTGACACCCACAGACTGTGAATCACAGATGCTGGCTTGCTTTCTAGCCTCATACTTTGTTGGCGTGTCTAACGATATGTTTTACATGGTGATGTCAAGATGTTACTGAAATAAAGGACTAGTCAAAAACAAAGAATTCAGGGCAGTTCAGGGCATTTGGGTTTGTTTTACTGGATGCATTTCTTTTGGCTTGGAACTCAAGTTTTGCAATTTTGACAGCATTAAACAAAAACTCCCTACTATATTACACTATAAATATAAAATTAGCAAAAAACACAGTACTGTATGGCTCCTTTAAAGACCGCCTCCACTTAAAAAATAAAACAGTATGTGCAGAGTTTCTTGTTTTCACATTGTTTTGCTGAAGGCTTCTTTGATTTTCCTGAAATCTGAGTTACTGATGCTTAAATACGAGCATGATTTGTGACATCACAAATTAGTGGAAGCCAGTCATGGTGATGGTTCTAAATGTCAATGCTTGAAGCATGGTTAGAAGAAGCTTGATGTCTTCGTTTTAATGATACATGTGGTTTGTTTGGTTGTGCTCGTTAAATATTGTGTTCAGAACAGAGCATAGCCAGACTGGTGCTTCTCATTTACAGGTTCATATTTGCATATTCATAGATTTTGGAATTCTCACTGAGGAAGAAAGATTAGATGTGCTTTGAACCCTTTTTTTTTTAGTAGTTTATTAAATTATTAATAATTACTTAATATTAGTTTATTAGATTATTAATGTTAATGACGAACCATATTGGACAAAATATTAGTGCAAAATATTTTACACATTATAAAATGTGTCTGGAGGGGATCATTTGGAACAATCTTAAAATGTCCCTGGACATGTTAAATTAATCTCAAAATACACAGTTTGTTCCCTTTTGCAATCAGCATTGCACATAACTTGAAAACACACAAATTTCCTTGGGATGCTACTACAATACCTATGGTGTTTGATGATATAGCACTTTGTACCAGTTTGGTCATTTTCTGCTCATTCCCCGCAATATTCACCACCCAAATCTTTACAAGTTCTTTGAAGCTTTTCTGTGTGAACCTAACATAATAATATTGAAATAGAATCTTCACTTTTTCTCATTTACCAGCATGCCTCATCAATCTTGCTGTCAGTGTATGGTATCACATACAGATTACCCTCTTAAAAAGTTGAGAACAGTTGAATATAATAGGATTTTGTATATCTGAGCCTTGCCTTTTAGAGATTTAGGTGTTTGTCATTCATATACAGTACAGTATTACAGTGGTTAGCCTTACAAAAAATTATACTCAAGCCTAAATCACAATTCTGTAAAAGTGAGTTTTATGCCAGGAGTTTTATACCATTATGCCAGGAATGCTAGAAAACTTCATGTTTAAAGGACAATACCAGTGATACTGTATATTTGAGGTGAATTTTTTCCCTACCATCCCGACTACCATTAATTTCAGTTCATTCCACTGTAAAAATCAACTTGTAGGGACTTGAAACGTACTTTCCATCACAGCAAACACTGTGTGCGTTAAGTGTTTGTTGAATTAACTTTATTTAAGCTGGTTGACACAGAGGGCATGGAAGACAATGTATGTCTTCGCCAGGAAATATAGTCCCAGGAGAAGACAGCTTTTACTGGGAAATTGAAATGACCATGCCTTTTACAATCATGTATACTAGTAAGTGTTAGCAGGCGAAACATTGAATTTTGAGGTGGGTGTATCACCTCAACATTTGGGGATTGGGGAAAAATAACAGGAAAACTAAAAAATGGTTTTACATTTTGTAAATCAGTTGTCTGTAACGTAACATTTATGCAGGTTTGTTACGTCCCTCACTGTGTGAAAGGTCCGTTGACGTGTTTTCTTTTCTTCTTAGCTCTTTCACNTTGTTACGTCCCTCACTGTGTGAAAGGTCCGTTGACGTGTTTTCTTTTCTTCTTAGCTCTTTCACTTTCTTTCGCTGTTCCGCTCCCTCTTCCATATAACTGCTCCTTTCTTGTTGTGTATGCAAAACAAACTGTGCTGGGCCGCTCTTCCAATTGGTTGGTTAACGGAGGCGGGATAACAGTGGCGGAGCCACATCCTCGATTGGCCCGTTTCTTCCCTCTGGGATGCACCTTCGACTTCTCCTGCGGTGGACACATCTGATTGGAGGACAATTTCATCCCCTCCACCAATGAAGATTCTGCTCAGTCCCTGGACTTGCTTAAATTCATTACAAACGCTCATTGTGATGGCTGGCTGTGTGTTTGTGCCAGTCCAACTCGTTTTCTGAGGGTCTTTTTTAGAGAGAGCTGTGTAATTGTGATCTGCTATTGTGAATCACTTTTGTTACTTTTTATTATTTTATTTAAGGAAGGTTATCTGTTAAACTCTTTTGTTTGTTATTTTATGGTTGGTTTTCTGGCACCACCTCTGTTCCTTCCCCAGTTGGTGGTTTGCCTTAAATTTCAGTTACTGTTGTTAGCCAGTCCTGTGTTTATCATTATTTTGTGTGGAAACAATAAATTGCCTTTCTTTGCCATTTCCATCGGCTTTTATGTTGCTTCCCTTTCCCCTAGACCATAGGGTTGTAACAAGGTTGCATGCTTTATAATGGACTAAAACAGCAAACTTGTCAGTATGGTCCTTTAACGTGCAACTGCAGTCTTGATCAGCACACACAAACACACAAAGACGCTCTCAGTGAGACCACAGAGCTTTTCACCAGAGCAGATTGTTCTCTTCCATACAGAGTCGATGTCTGTGGACTGGAGGATGTGAGCAGACTGATGTCATCAAAAAGCCTTTGGTTGCTGTGTCTGGAGCGGCTACAGAGGCAGGGGATAAATGCTGCCTTGTCTTTTTGTAGTCTAGGACAAGGAGAGGAAGAAGAAAAAGTTTTTTTTTGGNGGGGGAGTGGGCCTGTGTGTCTCGCTTTCTGCTTTGTGCTGTCTGACACTCGTGTGGGTCAATAGCCCAGTTCCCACAAAGCAGGAGAATGGCAGTGATCTTGTTAGTAGCAGGCCTGGCTGAAAGATCTTCCTTCCCTGACCTTAATTAAGATGCAGGAGGCAAACTTGAAGGTATCATGGGCCTCTCTTTACAGGCTGTGAGCTGGAAATACTGTTTCTATACTTATTTTGCAGGGAAAAACATTGGTGTGATCAGGATAAATACAAAATTTTTACACTAACAGTGACTTACTCAAATAATCTGTACAACCTTCATCATGTGCTGCATAAATCTGCATTATCAGCTTATATTGAAATAGCTAATAATGCTAATAGCTAATACTAATACTAATATTTACAATGAGTCAGAGTCCTGATTAAAAGTTACAGCCATTAAATGGTAGTAAGCGTAGTAATGCTATGCTGGATGATTTTTCATTCATTTAAAGGACCCACACCACCCATTTTGCATGTTTAAGCCTAAGTGATACACCCACCTTAAAAATCGATGTTTTGCCTGCCAATAGTTACGCAACCTTATGAAGTCACGGTCGTTTAAATTTTTCAATAAACGGAGGTCTTCTTTTGGAACTATATTCCCCAGTGGAGTGGTTGTGGAAGTCATGGTTGTTTTAATTCCTCAGTAAAAATCGTGTTCCCCTGGGATTATATTCCCGAACAGAGACATACATTTTTTTCTGTGTTGTATCCATGTCGAAATGCTAAAATTATGTTATGGTGACAAAAAAAAAAAAAAAAANAAAAAAAAAAAAAAAAATAATAATAATAATAATTAATATACAGCTTGTTTACTATGATGGATTATGTGTCTCAAGCACGTTTCAAGTCTCTAGAAGTCGATTTTAATGGCGTATTGGAATGAACTGAAACCAATACCAGTCTGGAAGGTAGGAAAAAACATTCTGAAATTCCAGGGGATTCTAAAACTTACTGCTCCAGTAGAATATTTTGAAAAACGGTTGGCAGGAGTGTAATGTGTACAGTATGCGGGTTGTGTTTATTGGGCTTAAACATGCAAAATCACCAGTATGGTCCTTTAGAGCAAGTAGACCTGAATTAATACTGCGCATGCATACAAATTCACTATATCCTCCTATACTCCACCCACTATACTCCTGTTACTGCATATAGACTCTGTAGGATCCAGGCTCTCCTGAGTCTCTGTCAGTGGGTTCACATCCCCCTCAGTCAAACCTGCTGACGTAGCCACATTTCCTGTCCTATTGACTGGCTCAGGTCACCCGTAACAAGTCTGACCAGGGTCACTCAGTCACAATTACAGAGCCCCAGCAGCTATGGAGGACAAACAGAGTCAGAGCATTTCAGAGCAGGGAAAATGGGAATATGGTAATAGACGAACTAAATTAATGAATTATCATTAAGAATAAATGATAAGAGATGTGTGCAGAAGCGGCAGAGCAGATCACGCTGCTGAGCTTTGGGAACATGCTGGCTGCAGGAGAAAAGATCACCTGCCTAATTACATTTGCCCTCCATGACACAACTTCCCACCCTGACGTCATCCATAAACTCAACACCTCGCAATTAGCAGTTGTTTTTGTCATAAAGGGAAAGGGTAGACGTAAAAAAAAAAAAAAGGACTATGATGAAAATCGGAGACGTGCTCCATGCACTTAAACCAGCCTCAGGTAGAGATTAATCCCACACGTGAGCAGAGCAAGGACTGAAAATGTCAGCCAAGCCTCTGAGTACAATTTAAATACCCAACCTCATGTACTCTGCCAGTCACTGCAGCTCTAAAGTAATTACTTCATCTGAAAGCAGGGCGCTCATCTTTCCGGCGAGGCTTGTATGAATCAGAAGTGAGTCAGCACAGGGAGGCTGTCATGCTGCAGAGACAAGAGTTTCTGGGTAATGGCTGTAGGTATATTTCTCATGTGAGAGGTTTGGGAGAATAATTTAGTTTTCTTTTTGGATTTGGTTTATTCAAACAGTTTTCTTCTGTGTGTCAAAAGGCCAGCATTGCTGAAGATGCTTGTCTACATGAGCTGCTCTTTATACCCAGAAAAATCGTTCTGTTTCCTGTTTTCATCTTGTTCGATGATGCTTCATTTATAGAATAGAGAATGATCAGGAAATGTAGAGTATGAGACATCACATTTTCTAGAGAATTCTCACAGAATTCTTTTTGTCCATTTCTTCAAAAGTACTGTATACAATCAATGGGGGAAAAAAATATTTATTGCAGATTTTTGCTCCATATTTTTGATCTGTATCTGGATACATTTTTAAAAACTATTATTTCTTAAAACAAATAAAGCAGCTACGTAGCAGGTACACACTCCAACAAATGCACTTCTGTTGTTTTGATAGTGATTACTAGTGGCTGCAGATGGCCATGTTGGAAGAGAGTCAACTTCAGAAATGTTCTGTGTAAATTTTAAGTAAGATTTTATAATAACTTGTAAGTAAGTTTTTCATTGCTAGTATGGAAACAGCTGCAGACCGCACAGTTTACTTTTCTTAAAGGAGCAGACCAGTGATTTTGTGGGCTCCATGTGGAATCCATGTTGAAACACAAAAAATACATTACTTTGACAAAAAAAATTTTTTTGATAGATATTTTACTCGCTGTGATCTCAAGCACATTTTAAGGCTCTACAAGTTGATCTTAATAGTGTACTGGAATGAACTGAAACCAATGGCAGCCTGGAAGGTAGGAAAAACAATTCTAGTATTTACCACTTCAGTGGTATGTTTTCTCTCGTATAGTTGTCAGTAGCATAAGGTGTATGTGGGTTGTATTTATTGGGCTCAAACATGCAAAATCACCACTATGATCTTTAAGAATAGGTTTGTAGTGGTCAACAACATTGAAGGACCATACCAGTCATTTTGCATGTTTGAGCCTAATATATTCCATTTTCATATGCGTAAGGTTATTGACAATCATTTCCCAAAGGATAAAAGCGTATTTCAGCTTTCCCGATAGTTTGTAAAACCTCTTAATTTTTCAAAATCAAATATTCAAGTGATACACCCACCTTAAAAATCAATGTTTCGCCTGCTAATAGTTACACAGCTTTATGAAGTTACAAGTCATTTAATTTTTTTGATAAATGCAGGTCTTCTTTTGGAACTATATTCCCTGGTGGAGACATACATTCACTGCGCTTTTTATTGCATTTAAACACCAAAAATTGCATAACTTGGAAAAAAAAACTGAATATACATTACATCTTGTTCGCGATGATGGATTACTTATCCCAAGAACATTTAAAGTATCAACAGTGATACATGATTGATTGATGATACATGATTGATTGATTTTAATAGCGTACCAGAATGAACTGAAACCAATGGCGGTCTGGAAGACAGGAAAAAAAATTTAATTCACTGTTCCAGTAGTATGCTTTGGGAAATGAATGTCAGTAACTATACATGTATGCAAATTGAATGTATTAGGCTCAAACATGCAAAATGGCCGGTATGATCCCTTAATGTTGTAAAAAAAAAAATAATAATAATAATAATAATAATGAAATGGGTGTCCACTCCTACACATATAGAATGAATGGAAGGACAGTTGATTAAACATCTGGCCCATCAGTTTTGAGGAGGTATGTATGACTAACAGGAGATTCTAAAGTATTGATTTCATCAGATGATGTCATCTTACATTACTGTAAATGGTCATTTGTTGCAGGAGACAGTGCAGAAGCAATGAGCAGAATGAATGAGTCAATGTACAGAGAACGCTAGCAGATAGCGTCGTGTATTTTAGAAGAGCTCGGTGTGGAAGACGTATTTAATTTATATATTCATATGTGGCCATCTTTCAATGATAAAGTATCTGGACACGATATGCCCAGTAAGAGACAACTCATCTCGTCAGGATGAATCATGGGCCTGAAACACAAAACCCAAGTCAGCCGCTCTGGCCTATATTCCACAAATGGAAACAGGCATCAGTGCAGACAGGAAATAACAGCGTGTACGCTCACTTGAGAGTGTACTTAGACCAGGGCTCTTTCCTGTGCTATCGACCGCATCAGCATTAGGAGAGAAAATGGTATCTGGAGCTCTGGGAGAAGGGTGGAGGCTTTTTCAGAGTTGGCACAACCATATTGCACCAGATATTTTGTTGGGTGTGTATCACATACTGAAGTATTCATACTTATAAACCTCGATATTATCCACTCTTGTCACAATATTTAGCTCAAACTCTGTCAATATTTGGGTGTGTTTGAACCCTCTGCAGCAGAACGCAAAGACAGAAAATGCTGCACATTATGATGTTTCCTCAAGGGGGAAAAATATTGCTTGAATTTATGTATTTCATTAAGCGTCTTTAACGACAGTGGAAATTGTAATGGCTCTCAAAAGACTATAGGTCTTTGCATCCCATCAGTTTGGAAAAGCTTCAGTAATTTACGGACATGTTTTCCTGCAAAAGCCCCTTTACGGTGTTAATTTTACGTGGATATTATTTCTTTTTATAAATAACAATATATCCACTTTCTGCTATTCTCACATTATGTTTTACATACAATAATATAATCTGTAAGAAAATCAGGCAGCAGACTTGTCTGATTTCAGCTTAAATCCTGTGCACCACAGTTAAATATTTAGTTGAAATCACATATTTAATTAAAGTTGCACTTTATGCAACAACATTGTACTCACGAATACAATGTTGTTGCATTTGAAGGATTTGCATTTTAACATTGTTGTAGAATTCTGAAAACATCTAAGGAGCCAGAGGCAGTTCTTGTCTTCAGTAGATGAAATTGTTTATTGAAGAAGCTCAACCAAGGAGAATAAATCATACAACATGTAACATGCATGATATGCAAGAGATTCTGACTTGACATGGAAAGTCTGGCTCCCTTTATAGCCTTTATAGCGTTCTTTAGATTTTTTTCCTTTTATGATAAGGTTTATTTGGGGACTTTTCCCTTGTCTTCTTAAAGAGCTTGGACTGGGTCAGGAACCTTTGATGTGGGCCTGTAAAGCCCTTTGCTACACAGATAAATTTGACTTGACTTGAAAATGGCAACGTGAAACTGAATAATGCTGAATTTCTTCATTTTGTAGTTATCTTGTGCATCCCCTGTAGTTGTGCCACAGTGAATAATGACACAAGAAGTCGCATTATGCTGCTGTAATGTGCTGCACACATTTTTTACTTGCATAAATTGCAAGAGTGGACAGTTAAAGGGCAATCAGTCATGTGTCCCTCTATGTCATTTCACCAGCCTTCAGATTCTATTTTTCAGTTCATTTATTCAACAAGAAAGTAAAAAGTTATTTCTATTTCTTTACAGTGCTGTCATGCAGATTCATATTTACTCTGTCAAAAACAAAACTTTTTTCATTCATTTCATTGTGGACAGAGACTGAAGTTTAGATTATTAATTTTACTTCTTTAAACTATCTCATAGTCTTAAAATCAGTATCTGACAGCATCAAATATGATGACTATTTTTTTTAGACTACCTCACTGAGGAAATGTTTTCCCAAGATTATTGCACTCATCTGAGAGCGCTCATATCTTATGTTAGATTTAGCACAGAGGGCCAAAAGCTAAACATGACTAATACTACACAAAGAAGAGGTGACTAAGGCCTTTCCAGCTCGATTGGCTCACGGCCAACAGTGACAGTAACAGTTTCATGTTGGCAGTTCTGACCCTTCTGACCTGTGGTCCATGTCCTGTCTTTCAGCCATCATCAACCCCAAGCAGGCCAAAGACAGCAAGAGCTTCAACTTTGATTACTCCTACTGGTCGCACACCTCGGTAACTCTTTCTGCACTCCCACAGCATCAATTTTACACAGTGCAACCCCAGCGAAGGCACACACACACACACACACACACACACACACATTGTAAGTGTTTTACAGAAATAGAGGCACCAACTAATTTACATCTCTGTAGATTAACAATTTGCAAGGTAGCAATTAATGCTTTGCATTGTGTTTGACATTTAAATTATATATTTTTGCTGATTATGATCTCTCTCTCTCTCTCTCTCTCTGCAGCCTGAGGATGTCAACTATGCCTCTCAGATGCAGGTGTACAAAGATATCGGAGAGGAAATGCTGCTGCATGCCTTCGAAGGCTACAATGTCTGCATCTTTGCTTACGGGCAGACTGGTGCTGGCAAATCCTACACCATGATGGGAAAACAGGATGTCAAGGATCAACAAGGAATCATTCCCCTGGTACAAACAATAACTCGCCATGATTGCTTGACCACTCTGATAATGAGCCTAAGGGCAGCGTAGTCTGAATTTATAAGAGGAAACAATTATGATAACAAAATACATTGATCAACAATGTTCTTATTTGTTTTGTCCTGCCAGCTTTGTGAAGATCTTTTTACTAAGATCAATGACAACACAGACAATAGCATGTCTTACTCTGTGGAGGTAAGCCTGGATGCCCTCTGTCATTGGCTTTCTTGGATGTTTAAGTATGAATACTCAGGCTAAAATTATGATTCTGACTAGGTGAGCTACATGGAAATCTACTGCGAGCGTGTTCGGGATTTGCTGAACCCCAAAAACAAAGGGAACCTGCGTGTACGAGAACACCCTCTGATGGGGCCCTACGTGGAGGACTTGTCCAAGCTAGCTGTCACCTCCTACAATGACATCCAAGATCTGATGGATTCTGGCAACAAGGCCAGGTGATGGAACCATCCATTCACTCAGCCATTTCACACGGATTTTGCTCAAGTTATTTTTAGAGGGTTGCCCAATTTGTTGCATGATGTAATTTAACGACTGATAACAACAGATGCCATTATTGTATATTGAAATATACTGAAGACATGAATTTAACATCGTAAATACATGAAAGATATTTTGGGGGCAGGACACACGGCAAGAAGTTACAGCAATGCAAATAGTCAAACATTAGAGAATGAAATTAAATTTACACTTTGAATTCCGTTTCTGGGATGCACAATGGAAGTAGCATAATGAGCCATTCAGTATTCACATAATAAGAAACCTCGTACCTTATGATGAACCACCATATTTACAAAGGGACGGCTTCAAGGACAGCTACGGTGTCCGAAAACAACCTCTGTGCTCTTGTCTGCAAAAACGTGACTCGCCCCCGTAGTCTGCAGATCCACTACTTTACCTGTGTTTTCCCACAGTTGATCTACTAGATCTAAAGATGTACTGTCCTTTACTAATCATCGTAATTAACTGTATTTAAAAATTGTGTATGCACATTTATATACTTAATAGATCTGACTACATACTGCAGTATAGTATATACTTTAGTTTATTTATGGTCACGTCATCATACAGGTTATCATGCTACAGTCATATTGCTGCAATAAATTGTGAGCCCATGCTACAATGACCAAATAACGGTAACAGACTTGAATTGGATTTGCATCATTTTGGGCTCATGGTGGACTCAGTTTTACTTGTGCTGATCTCTATCACAACACAGTTTGTTGCCCTGCAGCTGGCAAAGGTGTATGTCGTTGGTATTGACTACATGTCATTGAAACAATGTTTTGTGTCTCTACAGGACCGTGGCTGCCACCAACATGAACGAGACAAGCAGTCGCTCGCATGCTGTCTTTAACATCATCTTCACTCAGAAACGGCATGATGCTGAGACCGATAATACCTCCGAGAAGGTATCGGGCTTTGCGACATCCCGAGTGAACTCATTTCACATTGAGCTGCTGTCAATGTTTATCTGGGAGCTGATTGATGACAGTGATTTAAATCTTATCGTGAATAGGAAACCATTGATTTCTTGAAGGTCATAATGATAATGCAACATGGTGATGGCTTTTTAAATGAGACCTGTCACTGGGAATAAAGATGAATGCCTTCAGATCAGTTTGTTGTCAGCTAATGCAATGGAGTTATATTTATTGAATGTTCTGTTGCAGGTCAGCAAAATAAGCCTGGTGGATTTGGCTGGAAGTGAGAGGGCTGATTCAACAGGAGCCAAAGGAACCAGGCTGAAGGTGAAAACAATTTCATCCAATCAGCAAACAAACAAAATGCAAATTAACTCAATTTAGTGTTTACAGTGTGTTTAAAGTCAATGTAAATATGCTTCTCTGCCTCTTCATTATAGGAAGGAGCAAATATCAATAAATCTCTAACCACACTGGGGAAAGTCATCTCCGCTTTGGCAGAAGTGGTATGAACTATAACAGTTTACATTTTAATTTATAATAAAGAATTTTTAGGATAAACATTTTAATATTATTTTCTACTTTACTTTAGGACTCTGGCCCAAATAAGGTAATAAATATCAAATTTGCTGTATTTTTCTTTATTATTTTTCTCAATGTTAATGCAGATAAATGCAATGATATAGACATTTTAATTTAATTTTTCTGTCTAAACAGAATAAAAAGAAGAAGAAAGTGGAAAGCTTCATTCCCTACAGAGATTCAGTCCTGACATGGCTGCTCAGAGAAAATCTGGGTATAAACACACCCTGTTTCAATTTGAAATAGAAATGATTACAAACCAAATGCAAAGCGTTCCAATCAACTTCTCTGTTTGGTGTCAGGGGGAAATTCTCGCACTGCTATGGTAGCTGCCCTGAGTCCAGCAGACATCAACTACGATGAGACGCTCAGCACACTCAGGTAGAGAACAGGCATCGCACATTCTGCTGCATCTTTTTTTTTCCCCCTCCCACACAGCTGCTGAATGTGACTGTGAAGGACACTGAAGCCACTTGTACCACGGTGTTGCATAACACATATTTCCCTCAGTGACTTGCACCAGTTTTACACTTCAAACACTCTTCACAATTTGCAGCTGCAGAGCCAGGTTGCAGAATTGTGTTATAAGGCACAGATTGGATAATGTGCGCAAGTGTGATGTCTGGGAAGGGGTTTGTGAGTGTGTGTCTTTTTTCTTACTTCCTCACGTGTCAGCATGGTTTCATATTCCTCCACAGGTACGCAGACCGCGCCAAACAGATTCGCTGTAACGCTGTGATAAATGAGGATCCCAACAATCGTTTGGTCCGTGAGCTGAAGGAGGAGGTGTCTCGTCTGAAAGACCTTCTCTTCGCCCAAGGCCTGGGTGACATTATTGAAAGTAAGAGATCATCCATTGAGTTTACGTGGCAGTTTAAAATGGTTTTATGTGCAGGGTACAACTGCTTCATATACCCCATATATCCCTTTTGTAAGTGTGGACACTATTCAAAAGGATACATTTGCAGCTCCTCTCTGCTCCTCTGTTTTATTCTCCCTGTGCTCACATCCATTGTATATGTTCTGGAGCTTTCAAATATAACATGAAGTGAAGTTCAGGGCCAGTGCAACAAAGTTAATAGAAACACATGAATTCTGTAGAGGCAAGTAGATGTGGATTTGCTTTAAGCCTCCATGGTCGGATCAGAATTATTGGCAAAGTGAAATTCAGTTACATGCTATGGTGAAAAACTAGCATGACAGAAAATAACTATGACCAAATAAGGAAATAATAAAATGATTGATTGATTGATTGATTGATGATGCAAAGATTATTTTTAGGGGACACATTATACAAATTTCCATGTTCATATTTCCATTTGGAGGTGCAACATCTGCAATGCTTCAACATGCTAAAAACACATTGATCCAACGCTCCTCTCCATCACTGCAGCAGCACTGCGCACTGAGTGAAAACAGGCCACTTCATGTATTGTCTCTTTAAGCCCCCTCCAGACAAGCTTGCTTTGTTCTGATGCTTCAGGCCTGAGCCGATGACACCCACAGACTGAAAAACACAGATCCTGGCCAATCACAGCTTGACATATATGTGTATAGGCAGGTAAATTCGACTGTGTTACATGTTGGCCTAGGCATGTTACAGAAGTAAAGGACCAATCAAAAACCACGGTTTCAGGGCGATATAGTTTGACTTACTGCTTGCATTTCTGTAGGTGTGAACCACTAGTTTGACAATGTTCAACACACACTCCCTACTATATTATGCTATAAGCTAATAGAATAAGAAATTGAGAGAAATTAAGAAAATGCAGAGTAATATCTCCGTTTTACACTGTTATCTTGACTCCATATCCCTGGCATTGCACACACTGCCAGCCATGCAGCATTGCTCCTATTCTGATGCTTCTCTCCTTTCAATTTTCAGTTCAAACAAGGATAAACCAAAACAGCAAAAATGCAGGAACAATTGGCACTTCCTGAACAACACCTCATTCCCATTATTTTGCTCATTATTTCAAAGTTCAGTCAAACTAATCTCTACATGAGGCAATTCAGGCGAGCTCTGTTTGTGTCAGGAAGCGAGTGTATCTAGCTCTCCTCTTATTATTAAAATAAACGGGGTGCAAATTTGGGCATAACTGCACCTTCTAGCAACAACAACATGCTTCACTTTGTATGTGAATACAGCTTTAAAGTCTTCATAAGAATGTGTGTTTCTCATAAGCATTGTTCTGGCTGAACCTGCGAGTGATTCAGCAGCAAAAGGAACGATGTTATCATCATGCACAGAGAGCAGCAGAGACAAACTGATATTGATTAATGTTGACTGCCGATGTTCAGCAGATTATAAATGAATGTCAGCTTCTCTCTCTCTCTCTCTCTCTCTCTCTCTCTCTCTCTCTCTCTCTCTCTCTCTGTCTCTCTGCCACTCTTTATCTTCTCTTCTTCCAGCATATCGAGGGTCTGGTGCTGAGATAGCTGGTTTGAAATGTGTGTTCTATGGCTCTCGCTTTGGCTGTTGTTGCATCTTAGCATCACTGCCGCTTACTGTTACAGTGAAATTGAGTTTTTATGTCTCTACAGCACCACAATATCATGAGGAATCAGACTACTTTAGTTGATGGGCAGTGCTTTCTCCTGAAATACAAGCAGCTAATGTTTATTCAGTAATAACATCTCGGCCTGGTTTGAGGGTGATTTATAGGCTTTATCATTTCTCTCTAAATTTAATGAGTATTAACTGTATGGGTTAACATGTCATTCCCTGGTGCTGTAGAGATTTGTAGCTTCATTGCTGTGGCAAAAAATCTTGATTTTTTTTGTTCGTGAAGTAACTGTTGAGAAAGCAGAACAGTACATTATGCACAATTCTGAACCTGAATCAGATTTAATCCCAATTATCTTATCAGATCTTCCATTTCCTGGATTTACCAAGATGATAGTCACATTTCCCTCTCGGGGTCAGACAGGGTCAGGCTCTAACACCTCTGTTGGCAGCTAGAAAGAGAAAAGATTCAATAAAGATTCAGTAAGCATAACATGACAATGCAGCCTTCAGAGAGCGCAGTTACATGTCTAATAACCTTTGAGTTAGTCATCTAATTTCATGCCATAAATTTTTATTGTCTTTTCATAATACAAGACTTCATTAACTGCAGTGTGAAAAAGATATTATGTAATCCATCTTGGGAGATAACTGTGTGTCCAGATGGATGGGTGTGATACACTTTTCCAGTTTATTGCTCTGTGTTCCCATAGCAGCAGCTCGCAGCTCCAAGGCTGATATTCTTTTCTTTATTTTGTAGAATGTAACAAAATGGGCCAAAATTTGGCAAGATAGAAGATTTAAGCAGAAAATGGGGTGTACTGTATGATTTTAAAGCACATTGTTGGATAGACCATTTTACAGAATACATAATAATTTCAATAAAATAAGTTCCATATGTATTTTTGGTTTGGTTATATAATTATCAATGCAAACTTCCTCTTTGAGATCCTCTGTCAGCAAAATAGATTTTCTCCTGTTTTATAATGATAATTTTAGAGAAGCTCAAACATTAAATTAGACTTTCCAGTTAAAATAGTAAATTTAATAAAAAGTGCAGGCTTCCCAGAATTCTCTACAAATGAGTCATTTGTGTTTCCACACAAGACAGCATAGTGAAAGGTTTTTCTTTTTTCCTTGATGATTCGTAGAGTTTCCCATCTGTAATGGCTGATGAAGAGTATGTGTATGTGGATGGCAATGTTATATTTTCTTGTGTTGGATTGAACCTTCCTGCATATAGCTGAATTTTCTTTTGGTCGTCTCTTTGCTGATGTCCCCTTGTTGCATCTTTTCAGTTGGTTCTCTTTGCGCGTGGCTTTCCGCTGGCGCTTCTCTACCTTGTGCGCAGTTCAAATTTCTCTTGTAAATTAGATTTGTTTCAAGCCACATGTGTATCTTCTCTTTCTTTTCTATTCTCTCTTCTCTTTTCCTCCTCTTTTTCTTTATGTATCTGCATTTCAACATTTCTTTACTCCCTATTCCTGGTCACCCCTGCCCCACTTCCTGTGTACTCCCAGTCCCCCCTCCCACCCTCACAGACCTATCCGATTACAAGAACAATAACAATAAAAGCCAAGCTGTGAATCAAAGCGAAGATGATCTCTCCACAGTGACCAATGCCATGACAGGGATGAGTCCATCCCCGTCTCTCTCAGCCTTGTCCAGCCGCACAGGATCTATCGCCAGTCTCCATGACCGCATCATGTTCACCCCAGGAAGTGAGGAGGCCATCGAGAGGCTGAAGGTGAAAACTTGAAGCCATACAGTTTCTTTATAGCCACACACAGGCATTGCATGGTCACATAGGATATTTCCAGCACTCATCAGTAGCATATCGTCAAATCACATAAAAATGAAGCATTTTAACTAAATACCCAAATGACCCTTTGTTGTAACTAACATTGTCTTTTAAAATGATAGGAAACTGAGAAAATCATTGCTGAACTCAATGAAACTTGGGAAGAGAAACTTCGCAGAACAGAAGCCATTAGAATGGAAAGGTGAGACTTTCATGTCAGAAGAGGCTTTTGGGGGTTGGATTGAAATCCTGGTGACACTTAGTGGAGGAACAGACAGACTTTTCTCATTGAAAAGGCAAATTTATAAAGTGTACAAGAATGCAGATCAAAACTGACTAACAGATCCAGAGAGCTAAAGCAGGAAAACAGAACAGAGGCTAGAAACACTAGTGCACACAGTGGCTGAGACAGTCTGGCAAAGACAAAGGAGGAATGATTAGGAAATTGGGAGAAGGTGAGTGTGTGACATTGAGATGGGAAACTCAGAGGCGACAGCTGGTGGACAGGTGGAGAATGACAGCCTTATGCATTTACATTTACAAGCAATATGCCCATTGACATTTTAATTGTGTTTTAAAAGGGAGTCATATCCAAAACAGCAGCATAAAAGAATTCATAAAAACAGATAATTTGCGACTACTCATAGAGAAAAGGCAAAAACCGGCAACAAATAACCTCAAACATTTTGTGGCCTTGATTCTGTTTTTCATAATCTGTAAGATAAATTATCTTTGTAGTTTGTGCCAAGATGAACGTACAAAAAAACTCTAAAAGTAGTTTCATCAATAACAAAACCAAAACAGCTAGAAAGAATGCAATGCATTTGGCCACATGACAAAAGACTGAAATGACCGATAGTTTGGGAAGTCAGCAAGAGAGCAGAAAATGAGGTTGTTTGTGCAGTATTGAGTCGTACGGAAAAGTGTGTTCCATTTCAAGGCAGGCAAACCTTGCTCATATAAAGTAAAATGGTGAGTGTAGAAGACTGGCATAAAAACGTGCAATATAATGGATCTGCCCTTTATCCACAGAGAAGCCTTGCTGGCAGAAATGGGTGTTGCAATGCGAGAAGATGGCGGGACAGTTGGTGTGTTCTCCCCGAAGAAGGTAAGAAAATAGGCCCCAGTTGAATCATTCCTCCAAAAACACCCTCTGCGCTACAATAGACACCCTTTAAATTACTCACCCAAATGCTTTATGTTCACCTCAAAGCCTTCAGAAAGCCCCAGAAAGCCGCAGCCTGTGTTTATTGACACAGTAGGGCTGTTTTCCCCCAATGAGGTTTGTAGCTGTGGAGTGTCTGATGCTATCTCCTCCTCTGAGTGCTCTCATTTAACTGGAGGCCTCGCTAAAGGCAGATCAATCCAGGCTTTCTCTTTTTCATTAAGCGTTCTCTTAAATCTACTTTATCATTCACCTTACACACACTCTTTTTGTGCTAAAGGCAACAATGGGTTCAAACACAGGCAGGAGGATAATGATAGCACCCCTATTTCAGTGATTTATGGCTGTTTGCCTGCAGCCCAGTGATGTCCAACCGAGACTGCATTAAACATGCTGACTCATGCTGTGGAGCTGTGGATTTGGCTGCATGGTTTGAAGTCCTCTGATGATGTTTCTTACTGAGGGAAACTGCTTTTTAAAATTGTGAAGTGCAGTGTATGCATGTGTTATACTGTGAATAACATGGATGTTAAAGAGCCATACCGGTGGCTTTGCATCTTAAAGCCCAATATGTACAACCCGCATACACATTATGTTACTGACAACCCTTTCCCAAAAGACACTACTGGAGAAGGACGTTTTAGAATTGTTTTTCCTACTTCCCATACTGCCAGTGGGTTCAGTTTATTCCAATATGCTATTAAAATCAACTTATAGAGGCTTGAAATGTGCTTGAGATCCATCACAACGAACACGATGTCAATTACATTTTTTGTCAATGTAACTTTATTAAACGGCCGAACACTGAACACAGAATAAAATGTATGTCTCCACCAGGGAATATAGTCCCAGGAGAAGATGGCTTTCACAGAGAAATTATAAATGACTGTCCCTTCTACATTTGGACATAAATGTTCACAAGTGAAACATTGAATTTTAAGGTGGTGTATTACCTGAACATTCGACTTTGAAAGATTAGGGGATTTGGCAATATAAAGGCAAAAATTAAAATACAATTTTATTTTTTGGAAATTGGTTGTCAGTAACGTAATGTATATATGTGGGTACCATTTATTGGGCTCAAACATGCAAAAACACCTGTATTGCCTTTAAATGATTTATTGAGGCATTTTACTCATCAAATTTTTACAGTCAGTAAACTGTTCGCTGTTTTATGTCAGACGCCTCATCTGGTGAACCTCAACGAAGATCCTCTGATGTCTGAGTGCCTGCTGTACTACATTAAAGATGGAATCACCAGGTTTGTCATCACCACACAGTTTATCCTAAATATTCTACTGGATGTTGCATCTTATTTAGACCTTCCAGGAATTTGCAGTTTAAGAAGAATGCATACTGCCCCTTTTTGTTTTCCAGGGTAGGCCGTGTAGATGCCAACAATCGTCAGGACATAGTCCTCAGCGGCCACTTCATAAAGGATGAGCACTGCACCTTTACCAGTTCTTCTGGTCCAATGGGAGAGAGTGAGCCATGTTTCCTTGCTCTGCTGGTTTGAGTTAGTTTACATCAGACCTAAGTGTTGATAATCTAGAAGAGAAGCGTCATATTATCCTTTCTGTTTCTAAGCAGCTGTTGTCCTAGAGCCTTGCGAAGGAGCTGAAACTTATGTCAATGGAAAGAGAGTGACAGAAGGCACCGTCCTCAGATCAGGTCAGCTATAATTTCACCTTTCCCTCTGTGTAGTACATAACATACTGTATAACAACATACAGTGTATGTGACATGTATGTACCATAAATATTTAACATAACACATTCTGGTATGTGACATCTGTCTGGACCTGCCCTTACAGGAAACCGCATCATCCTGGGGAAGAGTCATGTCTTCCGGTTCAACCACCCCGTGCAGGCCAGGGCTGAGAGGGAGAGGACCCCCTGCGCTGAAACCCCCGCTGAGCCGGTGGACTGGGCTTTTGCCCAGAGAGAACTGCTGGACAAGCAGGGCATTGACATGAAACAGGAAATGGAACAGAGGTATGGTCACATAATTGTAATCAGTCAGTACATTTACATGTAACGCTTAAACTTTGATTATACTCTAATTAAGACAATAAATCAATGTTTTTGAAACATTATGTAAACACCATAATTAGATTGAAATCGACGTAAATCAAAGTAAGCATATTCCAAGTAACAGACCTAGATTATGTGATTGTAAATCAATTTATTCGGGCATTTATTCTGGTATTATGTCATAATCAGAGTAAGCCACTTCTTCATTCATTTCCTCACCAGGCAGCCTCTCTGTTTACTCCAAATACACAGTTACACTGAATATTTGACCTGCAGAATCCTATTAATTCCATCCATGTGTACGTTTGGCTTGCATTGATGCCTCAGATCATCAGAGTACAGACAAGTAATCACAGTATAGCGTGTAAACGTACTGTGTGGCACAGTGTCAAATGCATGGCTGAAACTTAAAGGCAAGGTTGTAAAAACAATAGTGTTTACTTTGAGGTAATCACTGCTCTTGTTATGTCTTCAGGCTGCAGGAGTTGGAGGACCAGTATCGTAAAGAAAGAGAGGAAGCAAACAACCTTCTGGAGCAGCAAAGACTGGTGTGTTAATGAGTCTAAAGGGGCATTAGTGTAGCTTTGATACTCTTGACCCCCTTGTATGTGATTGAAATCGTGACAATGAAAGTTACGATGAGGTGATTAATACAAGAGGCTTGGAATTTGCTGCTTATGGATATGAGCCTCATTAGGCTTTATGTGAAACAAAATATTCTTTTCATTGCTCAGACAGCAAGATGCCATTGTCTCAACTCAATAAATAATTATAACTACAATAAACTACACATTGAAGTCAACACTCTAATCTATATTTAGGAACACTGTCAATTTGTAGTGTCAAAATTTGTGATTCACCTGTTGAAAAATAAGTGGCCAAAGATAGTATGTGCACATTTTTGACCTTGGTCTTCATTCTAGGATTATGAGAGCAAGCTGGAAGCCCTTCAGAAGCAAGTGGACCGCTGTTACCCAGAAGCCACTGAGGAAGAGGAAGAACTAGAAGAAGAAGGTAGCATTTTTATGACACAAACACATGTAAGTATGTATTTTATATTGTTGGGGAGAAAGTCCTTGGCAAATGCTGATCTTGTATCATCTTTGACCCACAGTGCAATGGACAGAGAGAGAGCGAGAGCTGGCCGTGTGGAGTTTCCGTAAGTGGAGGTGCTACCAGTTCACCTCTCTCCGTGACCTGTTATGGGGTAACGCCATCTTCCTGAAGGAGGCCAATGCCATTAGTGTGGAACTCAAGAAAAAGGTTCCCGGAAGCAATTGTCCATTATATCAACAGACTAAATGGCTGTTTTAATATGTAGCGTCTTTGCCCATGCTGATGCTTTTTCTTTGTGTCCCTGCAGGTCCAGTTCCAGTTTGTGTTGCTCACAGACACCCTGTACTCCCCCCTGCCTCCAGACCTGTTGCCCCCAGAGGCAACCATGGACAGAGAGAAGCGACACTTTCCACGCACCATTGTGGCCGTGGAGGTACAGGACAGGAAGAATGGAGCCACTCACTACTGGACATTAGAGAAACTAAGGTACGTGATCATCATTGTCTTTAAACCTTGAATCAAATCACTGAGTTGATGATTGTATTTTATAGCGTTTTGTATTAATGGCTTTTTTTTTTTTTTNTTTTTTTTTTTTTTATCTAATTTTAGGTGCCTTTTAACATCTGGCTAGAGACAGCAGATGAAAATTAGCCTTCTGGGCTAACTCTGGCTCATTTACAGTTTTCTGTTTTTGCTGCTGATCAATGAGCATTGTCCCTGACAAATAAACTAATTAATGAAAAATAAACTAAATGAAATAAACTGAAAATTGAAATGAGACCCACAATCGTTTACAATTCACCTTCAGCATCTATAAATGAGTAATATTGTAATCTTTACCTAAAATGTCTGTAACTACAAAGTCAGTTTGTTCCATTTAAAAAACATTTCCACAAGTATTTGCAGCTGTAGAAAAAGACATTTGTGCATGTCTGAGGATATTAATATAGGAATATTTCCTGTTAACTCCCTGTATTTTTGTCTAATGATTTTAGTGGTAATCGTTTCTGTTCCTTGCAGGCAAAGGCTTGATCTCATGAGGGAGATGTACGACCGTGCTGCTGAGGTGCCCACCAGCACCACTGAGGACTCTGAAAATGTGATGACCAGAGGCGACCCCTTTTATGACCGCTTCCCCTGGTTCCGTCTGGTTGGCAGGTAAAAGTTGACCAAGACGAGTGGCCCTATAAGTGGCTGGGACAGGAATCGATTCATCCTGAGCTCATGCACTATAAATTTTATAAACACCAAATCAAAGTTTAATAGCAGGGAGCAAACAGCTGCTCAGCATTAGTCATACTGTTCTGCAATATCCACTTCAATGGCAGATTATACAGGATAACAATTCATAGTGTGAAACAAGGAACTCAATTCATCCAAGATAATGGGGGAAATGCTGTTTGATGAGTGCCAGATATTGTACATGAGGAAAACTCCTGCACTATGATGATTATATATTGCATGTTGAGGTCGGTTGTTACCAGTGTATGCATATCACTATCAGCCTGCCTCTGTATTTTTAGCTCACATAAGAAATGTGTCATTGGGCTTCATTTGTCAATCAGCATACAGTAATCATGAATATGTGCAGAAAGATTCTAAATAGACTACAAACTCAGGTGTCTTGACACCTAGACTTACATCTGCCATATTGATTGGAATTGATATACTCAATCTTTCAACATTTTAAACTTTCTGTGTTAATGTACAGATAAATGAGGTTCCTTATTCTTTTTCCTTCCTTGTTCCTTAGGCTTCTTTTTCTGAAAACCATTATGAATGTATTTCTGCTGCACATGGGCTTGCTGCATTAACGCAAACAAAGATTAACCAATTATAGGCAGTCATCACCATACTTGTTAATGCCAGAGCAGTGTTTTTTTTGTTTTTTTTTAAACTGGACAGACTAATGCAAGCAAAAATCTTTTATCCTTTAGTTCATTCTTTAGTCTTTCTCCTTAAATGTGTCACTTCTTTCCCTCCTACTTCAGCAATAATATTTTAACTTGCTAGTTAACTTGTAATGCCACTGCTCACCCTTCTCCCCACCTCTCTGTCACACACACTTATTTAGATCCTAAACTCATTCACACACACCCATGTCACATAATACATATCAAAGCCATAATGTCATTTAACTCCTGCAGGATCAGCAAACATAATCAATCATCCACAATATTTGCCCCAAGTATTTTATTGTTTTGCCATTTTACTCATAATTTCTATTTAGAGAATAATACAGGCCTATGAAGTCAAATGTTACTTACCAGACAAATAAATTAGCATTAGTCTTATTATTATTATCATTTAGTTTTATTGGATATATTTGATTAGAAATGATTTAATTATAAATTAATGAAAACACGAATAAGCCAGTTTGCCTTCCCCGGTCCCATCACTGACAATAGAATCATCTGTTGACGATCTCTCTCCGTTTGCTTTATGTATCTCAGTTCATAATCATCCATGGGGTCTGGCAATCTTAAATATATTCCACACACTTCTGGCATAAGTGGTCAAAAACGTCCCACAGATTTTGTTGTCTTTTCTTGTCCCAACTCTCCCAGCTGTCTTTAAAATATACATTAAACATTTTTTAAAAAACAGCTCTTTTTTTGCTCAAAGGCAGCAAGATTTTCTCCAGTGGTCCAGTCGGTATGGTGGTCTGTCCCCCTCTTGTTTGAACAAGTGTATGCTTCTATCTAATTGTACTAACCTAGTTCCCATGTCTCTGGCTGCACCAGAAACCCCATTTTCAACACATGCATGAGCGAGCGCATGAGTGACCCTACCCCATCCCCGACCCTCTCCAACTCTGAAATTACTGAGCTGGCTGAGTCGCAGCGAGAGGGTCGAGGGGAGGAGGAGAAGGAGGAGGAGGAGGAGGAGGAGGAGGAGTTGGAGGACCTGGACGACGATATCTTTTTGGACGACCCGTGCTCGGAGCTCGGGGGAGAGGATGATGATGATGATGATGATGATGATGATGATGATGATGATGATGATGATGATGAGGGAGAGCTCTGCCGAGGCTCCGGCGAAGGCCAGGATCCCTTTTACGACCGCTCACCATTATTCAGTGTAGTAGGAAGGTTGGTGAGGTTTCAGGAGCATGCTGGTGGAGGAAACTAGCTCTTTCACGCCGAGACGCAGGGTCTGGATCCCTTTGTAGAGATCAGAACAGATTAAACATTCCGTACACACTGCAAATACAGCACCCATCACAAATAGGAGAATACGTTCTCAGTAAGTTCCGCCACATTATTGTGTTTTGGGGTTTACAATGCACATTTTCCACAGTGGTTGGATTATGGCTGTAACTGCAACATAGAAGCTTTTTTTTTTTTGGAAACATCATTTAATCTGGATATCTTCTGTCAAGAGATGAGAAACCAACATTTCCTATGTTTGATTGTGGATTGTTCATTTTGTCCACATTTAAGACCTCCTTGCCCACTTACTTAGTTCTTTAAAAATAGCTCCACCACTTCCGATTCCTTGTCTCAGGCTCAGGCTCAAATTTCTCAAGGAAATATCTCATTACCCACAGCAATCCTGTGAAACCACCACACTGATGTTTGTTTGTTTTTTTTTTTTTTTTTTNTTTTTTTTTTTTTTTTTGTTTTTTTTTTGTAATAATGACTCTAAATATGATACAGAGCGGACACTGGTAGACATTTCTGGGCTTCTATATTTAAGTTTTGCTTTCTGCACTCTATCTTTAATCTCATCAAATCAGACCCTTGCTTGCTTTTTTGCTAACACTTTTCTTATACACATACTTCGACTAAATCCCTCCCTCATATTACAATCCACATATCAAAAGACTTTGACTCGGCCTTGGGTGGTTCAATTCATACCGCTTGCTTCAATGGAAATCCAAGCAATGTTGATGCTCAACGGCTGCTTGAGGTGTGTGTTTCACTTTTGTGTGTCTACGTGCAGAATAGTGTTTTTTTTTTTTAAGCCTATTCGCTAGCCAAAGCCCTGACATGTCTCATGGAGTATATCAAGGATTCATTTGCATAACACAGGAACCCACAGCAAAATGTTCTCTCCATGCTGTGAAACCCGAATAAGTATGAAAGACTGGAAATTTATTCATATGAAACAGCAAACTGGTGTTCATGGAAGACTCAAAATCTCAAGATGAAAGAGCTGGTTTCTACTGCAGCTGTCTCTTTTAGGCATGCCAGAGCACAAGCTTTTAATTTTTGATTTTTTTTGTCAATTTCTTTTTACTTGAATACATCTGATGATGAACTAGTGCCCCTATTTTGCACAAATTACCACTTCAACCCAGGAGGTGCACTTTGATTTCTGATTGTCATTCATTGGTTTTTGGTGTAGTATATCATATATCAAGCTGTTGGCAGTGTTTATTCAAGCTGAGCCATGTTTCGTATGATGATTTCTGTTCCATTTGCTTTCAGTTGCTTTTTTTGAGTCAAGAAGCTGAAAGCATTTTTGTTCACATTTTTTGTCCTGAGCATGCCTTCTTTGCACCTCACCAATCTTGTCATAAGCCTTTCCCCTTTAACACTCATCACCCTTAAATGTCTACCCTTATTGAGCTCATGGAAAACGTGATACTTCACCACAAGTTTAAAGTTTGTAGCTTAGAACGTTGGTTTTGAGAAACCAACGTTTCTCAAAACCATTGAAGAGAAACTAATCTAATGAAGTTAACACATTTACATGTGCAACTTCCCCTCAAATTTGTTTCAATATCCTCATAGGCCATTTTCATATACTGTATAATATATTGCATGTACATGTGCAACACCACTATTCTGTATTGTAGGCACCCTGTAGTATTAACAAGCACTTCAGAAGTACATTATAAAGAAAGAATCAGTCAATGAAATCCTAAGTCAGTGTGGAGAACAAATAATAAATGAATTTGCTCTCCAGCTTAGTTTTGAGCTCGTTTCCCCCCCTTTTTGTGATTACTTGAACAGTACAAAGTTAATCCTTACACACATGCTCCTTGGCCTCACCAAGCTTTCTTTTATCAAATACAAAAATTAAGGAATACTGCATGTGACCCATAATATCATTTATAGAAAAAGCCCCCTAACAAGCGATAGTAAAGGGCAGCCATGGCCATCGCGAGAGCAGTCCCAGCTTCTGTTTTGTTGCTTTGCAGCTCTCTGTTCTGTTGTCCAGTCCTGTGGTATTTTATTACGTGAGCCTTCTCCGCAGCTCTGATGTTTTTAATCATTCACCATTTCTCTCTCTTTCTCCTTCCTCTCTGTCTCCCTGAATCTTTTAATCCTTCCATGAAGGGCTTTTGTTTACCTGAGTAACCTGCTGTACCCGGTTCCTCTCGTTCATCGCGTGGCCATCGTCAGCGAGAGGGGAGAAGTGAAGGGCTTCCTTCGAGTGGCAGTACAGGCGATATCAGGTAAAGACTGAATCATTATCAACATTAACATTTAAGTAAAGCTCACATAGGGATTGTTAAGGACAGACTGCGTGTGACTTCTTGATGAAGTGAAGTGAAGGTGCTTTGTGTTTCCCTCCAGCTGATGAGGAAGCTCCAGACTATGGCTCAGGAGTGAGGCAGTCAGGCACGGCAAAAATCTCATTTGAAGATCAGCAGTATGAAAAGGTATGGCCTGCAGAAAACCAAAACAGGATTTGAAGCCCTGTCTCTCACCTGTATTTACTTACCTACATAAGTGCAGAAAACAGAGGTGCCCCTGCTGATGCTGCAATAGCCCCTGTCAAATAGCTGTCAGAGAATTTTTTTTTAATTAGCAAGAAATTATGATCAAAATGGCATTAAAAATCACAGAGAAAAGGTGGTTATTAAGGCAGCCAATACGGTACAAATGAGCAAATGAAGAACACTTTAACAGAGTCCTGACTGGAAATGCTTGGAAACGTCTTTGGCAGTTCTTCCTGTAACACCGTATAATACAGAGCTGCATGTTTAGCTAAGCTCAACCACAAGCAAGGGCTATTGTTAAAGAAGCTTAAAGTCGTGACATCTAAAGATGTGGTTGCATACATAGTGACACAACAATGACTCAACAGTGACGCACCTTGCTTGCATGAATGTAGGTGCTGATTTTTTGGACAGTCTGGGTATTGCTGCCCTAATGAGCATCTTCATCAGAGCCAACTAGAGAAAGGCCTCCTCTGGAGTTCTGTGAATGATAAATCTCCAAATCTTTGGCTATATTATGTGTGACATTTTATGATTTAAGCTGAGTTTAAGTCCAGGACTACCAGACTCAAAAACAGTTTCATCCCCAGAGCCATTTCCTTGTTGAATGCAACATACACCAATCCTACTCCCTGCTGACAGAGCGATATTTATTATTATTAGTTTTCACTTTATGCACTTTACAATGTATGTTATATTTCATGTGGTCCTGCACTTTAAGGCAAAGCTCTAATCTCGTTGTACTAGTACAATGACAATAAAGTCTGATTCTGATTCTGATTCTGAGTTTGGAGGATCTCGTATGTTGCTGAGGTCCACCCTGTGGAACATCTCTTGCAGTTTTTATTTATTTATTTTTTTTACTTAATAGTGAAATCTGATCACTATTTAGACCCCAAGTCTTAAAATAGTTTGTTGCAGATGTTGAGGTTAAGAACTAAAATCATAAATATCAGAGGACTCTCTTACTTGTTATATTTGATGTAACTATGCTACAAATAGGCCCCGTGACACATTGTTTGTTCATATCATGGTGTTCAGCACCATGGACAGCGTGCAAGCACTCCTCATAGTCAAGCTGAGCTGGTTTATTTGTAATCAATATTTAAATAAAACAATTTTTAAAATTTAAATATGTTAGCTATGCGAATCATATGAATCACAGTGTTTGTCACTTTGTATTTGTAGTTCCAGTCTGAGTCTTGCTCCGTTGGACTGTCCCGTACGGGGCTTTCTCAGGAGGAACTTCGCATTGTGGAGGGGGAGGGGCAAAATGCAGAAATATGTCCCACAGCTGATGAGGTCAACAACAACACATGTGCGGGTAATTGTATTTTATGAGTGAACAGATACACTTTCTCTGTGTGTGTGTGTGGGGGGGGACATGGCATGCATGCTTTATTATCTGATTTTTATTTTACATTCCGCACAGCTGGTGTAGAGGAGCTGGAGAATCCACTGAAGGCCACTTTGGACGGTGCGTTAGACGGAACTCTGGAGCACCTCAGGTTTGGTACTGATTTTACTTTCAGAGTGACCGTCCTGCAGGCTTCCAGCATCTCTGCAGAATATGCTGACATCTTCTGCCAGTTCAAGTAAGTTTTTTTTTTTTCATTGCACGCCATTACACATGTGATTACCAGCATGTATCATATTTCTTTTGCAGTTGCAAAAAGCTACTTTTTCCTATTGTTATTGATTGCAGTTTCATCCACCGCCATGATGAGGCCTTCTCCACCGAACCCCTAAAAAACACAGGCTGCGGCCCCCCTCTTGGCTTCTACCATGTGCAAAATGTAAGGAGTTTTAGCGCAGATCCTGATGACAACTCAGGGTCACATAATTTGACAGCTCTTGAAGCTCTTAATCACTTTATTATTTTTCTAGATTGCCGTAGAAGTTACCAAATCCTTTGTTGACTACATCAAGACTCAGCCGATTGTGTTTGAGGTGTTCGGGCACTACCAGAAACAGCCTTTCCTTCCACTCTGTAAAGATGTCATGAGGTACTGGGTTGGTTATAAAGACTGATGATGAGGCTTGTACTGTTCACAAGATTTCATCCTGCTGAATTTTCACAACATTAAACATCATTCTTTATTATTGCTTTCCTGCTAGTCCACTACACCACTGCAGAAGACAGTTCCCCCGAGTGATGCCTCTCTCCAAACCAGGTACATGGCACACTTCTGCAAACACAGTAAGAAAAACAATGTTAACTTCAAAATGTTGTGTAACTCCTCATCTGAGTTACCTTGCTTGAATTACATGTTTATTTTTTGTTGAATGGTCTTTTTTACTGGTCTTCCTGCAAGTCATGTCATGTTAGCTTCATGTTGTTGGGTGTAAGCAGTTGACTCTGAGACCTCGCCGGATCGGGAGAAATCATTGGAGCTGATCCGATACCTGGTCCCAGATGTGTTTAATGGAATGCTGATGGACTCGCTGTCAGGCCACGCTCTGTCTGCTGCTGGTGTGGCCGCTTCCTTCCTACTGGAAGTGAACGAGCGAGCTCAGTTGACGGCTCCACCTACATCTATCTGTTCAGTTGTTAAAGCTCAGAAGCCGGGTTGGTTAAAAATATCATATCCAAGAGAATCACTGTAACTGAAACCCCTTTTATGTCAACTGTGATATCAAGTTCAAATAATACAGTATATTTTACTTATAACGAGGGCTTATTTATCACGCTGAATGTATCACTGAAGCCCTACCAGCTTCAGAGTTGGGTTTTTTTTTTTGTTTGTTTGTTTTTTAGAACAGGCCCTGTGCTATGAACTTCCTGTGCAACAAGAAATATCATGTCACAATTTGCAAATTTCAGTCACTGACTTTAAAAAAAAACAAAAAAAAAAACAACATAAGATTTTCAACAATAAAATGAATTGATATGAAAAGGGAGTGTTTCAGTTTCAGGATTCTATATTTGGATTTGTTCTCTCACATACTGTGTGTTGACTGGCGTGGTCTGGTTTTCCATGCAGCTTCCCCTTTGAGCTCCTCCTTAACTGGATCACTGGGCTTTTCTGCTACAGTAGTCAGTCCTTAATAAAACTCTCTGGGATGGGAATATTATGTTGTATTATATAAGAATACACTATATACTGTATGTGTTATATATTACACTAAAATGCACTATATACTGTATGCATCATACATTATACTGCTGCTTGAGCTTGGGTCAGACTCCATTTCTTTCATGCATACTGTGACTTTAAGCTCCTTTTGGGAAACTACTTTAATAAATTGGGGAATGCAGTTAGCCCGTATGTTTCCAGATATATACAGAGTCAAACCAGATTATATTATTTCTAGATTGTAACAGAACCTTGACACCCTAAAGGAAAATACCATTCTGCATATGGTTTTGCTCATGTGTAGGATGTGTCTGTAATTTCTAGTGCAAATGTCTGGCTGTCTTGCAAAGATTGAAATCACTGAGCCAGTGAGTGTTTCGAAATGTGCAAGTGAACTGTTAAAGGGCATAAATAAATAAAGGAGTTTTGCAAGGAATTTACGGTATTTCCCTTTAAGGGAGGACTGCAGCGTTACTTATAGACCTGCTGATCAAAAGGACCTCCTGCAGAACTGAGTGGTTCCTGTCTCTCTCTCCATCACTCTGACTTCCCTTCTTCTTCCCTTTCTCTTTCCTTTTTTAGGGCTAAATCTATTTCTATCTCTCTGCTAGCTACTAGTCTGCTCTCAACTTACTCTCAATATTTTTTCCTGTCTACCCTTCTTTATCTTCTTTTCACCCCAGTACCTGCCACTAAGTTGACAGCCATGACCCGCCCCACGGCAGGGCCCTGCCACTGCAAATATGATCTAATGGTTTTCTTCGAGATCTGTGAGCTAGAAGCCAACGGCGAGTAAGTATGCTCGGAGTCACTCAGCTGACCTTTTTATGAAAATTAAGATTTAAGAAACAAATATTATTATCGTGGGACCACAGAATTCTCTTTATGACCATAAATTCATTGTCATTTGGTTAGACCAATGATGTTTTCTTTATCTGTTTTTCCAGCTACATCCCTGCAGTGGTGGATCACAGAGGAGGGATGCCTTGCCATGGCACATTCCTGCTGCACCAGGTTTGTTAGTGTGGGCAAAAATAATTGACAATGCAATTGTAGGGTTCTTTCTCTAAATTTATCTTTTGTTTCTATGTCTTTCCTCATCTCTACAGGGCCTCCAGAGAAGAATCGCTGTTACTATTGTACACGAGTCAGGAGGTGACATTGAATGGAATGAAGTCCGTGAGCTTGTTGTAGGTAAGTTTGTTTTACAGGTTTTTGTACCCTGAAAACCAAAGAATTACACCAGCGATGATTTTGCACCGCATACGAACCTTTGTCACTGAGGTGCCTGTGCTTTCTTAGGACGCCTTCGCAACACCCCTGAAGCTGACGAAACCATTATCGACCCCAACATTCTCTCTCTCAACATCTTGTCTGCTGGGTATGTCAAACCCATGCTGGATGACAGGTATGTACTGGTGTAAACATTTGATGTAAAGGCAAGATCTTTACAAAAGATAAGACCAGAAGAATATCAGTATGTTCAGTAATTTCAGTCAATTCAGTATGTTATGCTAGACTTTGTTCCTTTTTAAGATTAAGATTAAGGGGAAATCTGGAAATTCAAAATTGTGTAGTGTCTGTAGGAATTCTTGTTTATTTAGATTGCAGCATCTTGGCTGAATATGGAAACTGCCGTATGGTTTGATTTTATTTCAACAGTCTTTTCCAAGGACCAGCATGCTACTCGCTATTATTACAGTAATAGCTCCTGCACTGGAACATTGAACATGAGTAAATGCATGGCTTAAGTGAACCAGCCGTATGCGACAGTTCAAAAGCATGGCACAAGAGGCACAAGTTAAAGGTTATAACAAATCTCAGGCATTTCCTTCATGTTACTTTTATTTAGACTTTGGATTTCAACCCCTAAAAGTTCTTAACCTCCACATTTTACAACATCTGCTTTGCATGAATCTAGTTTCCTTTCTCTTGTTGCAGGAGGTCAAAAGTCCAGATTGACCATGAGCAAATGCTAATGAGAGTTTAGTACTTGATTAAATGCACCTTATCAGAAGTTAGGATTCCACTTCGCCATGCTGGCTGTGCAACCCTCCGTGGTGTTAATCAGTGCTTTTAATGTTTGATTGTAATCATTCCACCTTCATATTGCATGTGGTTATCACCTCACCTCTAACCTGTTTCCATCTGTCAGTTATCATTAGATCCGCTAACCCCAATACAGATCTGCTTATAGAGTTCAAAAATCATGCCACTAATTATTATCAAACACCCCCATTTGACTGTATCTCATTTATTTATAAAAAGATCTTAGTTCCATGTACATTAGAATTACTAGCACCTCATATAAAGTTATAAATGCATGTCTTCACAAAATTATGCAACGTTTTTATCAATTTGAGTAGTGTAAAATCACTAACAAACCTTAAACTGTCTCAGACTCACTATAATGTCACAAACTGGACATGCAGCATTTCATCATCACTTTGTTAACTGCTATAAAGTTAAAGTGGATATTGGTGATGTGGCTTTTTCAGTTAGCTCTGCCTCGCTGTTTACCAGTCTGCAAAAACCACATCAGAAGCATGGTCTCTAGAAAATAATGGACAAAAATCACACACCCATTTTTCTACTGGCCTATTTGAAGCCCTGTATATGGGGTTACTGGATGTGTTATATTTTTGGAGTTGGCAGAGTAGAGTAAAAGCTGAGAGCAGGTGCAGCCTGAGTCTTACAGCTGCAGGAAAATGCAGCGCATCTTCTTCTTTTCCTTTCGGCTTTCCCTTCAGGGGTCACCACAGCGAATCATCTGCCTCCATCTAACCCTATCCTCTGCCTCCTCTTCTCTCACACCAACTAACTTCATGTCCTCTTTCACTACATCCATAAATCTCCTCTTTGGTCTTCCTCTAGGCCTCCTGCCTGGCAGTTCCAACCTCAGCATCCTTCTACCGATATGTTCACTATCCCTCCTCTGTACATGTCCAAACCATCTCAGTCTGGCCTCTCTGACTTTATCTCCAAAACATCTAACATGCGCTGTCCCTCTGATGTACTCGTTCCTCATCCTATCCATCGCATATCGACTTTAATTCTGTACAGAACTCACATGTGGTCCAGAAAACAGAATAACACACTTAAATTCACAAAAATAGCCATTTACTAGCGCAACTTAAGCCTTTACTAACTTAACTAACATAAAGAAATCACCTTCTGGTCAGAAATTAGAAAAAGCATTGACATTGAGCGCCTAAAGTTTCTAATTATTCTGCAGCCAGCCAATAGAGGGCAGTAGCTGCTTTTGTTCTCTCTTCCAAGTTATGTTTTGGCAGCTGCAGTAACTAGCTGATAATTTATGAGATAAACAATAACTAACATTTAACACCACTATTCACTATGCATTGGTATGTCCTTTAACATCTAAACTAACTTACCATGAACATCATCACAAGCACTATATGCAATTGCATTTTATCATGTCTGTATGGTTTATTATCTGTGTATAAATGGATATCAATGTAGATTTCCTGTTACTGTCAAATGGCTAAAAATTATCATGTTAAATAATTATTGTATGGAAGACTTTAATATGGCAGTTGTAATGTTCAACAGTTTTAAAGTATTTGTCATTTATATGATAATTTTTTGTGACCTTCTGCTCATTGCTTAATCATGCTGCTTTCCCCTCTGCCGTTCAAAAAAAGTTTAACAACAATACTATCATCTAACTGGGTTTAAAACTAAAGCCACTAAACGCTCCTTGCAGCACTGTCCGGAGGCTCTGCTCGACCAGCCTTTCTTTGATGAATCTTGGGGCTTCTCAGCCCTTAAATGCCTTTATGGGCTCAGCGGCTGAGAGTTGAATGAGCACTCAGCAGCATGTCAGGCTGTGGTCCAGCGCGGCCTCTGCTCAGTCCTGCAGAGACTAACATCAACATATATATGGATGCTAACATTTTTCCTCCCTCCAGTCCACTAATGGAATGTTGTTGTTTTTTGTTTTTGCAGACAGTTTCTTGATTCGGACATGCCTAGGTATATTATTTTGTCTGTCTCCTCATGATCTTTGAGTTACCAACACCTCATCTTTCCAACTTCTTCCACATCTTGTCATTCTCGGTCAACCTGCCGTGATTTATCCTCTTCTGCCATTTCTGTCTGCAGTTCATCCGTGCTTCTTTGTTTCATCCTCCTCATTAGAAACGAGGGATGTGGTTCCGCATGTGTCTTGTTCTGTTGCTGTGCTGGGTGTGTGTTTGAGCTGTTATCAGGCTGAGGTTTACAGTGGACAGGGTCTGCATGGCTCACTTTGCTTCACATGGACTGATTTTGGCTCTGCTCGAGGTGTCATGGGGCCAGTATCACACTTTCTGTTTCCACTTCAGCAGTTGCTGCAGGAACTATCCAGATTTTAGAAAGTGTTAATCTAATCTCAAATAGTAATCTTTGGTCACTCTTGTATTCTTCTTTCTCATAAGGCCAGAAGCAGAGAATTTGAGAACTGCTGACATGAGAAAAATGTGTCGTTTTCTTAAAGCTTCTGCAGATTCTAATTTACTCCCAGATTAATTGTATGTTGTATTTTAAAAAGCAGAACATGACTGTATTTGAATTACAGGAGTGAGAGGCATGAGCACTAATTGCCAGGAGAGGGCAGTAGTGATCCATTATTACAATATATTTAATTTGGAACAGTTACAGGTACAGCAACTGTAGCAAGAACCTGCACCAAACTCCTAAAGAATAACAAGATTGTAGGTTGTCATTTTTTCCACCTTCCTCTCTGCACTTGTTTATTTATTTTTTTATTGGTCTGTGTAATTAAGCAATACTTCCAATCCGTGGATATGATTTAGTACTAACCTGTAATCCTAAGAGTCACAGAATATTTCCCATCACAGCTACAGCAAACTTCTCAGGAACAGGAACACTAGGCACTCTTCATAATTAAGTGCTGTAATACGGCTCATGTCATTTACAGTACCCACTTTGGCAAGATATTCAAATGCAGCCATTAAAATGTAATCCAGTGAACATTACCTCACCAGTAGCACTTTGCCCAAAACTGCTGCAATGTTGTGAATATTTTTAAATCTTTCTCGTACCTCAGTGAAACTCTGCCAAGCACAAGAAACAAATGCCTCCTCATGTTTTGCCAGCAGCATGACTTCAGTCCTGGCTGCGACATTTTTAAGGTGGTAGTAAAANAAAAAAAAAAAAAAAAAAAAAAAAAAAAGTTGTCCAAAGGGGAAATTGCTTCATTGTAGGGTGAGTGAACAGGTTTCTACTACTGGAAAAGCTGTGTGTGTGTGTGTGTGTGTGTGTGTGTGTGTGTGTGTGTGTGTGTGTNTTTTTTTTTTTTTTTTGAAAAGGAGATGCCACCTTTACACTTTATGCTGAACACAGAGCAGCAGTGCATCCCCTCACTGCAGTTTATACTCTGTATGCTGCTGTTTGCTTTCTTCTGGGTGACACATTGTTCACTTTCCCACAAGGTCACTTCAGTCCGAGGCCAGTGGGCCCAACATCTGAACCCCATTCTGCTTGGTTTTATGGCTTACCGAAACATAAGCTTCCTTTCACAACTCTTGCTTGGATTATCTTTTTTAGATTTAAGGCTGCACTGGGCTGCGGGCCAGAAGAATAGCCGGATTCAATGTGTGATTATTTCCCCTCAAGGGGGGCGGAGAAATCTTGTACATTAACGTATTGAGTAAATCATAGAGGTGTCACAGAAAGCAGTATTGTTTTGCCTGAGGAATGTTCTCGCGCCGCTATTTGACCTCTTTAATGGTTGAGCAGAATGGGAGATTACAAGTCCATCAGCACACAGGATTACTCAACCGTGTTTTACGGGTGAGATGCACTATCCGTGGTAGTATTTATATGAGATGCATTTCTGCAAAGATACCAGTATGAAAAAGGAGATTAAAGACAAACACCATCCCAGCCACACAGCTCACAGCTACAATGTACTTCCTGACTCTCACTTTTTATTGTTTTGCTGATTTCTTCTTTCTCACAGCATTTCCTTGGGAGTTGACCATAGGTATTTCACAGCCCTGTCCCTCAGTTTGTCTGGCCATCCATCATCCATCTTCCCTTTTTTTTCCCCTGTACAAATCATCTCAGCTCTTCTTGCTTTTCTGTGTTTTGTGCAAAGTGGAACATCAACTCAGTCAGCCAGTTGCATGCAAAAGATTTCATCAATGCTAATGTTTTACAATTGAGGAGTAACTATCATGGCATCATTATGCTGTACATTCCAAATGTATGTGGGTTATGAAAACTGTTTACACATTATGGTATTATGTCCTTAGTTTATTACCTCTTTCTGTACGTGCTGTATTTTTATGATAATTGGAGCATTGTTTGGATTTTATGTGGTCAGTTTCAAGAACCTTACCATAACTTTAGCTATTAACAGCTAATTTGTTGCTTAGGTATAAGAAATGTATCAAGACTTTGACATGAAATGCTAATTTCACTTCTTAGCTTTTCTTTGCCTGACCATTTCAGGACCTTCTACCGCTTTGAGGCCGCTTGGGATAGCTCCATGCACAACTCCCTGCTGCTTAACAGAGTCACCCCATATGGGGAGAAGATCTACATGACCCTGTCAGCCTATCTGGAGGTACAGTGCCTTCACTGGAAGCTGAGCAGACTCCTTTGGTTCCTGAAATAGCTCTTACAGTATCAGAGATGATGTGTGAAGTACTGCAGAGGGGTCATTTTGGAAATCCCTGCTTTGTATCAATTGCAGATGGAGAACTGCACCCAGCCTGCAGTCATAACCAAAGATATCTGCATGGTGTTTTACTCTCGAGACACCAAACTCTCAGCCTCCCGCTCGATCCGCAACCTTTTTGGCACTGGAAGCTTGAGAGCAGCGGATGGGTGAGTTTGAAATTTCAAACTACAGAGGCATTATATAGCTTATGCATCATCTTGTTGTTAAAGATCTCGTTTTCTTTGTAGAAATCGTATCACTGGAGTGTATGAGGTCAGTCTGTGTGACCTGGCAGATACAGGAAGCCCAGGTAAGATTCAAGACAAACAAATCATTTTGCACATACCTTACTAATGGTTGCCCCTTCCCCCACTCATTACTCCTGCACCTGTCCTACACCAGGCATGCAGAGGAGACGCAGGCGGGTNCCCCCACTCATTACTCCTGCACCTGTCCTACACCAGGCATGCAGAGGAGACGCAGGCGGGTGCTGGACACCTCAGTGGCCTACGTCCGGGGAGAGGAGAACCTGGCTGGGTGGAGACCCCGTAGTGACAGCCTCATTCTAGATCACCAGTGGGAGCTGGAAAAGCTTAGCCTCCTTCAAGATGTGAGGGGCTAAGTTACTTATCTTTTAGATTATAGGTTACTTGATTTTATCACGTCTGAAGATTAATTCTAATGGCCTTTATTATGAGTGCAGAGCCTTGTATGTTCCAGGACTCCTTACAAAAAGCTTCTGATTCCTTGAGATTTTAAGTAGCTATAACTAGAGCATTTCCAAAGTGTGCCAGGAATAAAACTAATAATAAAAATAGAATGAGAAGGAACAAACGCTGACTTAATAAAAAAGTGACATTGTCCTTTTTTGCTGGTTCATACAGGTGGAGAAGACCAAGCATTACCTCCTGCTGAGGGAAAAGCTGGAGTCGACCTTACTTATGGGCCAGGACTCACTGCAGTCCTGCCTCACCGAGGAGCTCAGCGAGTCTCCACAGCCCCCTGAGGTCGACCAGGACCAGGATGCCGTCTTCAGCTCTGACATCACCACCGAGAGACAGAGGGAGCTCGCTGCCAAAGTCAGCCACCATTACTTACAAGATACAGAATTTCAGCTTTGACTTTGATCTCTTTTATGCATTTAATCCTGTATTTTATTAGCCAGAGAACAGTTTGTCCTGTCCTGTTGTGTCAAGTAGATGCTCAAGTAGTTGTAGTTGCATATTGCTGTACGGAAAGTCAGACTATGCATTGTTACATCACAGATCAGATGTTAATTTCCTAATCTTACTTTCTCTTCTTTTTTTCTTTTTTTTTTACGCACAGTGTTTGCGGCTGCTCACTCACTCTTTCAACAGAGAATACAGCCACGTGTGTGTCAGCGCCAGCGAAAGCAAAGTACTCCTCGCATTTAATGCCTGCACATGAAAACACAATGAGTGCCTGCTAATGACTTTGTCCAGCTTTCCCACACAGTTGGATCAAGTAAAGGCTTGTGCGTTTGTGTGCGTTACAGATCTCAGAGATGTCTGTCACAATGCTAAGAGACTCCGCATCCATCTCTGCGATGAACACAATCACACCCTCCTCAACATGTCCTTCCCTGGTGGAGGGTTGCTATGGCAACGCGGAACTCATGTAAGTCCTTAGACGTACCTAAATTTCGTATATTAATCCTCATAATTTTCACAGCAGTCTCAGCTGTGTTGGATTCTGCTACTGCGGCTGGATTTGTCAGTGTCCATTCAACGCTCTCAGTAGCTAAAAGGTCTTTAACAGTTGTGCTTTCTGTGTTTCAGACCCCCCACGCCTCGCTCTCGTGCTTTCAGCCCTAGTCCAGACTCTCAGCTGGACAGAGAGGCCAAGAAGTCCTCCAACGGAGCTCTTGAAGCTAAGCCTTGGACCCGCAAATTTGTTCCTGATATCCAGGAGATTCGAGTCAGGTGAGCACCTCCATAGATCTGTCTAGTAATTCCAGGAAAAAAAAACAAAATCACTTTAAGCTCTGGATTTATTGGTTTCCTCTATTTTGGCAGCCCCATCGTGTCAAAGAAGGGTTACTTGCATTTCTTGGAGCCGCAAACAAATGGATGGGTGAAGCGATATGTGGTGGTACGTCGGCCTTACGTCTACATCTACAACACAGAGAGAGACACTGTGGAGCGGGCGATCCTTAACCTCTCTTCCGCCCAAGTAGAGTACAGCGAGGACCAGCAAGCGATGCTAAAGGTTAGGAATTCATTGTACAATGTTTCCCCTAAATACCTTTACTTTAGCATCTCGTTGAGAAACTTTAACATTCTTTGCCTCTTTCAACAGACCCCGAACACTTTTGCAGTGTGTACAGAACATCGTGGAATCCTTCTTCAAGCCACTAATGACAAAGACATGCATGACTGGCTGTATGCATTTAACCCTCTCCTTGCTGGAACTATCAGGTAAAAATACAAGCTTACCTCGTGATACAGTATCTTAAAGGGGACATATTATGCTTTTTATTTACACCCATTTGTATAGTGTAATATAACAGGGAGTATAACACCATTGCAGAGTTTTTTGAAATAGGAACACAGAGATTCTGTATAATTTGTCTCTTTTTTAATATGTCAAAGTAAAAACAACCTAATTACAATAATTGTGCTTATAAGTGTAACTTTCTTTTCTGACTCTCAGGTCAAAGCTGTCCAGAAGAAGAGCTGGACAAATGAGGATGTGAAACAAGACTCTTAACAAAAAAAAAAAAAAAAAAAANAAAAAAAAAAAAAAAAAAAAAGAGTTGGACTAAGCTGTACATAGATCCTTGTCCTTTTACCTGCCTTCATGCTGAGCCCCCTCCTTGCTACCATAATCACCAGTGACCATCTTTTCCCTGTTCATTCTCAGTTTATTATTAGTGTTACCATTTCTGTGTCAGGCCTTTGCTACCGTGCGAGGCTTGTAGTTTGAAGATCCTCTTCAAAAAAGCATCACGGTACTGTGCCGGATTTATAGCTGGAGAAATGAAGAAAGTGGAAGAAGTAGCAACAGTTTTTCTTATTTTCAGATTAAATGTGTATGGTAATGTACTGTAGTTGTTGTCAGTGACACATTGAGCCTTATACGTTTATCTCTTAGAAAAAGCAGTGATATTTATCATTAGTGTAAGCCGCCATTTCGCATCAGCTGTCAGCGCATAGAAAAATTTGCCGATTCTTCTCTACAGTTACGTTACGATATTTAAACTGGATTTGTGTAAAACTTAATTCTAGAGTATCCATGCTGAAAGAAAAAAACAATGACAGTTGAGTTTCTCTTTAGAACACCTCTCTTCTTTCTGGTTCAATCACTAAAATGAAATGATCTTCATGAATCCTGATTCCTGAATTTGAATAATCTGCCCTATTTTGCATAAATCAGCAATTTTAGCACACAGCCTGACATTGGGCAAAAAAATACATGTTTTTCTGGCATTTTGTTAACTTTATGTTGTTGTCGCTTCTTGTAAGTTACATGTGGTCACACAAATCATCACTTTAATCCTCCCATATCTAATCTCATTCTCTCCCTGAGTTTTATTTATGTTAAAATGTGATATATTTAGATATTTAACAGCTTCATTATTTATTTCTGCATGTATTTATTTACAAAGACCTTTATATTTCTAAAGTAGTAGTAGTACAGTGCAATTTCTGCACACTGCACTTTTTAATATGAGTTCCTTAAATGTTTTGATAATGTAACCTTGAACCCATGCATTTATTTAAACAATTTATTAATATTACGATACAAAACGGCCAGTTTCTTGTGCTGACGACTACTTGAATAATACGACCCCATGTAAGATTAGCATAGTCTCACCTGACCTTTGACCCAACATGTGTATCTGATAAGGTAAATAGTTTTAGGTAGAGAATATTCTGGTGGTTTATCCATCATTAGCAGCACAAAGCTACCTTAGATTGTTCTTCATAAGGCAGAATAAGAAACTGGTTTTCTGAATATGTATATTGATGAAACATAGTGCCTCTTTTCAATCATGCTGTACAGTATGTCTCTGCACCAGTTGCTTTGAAGCAACATCTTTCACGCTGCTTTAATACTCTCCTGTCTCTGCAAATCACATCGTCAAAATCCGCTTTTCATCATCATGACATTTGTTACGAATATGCAAAGGTTTTATTTATGTTCATGTCATTTTCCTAATGGGGCAGCGAGCTTTCATATAATATGGGATTTTCATAAAGCAGAGTATATTTCATGTGTATGCGTACAAAGTTATCATGTCAGCATAAGACTTGTATGTCAGTCAATGCAGCTGGCAGTGTTAAAGTGCAAATAGCAAAGAGTGCACTGCTGTGTGCGTGTTGTTTTTTTTTTTTGATTCCTTAAAATCGTCCTCATCCAGAATGTTTTCTGACTCAAACTGTCAACTTGAATCGAGTGAGTTCAGGTTGTGAGATGGATTCATGAGCAGGCCTCGGGTCAGCCAGCCCAGAGAGCGTGCTCAGGAACATTTCACATACATGCCAGGATAATATCTCAAAGCATACATAAAACAGCATTTCCTGGGGATTGTTTAAACTGTAACAGCAGCATATAATTTAATGTTTGCTGCTGATGTAATCTATAAGAAGACTGTACTCTAGTACAAATATATTTCCTGAGATTAGAAAGTATTCTGTGTGTTATGATGAGGCGATCCAAGGTTTTAAGTGAATTCTACCATGACTTGTATTTAGTCAAATCGTTGAAACTTTAATAGCTTTCTTTTGTTGTATGCTAAAGAGAGGCACAGCTGATTTATGTCATGATCAAAGTCTCTCGTAGAGCTATAAGGCCATCAGCGAGGGAAACTCTGCTGTACTGTAAGCTACACTGTGTCGAGCAATGATTTTTGTCTCATTCCCTTTAAAACCCAGTAGAGATCCATAAAATAACACGTGGGCACAAGATTGTTCCAAAAGAGGATTTTTTTTGTTTATGATCTTTATGTTGGGATTTTTCCTCTTATTTTTACTGGATCTTTTGATGCGTGTCACATTTGATTGAACTAGCCAACCAAAGTTCTGTTGGTGCAGCATGGATGTTTAACACTGAATGTACTTATTCTGTTGGTGTGGTTGTGTTGACCCGTCTTTTGGTTTTACAGTTTGTTTCTTTATTGAGGCCGTTATCAGGGAATCATATGTGAGTTGTGGTACAAACTTGTATTAACCTGTGTGGGGGAGGTTAGTTCAAGGCCCAGTTAAGCATTGCATTTTAATAATGCAGTATATCACCTTACTTTTACACACTTTCACTACATATCTACCTTCATCATCATGGTCTGACAGCAAAAAAAAAAAAAAAAAAAATTGCTTTTTTAAAGTCTCTCCCCTTTGAATATCGTTTCAATTTCCGTGCTTCCACATCGAATCATCTTTGTTTTCGCACTTTCAAATTGCACCAATGCATTTCTATTTTTTCTTCAAGTGATTTTGCATTGTGTATATACCTGATTGCTGTGAACAGTGTATTATAAAGGTGCACCCATTTACAGAATCTTAAGTGGGAAGTAGTTCAGTGTCTTTATCTGAGTGTTGGAGTTTATCGTCAAATGTTTGTGTACACTAAACACATTGTCATATATTAAATAAACATGGAAATTATGCAACACAAACTCTATGTCTCATCCTCTTTATAGAATCACCTGTGTTTGATCTCCAGGCTTTTATAACAGTACATTTTATGAATCACTCCCTCATGAATACCATCAAAATTGATCCTGAAAGTCAGACTTGGATCATAGGATACTATACATTATATAACATTCAGAAGACTCTGTGGTCTGAGAATAGTAAAAAAAAAAAGATGACATCTAATTATCACACGCACACACAAACACAGCCACATGGAGAACAGAGAGGAAGAGGAGGAAGACTGATTTACATGTAGATCTGTTTAACTGCATTTTATACTTTTATTTTTTGTGGGCCTACGAAAAAAATTTTTTTCTTGCAGTACTGTATTACAGTAACAAATAAATATTTGCTTTGTTACCTATTTGTATTTGTGCACTGATTCCATCATTACATCCCCAGAAAGATAGTATAAACATTTTCTTACTGTANTTTGTATTTGTGCACTGATTCCATCATTACATCCCCAGAAAGATAGTATAAACATTTTCTTACTGTAGTGTTTTTCATTTTACTTATCAGTGTAATTACTGTGAGTTTTGCCAAAATAGGTAACGTGTGTATCTTAGAACTCTGTAACAACACTGCAGCATAACTATAAGTTTACAGTACGACTCTGGAAGCTGCTGTGAGTTTAGCTCAGTTGGAGCTCAATGGATAGACATTATATTCTATTCTGATACAATGATTGTGTCAATGCAATATTTATATGATATATTCACAGTATTGTTCTACAATATGGCAACGNTACAATGATTGTGTCAATGCAATATTTATATGATATATTCACAGTATTGTTCTACAATATGGCAACGGTCTTTATATTGTATGTAACATCAAATTCCAACCTATTTTGGGACAAAAAAAAAACCCTAAACTTTAAAAAAGGAGAAAAAAGAAACAATTTCTACACAGTTTTATACATTTGAGTATGTAACATGGCCTCATGATGCCAAAACATATCTGAACAGTATTTTGATGGTAGTATTTTAAATTTATCACACCAGTGTTTAATTGATGCTGTCAGAGATATTCATATNATTTTGATGGTAGTATTTTAAATTTATCACACCAGTGTTTAATTGATGCTGTCAGAGATATTCATATGATAGCTGTGTGTGTCCTTTTGGTGGAAAGAATCAGTTTTGAGAAGAGAGAACATGGTTTTGAGTGCAGCGTTTCATTTTGCAAGAGATTTGTGGAGTTTTGACTCTTTTCAGTATTCACTTTAAAGCCAGAATTCTGAGAAAAAAGTCAGAATTCTGACAGAATTCTGAGATTAAAGTCAGAAATCTGAGATTGCCTGTTGAACATTAGCTTTAATCTCAGAATTTACATTTTCTCAGAATTCTGACTTTAATCTCAGAAGTCTTACTGATTTTGTTTTACAAGTGGCCCTAATCCTTTTCCGTAGACCTGTGCTGTGTTTGATAAGTGAATTTTTTTAGCAACATGATAATATGATATGATGTCAGTTTATAAATGTCTATGGCATCATGTTTCTGAATTTAAAAAATCAAGACCCAAGCAACCCCTCCCCCATCCCCAAAACACAGAAATGATTTTTCAGTTAAAACTACGTTTAATCAATATTTGAATTGAATCTGAATTAAAAATATGATTTGCTATATTCAAGTTTCTGTTTACTGCGTATTTTTGGATCTGTGGTATCTATACTGTATATTGTAGTATTAACATTGAAAAAGTAAAAGGATAAATTGTAGAAGCTGAGCTTCACCTGAAATAACTAATTTATGGTAATTTCTCATCATGAATAATAATTTCAGAAGTGTAGATGATATAATGTGTGGAAGTTTTAGAATCTATTAATATTAGGGCATAATAATATAGTATAACAGCTCTACAGGGTCATCAGGGTCTGATGCTGCTTGAAGATGATTTCTCAGAGTGGATTTGGGGTTTGAAGCCGTTTTTATTGCTGCATCCCATAAAGATATCCTAGATATGTTTCATATTCCTTAAGTATGATGTTGGCCATATGTCATTATGTGCATATATATATATATGCACAGACACACACACACACACATATGCACCCCACACACACACACACACACACACACACACACACACATATATATGGATTTAAGATTACATGTCAATTTAATAGGAAAAGGATAAACAAGAGTATCGAGGCAGGACGGCCTTTTATGGCATATTTCTTTTTGTTTTGTCTGCATTTGTTTGAGCACAGGATATAACCATACAACATATATGTTCTGCCTAGCGTACACTTGAGACCATTTCTTTTTATGAATTACCATATATACTCGAGTATAAGCTGAGTTTTTTTTTTTTTTTAACCAAATTTCACAACGCAAATTGGTAGGTCAGCTTATACACGAGTAATTCAAATCAGATCGCAGAGAATGAAATTTCCATGAAAATGAAATACTACCCATTACCACTACGCATGCAAAATAGTTTAAATCATACCTTAGAATGAGATATTTCCTGACTAACATCTTATCCAGCACATTTTGTGGCGGCCAATAAGCGCTGTTGTGATTGGTCAGTTACGGTAATCAGCTGCTGAAATAAATATCATGTTTACCGGTACATGGATTATTTTCAGAAAATTACAGGAATACTATGACAACACCCAGAAAAACAGGTAATTTGCTAAACAGATAAAGTGATGGAAAAACATCAGGGAGTCGGCTTCTATACAGGTTTCTTTAAAAATCTAAATTTGCAGGTCAAACTCAGGGGGTCGGCTTATACATGAGATTGGTTTATACTCAAGTATATATGGTAATTATACTCATATAAAATTTTTTGATAAACGCAGGTCTTCTTTTGGGACTATATTCCACTAGAGACATACGTACATTCACTCAACGCTTTTTATTGCACTTAAATGCTAAAATTATTAAGCTTCTAAAAAAATTTTAAAAAAATTTAAAAAAACTGTTGTTGGTGATCATGGAATGGATTACCTATCCCAAGAATGTTTTCAAGTATCAAAAAGTTGTTTTTAAAGTTTTTTTCTATTGTATACACACACAAAATGGAACTATGCACAATTCTGAAAGCTTTGAAGCTCTTGTATCAACAAGACTCCAGACCGCTAAACTCTAAGCACAATCCCATTGTTTTCACTCAAACAGAAATTCTAAATTCTAAATTCCTATTTTTGCAAAACTCTAAGCACAAATCACATCATTTAACACACTTTGGTTCACCTGGAAAACGCTGGCCTTCAAAATGCCACACCCTAACTACCATTAGTCTCACTCACTCACCTGTTTCAATCTCAACTGGCAAAACACTTAAATCATGTCAGAGTATAAAAGGCCTCAGGTGACTTCTGCTGTGTTGGGGGGAAATGAGACACACACACACACACAAAACCTCTTCTGCAAGGCTAAATGAGGCACCACAAACGTCATGTTGCCTGATCCTTGACTGTGCAACAAGCCGTGATCAGCGATAATTTATGACAAGCAAAGAAAACTGTCTAGAAATTCAATCGGTGTGAGAGAGCATTACTGTCAGTGCAGTATGCCGTTTACTAACGCTAATGACATTGTTTGCAATTATGGAGAACACTAGAAAAGCTACGAAGCTGCCTGCATTAAAGCGCAGTGGAGAACAGCTTCCTGATTACACCGATTGGCACAATCCAGAGTTGCCATGTCTGGATATTACCACGTTTTAAATACTCACTTTAACTTCTTAGTTTTACGTTTCTATTTAATTTAAGACGTCTTGTGTATTGATATAGCCATAAAACAATACAGTATTGTCTCTAAAATATATGATATAAAAAAATACTTAATATTCATGGAAAGTTAGATTTTGGACGAGATGAGCACTTACAAGCAAGTTCTCAGTCAGCTTCACAGGTAAGTGATTAAAACAAACTTTTTACATAGCAACGTTTGTCCACGACTCAGAGAAAAAACTAACTCGCCTTCTTCGCCCTTGCTCTATATAAATTGGAGAATCGCGTGATTTGAGTACGTTAGTACAGTTGAAATCCCATGTTTTTCTTTAGGGAATCTGGCAACCCAGTGGAGTGGACCTTCATCCGGCGTTACGAGCTCGCTAGTTTATGATTGACACCGATAGCTCATCTGTTCAGACCACCTTCGCATCACTTCACAAGGTCAGCAATAAAACCAAGACATCCTCTCTCCTCCGTCAAACAGAAAGAATATATCTGACCCTTTACGCAGAAAACAGCTGTACATTCGATAACTGTAAATAAATAATGCTAGCAAGTGTTAGCAGTGTTAGCAAAAGTTATGTGATGACGTTCCCTAACTAGCTAGCGTTAGGCAAACCCCAGACTCTGGTAAACGTTGTCAGAGTCTAAATGTCCTTAATGTTACAAATGGAAGGTATTTTTAAGTGTTTCTGTGCATAATTGAAAACCTAAAGCATGGCGAGCATAGGAATAATAGCCAACAGTTTATCACCTGTCAGCTGCTGTGAATGGACGTGGACATTAAACAGGAGAGGCTATAATGAGTTCCAATGAATTAAATACTAGTTACGTCGTAATAATATAGAGATTTGTGGAGCAAAACATGGTCAACACTGTAAACTTTGCCATTATGGGCTCTGCTAATATATGTTTTAACTTATTTTGTGCTTATGGTCTGCAGAATTATTCTGTACATTATGAGAATATATAATATATACTTATTTATCCAATATTTCGACCATTTTCTGTGTTACCCGTTTACATATTTTTCATAATGCTTTAAATTCAATAAGGAGTTGCATTCGAAACCATAGCCTTACTCTTTATATTCTTTACCTGTTTTCTCTTTTATCAAATATACTGTATGCATTAATGATTTTCAGTATATTTTATGTTCCCCTGTAGTGATTTGATTTGCAGATTGCCATCAGTCAGATACTGACTTTGTTTAAGGAATTAATATACTGCCACTTATTATTATAAAACACTTTGCTTTACCTATACACATGCTCTACCTCTAATGCTAATGTGTTTCATGATGGCCTGATGGAAACTTTGTGGTCATTAAATTAGATTAAAAAAAAAAAAATCTAAGTGTATATTTTAGTTTTGTTTCTCAACCCCATATATTTCTCAAAGTTTCCCCACCAGATTTCAAAACACATTTTAATCAAAATTTACCAAGAAAATTTGTGTCCCTGAACAATAAATAAGCAGTTCATGATTCACTTAAAACTTTTTTAAACTCAACTTCCTCCTATCTGCACTGATATTACCGTAATGTACACTGATATCCTGCTAATTGTCGTATTTCTCCCAGGTAATCATGGCAAATCAGCATGATGACATCACCTCGTGTCACACCGACACTGACCAAACCTTTCCTCGTTCAGAAATGAATCAGGACAGGTAGGGGGGCTTTTTTTATTGTGTTGGTATCAGTTGCAGTGCATTTACTTTGGAACAAATTTAAATGATTTCATAATTTTACTGCAGTCTGAAAAATTAGGTTTAATACATACAATAAGGCAAAGAAGTAGAAATTAAAGAATTTAAATGTCTGACTTTTCTAAGAAAGCATACTTTACATACAGCGTACTTTCCTCCTTCTCAGGCCTTTTGGGAATGATCAGCATATGAGTGGCTGGGTTCTCTCTTTTCAGTAGTTGGTTATTATGCAGTGGCTCCAATCACAGGCTTTTATCTTGTTCCCTTGATTGTCATTTTCTCTGCTGTTCAATATAAATTATAGAATCTACTTGGACTACAATGCTACTACACCCCTGGAGCCAGAAGTGATCCAGGCCATTTCCACGGCCCTACAGGAAGCCTGGGGAAACCCGAGTAGCAACTATATTGCAGGTGAAGACTGCTCAATATAAATTGGAATTGATGTAGTTGTTGAAGTAAATACGCAGCAAGTTCACGTGCTCACACAGTACTTTTATAAGAAACATTCTCTGCCTTTAGGTACCAAAGCTAAGGCAATCATTAATGTGGCCAGAGAGAATGTGGCAAAAATGGTTGGAGGTAAAGCAGAAGACATCATTTTCACATCAGGTGGAACAGAGGTAATTACAGTCTGGTTTTGATTTATAAAAATAACCACACTATCATGGCTTTGTTGAGTTGATTAGTTTATAGCAGGCTAACCTTGTTTCAGGCCAATAACCTGGTGCTCCACACTGCAGTGGAGCACTTCAGGAGAAGCTGTGAGCCTGCAGAGCGAGAGGAGGGCCAGAGGAATTGCCAGAATGGAAGTGCCGGCCTTCCTCACATTATCACCTCTAATGTGGAACACGACTCAGTCAAACTAGCAGCCCAACAGCTGCAGAGAGATGGCAAGGCAGGTAGGACAACCTCTTTTACACACATTATATTCAGGTGAATCCCAAGAGAATAGCATGTCATTATATAACAAAACTTAGTTTCCACTCTTTCTCAGCGTATTTGTGCATGCTGATGTCAGCTCAAAGCCAACTGTGTTTTTGTCACAGATGTGACATTTGTGCCTGTGTCCAAGGTGACGGCTCGCTTGGAGGTGGAGGATGTCATCGCCACGGTGCGTCCCAACACGTGTCTCATCTCCATCATGCTGGCCAATAATGAGACCGGAGTCATTATGGTAAGGTGGAGAGAGCTGAATATGAGGGCATCTTTCACACCATAATGTATCATGTTCCCACTATAAAAAGTAATAGGAACATAAAGACATTTGTATGATTCCACATTGGTAAACCAAAGAATCTAAGCTAATTTCTCGCTTTCATTATTAATTTAAAGCAAATTTTACGAACCAGTTATGTCCCTGTAGTAGCAGGACTTAAGGATGGTGAGTTTGGTAAGTTGGTCTGTCTAACGTTTTTGTCGAAAACAAAATATCTAGACAGTCATTTGCTGGATTGCCATGAAATTTTATGGATGCTCATGGTCACAATAGGATGAATCTTAATGAGCATATTCACGCTCTTTTGCTTTTAGTGACACTCTAGCGCTGCCCTTTCTAGCATTATTACTGGCAGGAAATTAAGATTATCACAAGTTTCCATTTGTTTGTTAACTTCAACAATTTAATATTTTTGGGTATAACGAATAATGCAGTTTCTAGCAGCTGTTAGTGGGGCTACAGACAGAGTATGCCAAATGAGGATTTAGGTACAAAGTCACCTCTTATATCTTTGTCAGTCCCTTACAGCTGATAAATCCCCCCTACATACTTAAATCAAAATGTTGAGCCTGAGCCCACAGTACAGTATGAAATTAGTTTGAAACGCGACATCAATCGCTTTCTGTGTATATTGAAATACATTTCTCTCGTTAGCCATTGCAAGAGATCTGCCAGAGAATAAAATCTCTCAACAAGCAGCGTCTGCGGCCCAGAATCCTGCTCCACACCGATGCTGCCCAGGCTCTGGGGAAGATCCGAGTAGATGCCTGCGAACTGGGAGTGGATTACCTGACGATTGTGGGACACAAGGTCAGGATTCCATTGTATAAAACATCTCAGTATGGTATTACAGATGTTGGAAAATAGGAAAATTTATTATTGACAGGTTTTTGTTTTATGTCTAGTTCTATGCACCCCGGATCGGTGCCTTGTATGTAAACGGCCCCGGAGAAAGAACACCCTTGTATCCGATGCTGTTTGGAGGAGGACAGGAGAGGAACTTCAGACCAGGGTAATATTCTACTCCGTCTCACCTGAAGAATCATTAGAAAAACACCATGTATGCATGAAACAGTGACCATCAGAGAGCTGCAGATTCTAGCCTTATGTCTTCCTTTCTTAACATTACAGCACTGAAAACACACCAATGATTGCTGGCCTGGGAAAGGTAGGTCTACTGCTTCATACGTCTGTCATTGGAATAGTTAATGGAAGCGTTTTCAAAAAAATTTGCACTGAATTCTGTTTTTCCTCTAAAAGAGGGTTTTTTTCCCGAATCCAGATTTAATTAAACTGAGTTACTAACATTTATGGTTGTTGTTTTATCGCGTCTACTAGGCTGCAGAGCTTGTGACCTCTAACTTGTCTGACTATGAAAGTCACATGAAAAGCATCAAAGTTTACTTGGAAGAACGGCTAAAGGTAAGTCAGGTTTCATTCAGAGAAAAATTCTGACTGTTTGCCACATAATTGCAGTTGTTGTTAATTGTTTAAAAATTGACTTTTGGAAATTGTAGCAGGTTGGATTTCACAGTGACTATTGCTTGTCGATATCCTGTTGCTTATGATTGACATTTCAGGCAGTCTTTGAGGAGAAGATCCACTTCAACAGCCATTACCCTGGTTCTGATATCCTTCCAAACACATGTAATGTGTCCATCCTGGGCCCGCAACTACAAGGTGATGCCGTAGCTCTTCCTTCTGTGTCTTCTGCCTTTCTTGGCCTTTCGCTCCTCTAACGCTACACCTACACCTGTCACAGGCAGGGCATGACCTGCAGAGGGCTATTTGTAAAGGCTTTTAATGATTAATCTCTCCCTGTGGCTTTAGGCTGGAAGGTATTGTCCAATTGTAAGCGGCTGCTGGCCAGCATCGGCGCTGCCTGCCACTCAGACAGCGGAAACAAGTAAAGAGCTCTTCTTTCGCCTTATTACGCCTTTGTATACACCCAAAATCAATGAGTATGTTACACATCTAGCTTCTCTGTACCTTGTCTGTCCATCAGGCCTTCCCACATCCTGCTGAACTGTGGTGTTCCCGCAGAGGCAGCAGCTAATGCCTTGCGGTTGAGTGTGGGCAGAGGAACATCAAAAGCAGACGTGGATGTGGTGGTGGAGGACTTAAAGGACACCGTGCAACTGCTGGAGGAAATGGACTGACAGTTTTTGTGTAAATACGGATGCGTTATTGTTTGCTGTTGCATTCGCTGCTTGTGTAAAATGGAGGAGATATGTATCATAAATAATAAAAGGGGAGAACCTGGAGTGACCTGAGGAGTCGTGTTATGGAGGGATGAATTGCTTTATTCTGCTGACAGGCTGTCATCAGCTTCCATCATGTCATGTGAGTATTTAATCAGCTAATTGTTCCTTGCGGAGGACGGGAGACATGCAGAAGTGTTATTGATATCAAATATTTACATAAAGCTTGAATGGTTTTTTTCACTTAATACTTTGCACACCTAACCTACTCAGCCTTCTAACGTCTTGTATTGATTCTGATGCTGCTGATTTAACAGCTGCATTTCCTCATCACAGAGTCTGAGCTGAATTTTTTTAAATAAATGTAGAAAACAAACACTCATTCTAATCCACCATGCCTTGGCGGCAACTCCTCTCATTACTTAAGTTTCCACGTTGCTTCAACTCCCCCATCTCCAATGAAGCGTGGGTGCCTGTGCCAGCATATGGTCACTGCCACACAAAGGAGAGCAGGAGGCCATGAGTGCTCTGCCTCCACTCGTCTTTCATTACCTTTCTATCTCACTGGCTCTGACCCCCCCTCTCTCTCCAACAGCCATGCTGGCCAGCTGGCTCCTGCTCAGGTGTCACTTTTCTGGCTTGGGAGGAGGAAATGAGTGCATGCAATTTTTGTATTTGTGATTATGCGAGTTTGTGCGAGAGAGATGAGACTCGCTGTGGGCCAAGGAGCTCCTGGGAGCCGATTCTGTCTACCATAATCATCTAATGGGCCAGGGATGGTGCTGCACCGGGCCATCCAGGCAGCTCGGGCAGGGGACCTCGCAACCCTGAGGGAACTGGCATCTTCTGGTCACCTCTCACAAGGCATCATGGATGCCCAAGGTGCGGGTCCGGTGCACCACGCAGCACGGTGTGGACACCTGGGATGCCTGCAGTTCCTGGTGAGCGAGCTGGGGCTAAGAGCTGATGCCAGGGCCTTAAACCGAGCCACGCCAGCACACGATGCAGCAGCTACTGGTCACATCCGGGAGCTGCAATGGCTTGTTGACCAAGGTGGCTGCAACATCGAGGTAAGTCTAGCCAAAGAGAGAGCAAATGACCCCCAAGATCTCAGACACTCCCTCCCTAGGAGAGAAGCCACATGTTCAGCTTTCTTTTTCACTCAGTTGCGTGCGTGTACATTTAGATGGTCATCAAACTGATCCCAGTGTGGGGTTACGTCAGCACATAGTAAAAGGTACTGTATGCTACCTTTTCAAAAGTATGACCAGCTGATTACATCATACAGTGTTGACTTACTTGGTATCCATTAGTATTATGTAGCAACTGTAATTACGTCCAGATGCACGGAGGCACTCCCTCTAAGGTTAGCTATTAGAGAGTTTAAGTTTACCTTTCCTCAAAGTAATAAAAAGAACTGTAAAAAAGTTGTAGATAGCTGCTTCAAATAGAAGGAAGCTGCACACGTTTCATCTCATCATTTGTTGTTAATTCTCATGCTTTAATTGGCCATCTCGATAACAATCTACTGTAGATTTTGAAGGTTTTGTTGGAAATTAAAAAGGACAAAGTGTGACTAAAGTGAATAAGTCAACAAAAACTACCCCTTGATATTTTAGCTGGTCTTTGATCACGTTTGCTCTACTGCATTGGAAATGAAATACATATGTTGACGTGCTCCACCTTATCCTCTGCGAATATGAGTAATGAAGCCTGATGATATGTTATTACAGTAAGCGTAGGCCACAATTCTTGTTTGCCCTCATGGACCTCCCAGCTCTTCTTAATGATTCCAGGACCCGGATGCTGCAGGGGCCACCGCCCTCCACCTTGCAGCTCGTTTTGGTTGCGTGGAAGTCATTAAGTGGCTGCTTTCTCTTGGGGGAAGTGCTGAGGTGGAAACAAACTGTGGAGCTTTACCTGCTCATTACTGTGCAGCTGCAGGAGACCTCACCTGTTTGAAACTACTTCTTCAACAGGCACCTGGGTAAGGTCACACCCTCTGTTTTTACTGGTGCCTTTGCAGATGTTGCTCTGAAAGAATAATGGAGGAATGAGCTTAGCTTTTACAGGGAATTTTTCCTTTCAAAATCAGTACAGAGGCCGTTCCTGATTGTCAGATACTCTCCCTTATTTTCACACATTTTGATTTGTGTTGGTTAAATTCTGCATAGTAACGACAGATTAATTAAGTAGATGAAACAATCTGTGATTACCCACAGAATGAAGGATAGAGTATCCCAATGATCACAAGAAGCACACTGGGACATTTGAATTCCACTGTGGTCCTTACAAAAAAGCATGTCGAGACATAATATTAAACATCATATTAAGCATTTCCCTAGATAAATAGTGATAGTTGCAGGTTTAGTTTTGGATATGTAAAAAAGCAAATGCCACAGGTGAATAATAAATAAAATACCATACAATAAAGATTCAATAATAAAGATTGTCTTAAGTAAGTTTTTTTTTGTTTGAATCTTGACAAATTTGTGTGAGAAGAACTAATACTGCCATTAAATTGTTATTCAATTTGTGTAAAATCAGATTTGCAGACGAGGCTTGAATATTATCAAGTGATTAATCCCTCAACTTTAAAGTCCGTAATTTTTAATGAAAGGAATTTCCCCTCCACAGTGAGGGGAAAATGTGAAATGTTATTCCACCCATGAATTCCATCTCCTCCTCCTAAACCTGAGACAAAAGCACTTAGTAAGTTCCCGATAAAGACATGTTACTCTGCACACTGCTGCTTCTTGTTACAGGAGGGTATGACTGTAATTTGCATGACGCACGGCGGGGTCGGAACATCACATGCGACCATCTGTAACCTGTGAATAATATATGCATAGAGGTTGTCCATTACATGTCAGCCTTGTGTGTGTGTTAAGGGCAAGGATGTACATTAATGTAAATGCAGCCCAACAGTATCCATGCATTTTCCATGTTTTCCATGGCTGAGTGGGTTAAACGACTTTCCACTTCTCCATTTGCAGATCTCTCATAACAACAGAGGGTGGCAATGTGAAGAAAATTTCACCTTTAAAATGTTTACCTCTTATTTTAAAGCGGTCTTGCAATGTTTTTTTTTTTTACCTTTGTAGACTTAGATCCACAAGCAGGTTTCTAATACCTGCCTTAAAGTCTAAAAAAAGTGCTGATCAGACCTTTGTCTTTAGTGCATGTAGACTTTGGAATAAGCTACTTGGAGACCTTTATTTACTTTGATAGAACTTAATTTTATGTCAGGATCTTTTGTGTTTATGTATTTTTTACCGTATATACTCTAGTCTAAGTTATTTATTACCAAATTTCACAAAGCAAATCGGGGGGGNAAAATAGTTCAAATCATACCTTAGAATGAGATATTTCCTGACAAAACATCTTATCCAGCACATTTTTCCAGTAAACGCTGTTGTGATCTGTCAGTTATGGTAATCAGCTGCTGGAATAAATGTTATGTTTACCGATACGTGGATTATTTTCAGAAAATTACAGGAATACTATAACAATACAGAAAAAACAGGTAATTTGCTAACAAATATTATTATACAAATTGATGGAACAACGTCAGGGGGTTGGCTTATATATGGGTTTCTTTAAAAATCTGAATTTGTATGTCAAAATCGGGGGTCGGCTTATACCTGAGATCTGATGAAAACATTACTTAATGCAACTGTATTCCATGAACAAATCATCATGTCAAATCAATGCAATGTATCAGGCAGAGATTTCATATTGGTCCCACCGCTCATGACGTCATTTTAAGGGACGTCATGAGTGGTGGGACGTTATTTCTTGATGCTGATATGTCGCTAATACCTGTTGTGTGTGTGTGTGTTGGAGTGCAGGTGTGTGAACCACCAGACAGGTCTTGGTGCGACCCCATTATACCTGGCCTGCCAGGAAGGACACCTACATGTGGTGGAGTACCTTAAAAAGGACTGTGGGGCCGACATCCACCTCAGGGCCTATGATGGGATGACCTGCCTGCATGCTGCTGCCCACATGGGCCACCATGCTCTGGTGGTCTGGCTGGTCAGTATGAAACCACAAACACACTGAGGGCACAGGAAATGTTCTGTAAAATTATCATATGTTTTTAATGTGTTTTCAGTCTCCAATTTAATCTTATCAATCCCAAATAGGTGACCTCTACTAATGTCAGCTTGTCCTGTCAGGACAGAGACGGGGCGACTGCTCTGCATTTTGCTGCCAGCAGGGGTCACTATTGCATCTTGGAGAAGCTGCTTCACATGGGTTCAAGGGTCATCAAGGATTACTGGGGAGGGACCCCACTTCATGATGCTGCAGAGAACGGAGAGCTGGAGGTTGGGCAATACTGTACTCCCAAAACAATAATCATATACTCTATGTATTGTTTCTTAATGTAATCATGTCGATCTATTCTTTCTCTCAGTGCTGTAAAATCCTGTTGGCCAATCAAGCAAACCCCTCAGACCAAGACATCGATGGGTTTACAGCAGCAGATTTGGCAGAGTACAACAAACACTATGAATGTGCCACATATCTCCGTGCCGTGGTGAAAAATGTAAGCCTCTCACTCTAACCTACATTTAATATTGCACATTTTCACGGTTTGCGGCCTTTGTGTCAGTTCTGCCCAGTTTTTTTCCTTGGTGTGAGAATCAAAGCTAGAGTATGGTCAACAGCAGTCGTCTGGAAGCTCTCGGACCCACTGTGAATCATTTTCTTAATTTGTGACATGTATTTAATTCAATTTAAGCCCATCCTTTTCCAGAGCTATTCTGCTCACTCAACGTAAGTGCATTACTCTCAGTTTAAGAGGTCTGAAAGTGGAGGATGATGTTATTGGGGTTAATAAGGCATTACAAGCTATGATACCGTGAGTCTGTATCCTGTAGGGGATTGGCTTTGTCGTTCTCAGTTTGCCACTGAGGACTCTATGAGATTAGCTCTTTTGTTTTGTGTGGAAAGCACAATGCTCCTTAATGTGATTGATGAATATTTTAGTGTCACACCTTGTTTGTCATAGTCGCCTGTACAGGACGGAAGTCAAACCAGTTAAAATTGGTCTGGACTTGCTCCACTCTAATAAATCAAAGGATTTTTTGCTGTATTTTTTTTTTATCTGTCTTTCTTTCAAGTGGCTACATAATAATTGAGCCTACAGCATTGCCGTTGATATTAATTAGATTATTTAATTTGAAGCTTGTGAAGTTTTCTTTTTTAAAGGGAATAGAGAATACTATTAACCGAAAGAGACTATAGGGAGAACTCCGTCAATGAACTTGTTGAACTTTAAAGTCTCACGGCTGTCCTCCTGCAGCACATACTTGTTTTTGTCTGTATCATACTTCACTCACCGCCTGTAGGGCAGACGACGGCGATGTGCGCAGAGTAATGAAAGCTGTCGGCCAATAGGAACCATGAATAAGTCAAAAGAGAAGAGCAGCACTCATACATGAAGAGGATGATGATAGCGAGGCAGTGAGGCGTGGCTGCTGAGCTCCCTCCAAAATAACAATGGAGAGCTAATTAGCACATGGGCTGCTGTAGCGTCAAACGCAGCCGGAGCTGCCACCAGCTAAGGGCCTATCAATTACCCCTCTCCAGTGGCTCAGGTGGAAGGCCTAGGGGCTGAGCACGTTATGAGATCCACAAGCTTAAGTTTCAGCGTTTTCACCATTCTGATGCCTGGAACTGGCAACATTATCCCTCTGTGGATTTGGAGAGCAGGATGCTACCGGCTTCAAACGCATTTGATTGTGTGTCATGTTTTTCCAGGCTCTTGGAAGTGTCATGATTGTCACCTCTGGATACTGTACCATATTGGTAGCAGACATAATGGTGTATAGTGTTTCTTGACTCTTTATGAGTTTGACCCACCAATCGAGGCGTGATGTGAACACGGGTCATTTTAGTAGAGTACCTGAAATAAAACTTAATTAATTTAAATCCAGTTTTACAACATTTGCAGTGCTTTGAGACCTATTATGCCAGAGATGAGCTACATAAGTAGACATGCCTTAATTACATTTCTGGTGGTGTTACACAGTTGTAAAGTGCCTCTTCGCTCGGTGATTTCATTGGGTCTAAAGTGTCAGTCAGATAATCTCATTTCCGAGTAGCGACCTAAATGGATTGGGGCATGGACCGCAGAGTTGTGTATTTGGCCGTTCTGCACATTTGGATCATTCCCAATGAGGTCAGACTCTTCCATTGTTGTCAACTGCTCTTCCTCATCTCACATCTCAGGAGCAGCTGCAATCAAATAAACAATATGTGGCGTGAGGTTTATTTTACACATATTTAAGGCTTTTGCTCTTCATTCACAATGACCAAAGCCAAAGATACTGTTGTTTGATTCTGGTATTTTTAGAATCCTCATACATCACTTTGCATTTTGAACATAAGTCTGCATTTTCTTGTTTCTTTTTTTGCCGTGAGGCACAAAACATGTCATGCGATAGTTTTTTTTTTTAGCATCAGTGGCTTTTTAAACATTGCTACTTTACAAATATGAACTAATGAACTTATTTTTTTCACTGTATCAAAGATAAAGGAATCTGAAGGCGTGCTTCTCATTAACGGCTTCATCCTCACTCACGTCAGGTCTCTGGATCTGTCTTAATCTTCCAAAGCTTGGCTAGATCACAGTTGCATGTTTATCACAGATGGGGAGATCTTCTGCAATGCTATGAAACCTAAATCAAATCCCAGTGACAGCCTTTACTTATTAAACTCTAAAAATATGTAATGTGTAGGGTCAAAAATATGTTTGATTACTGCCTTTCTTGTAAGGATGCTGGCCTACAATGGGTTTGATGGAGAAAAGCTTGTAATTTCTGTCAAACTTACAGATTAGTGGATATTTCAGCTTTACAATCCTGGGAACGTGGCTTCAGTTTGTCACGGCTTGTTTTGTCTACTCTGTCTTATTTAGACATTATGCAAAAAAAATTTTCCACATTAACAATCAAAAGTGCCACCATCTATCTAGGTTTAAGGTATCACATTGTGTTTCCGCAGGCTCATTTCACTAATCATCTCAGGTGCCAGAAAAATGCTTGATGAATTAACTTCTTCGTTCAATAGAGCCAAGTGGAAAAAGCACCTGAATGAGCTGGATAAAATGTCTCTTTTCTTGCTGCTTTGACAGTCTTCTGCTGATACCTCCTTTCGTGCAACAACATGGCCATTGGTTTGTCCATGCATTAGTGACATTACCGGCCATCCTATCCTCAGCCTTAATTATTAATGGCATTCTCCGATCAGAGTTTATTGTTTATTGCCTGGCGGCCCTCGGCCACTGGCAGAGATGTTGACGACGGTGTCAAAGGAACGGTCGGTGATCTTAAAATAGTGTCACATCCTCTATACGAGTGTCAGCCTGGATGCCTGGCTGGACCAGTCAACGCTTCTGGAGTTTCACCGTAAGGTGCACAGGTCTGTGCAGAAAAGAAATTCAAGGTCAAGGTTAGTGAGTTTTAGATTGTTTGATTAAACATTTCCACATATTTCATTACCTTTTCTGCTTTCTTTGCCTTTTTTTTTTTTTTTTTTTTTTTTTTTTTTTTTTTTTTNTTTTTTTTTTTTTTTTGATAATGTCCTGTTAAAGAAGCCTTAGAGAGCAGCTATTTTTGGCTGTATTATGACTATTTTCTGATCAGTCATAACGATTTACGGTTAAGCATGACTAATACTCTCGGCTTATGTCTTAGATTATGAGTTTATTATATTCTGTCATTGGTGTTTTTTGTTTTTTTTTAAAGATTGCTTGTGAATTTCTTTTCCTTTGTGACTATTTCTTACTAGAAAGGTAGTTGGAAGTGTATTGTATTAGAAGAGAGATATAAGCATTGTTTAGCAAACATTTACACAGTTAACAATTATTGATATACATCTGTTTTATAAGATGCAGACAGATTTGTTTAGCCATGTTGAGTAAATGTTGGCTGAAAGATTCTGCTGAGTGCTGATAGTTACCTCGCAAGCATTTGCCTCCTCTGCGCAGGAAATCGTATCGCTGAGAATATATTAAAGTGTGAGTGGACATGTATTTACACTAACCTGTTCTGTGTATAATGTATACCTACTGTATACATTTCAAGTTGCAATTTATCACCAAGAATGTGAATATTTTACATGGAAATGGGCTGTTGTAATGATTGATTCCAGAGCACAAATTTGGGAGACATGTTACCTAAATAAACGCAGTGCTCTACAATACTTTTAAGTCTCTGATGGTTTGACCCACAGGGACCACAGATTACTCGTGCTGTACATCTGTCAATGTAACAGTGGCGAGTAGCTGTTTCTTAACTCTTAGCTTCTTATCTGTTGTGATCAGGGGTCTTTCTGGGCTTAGATAGTGGGAGAGTGGATCAAGGCCAAAACACAGTCAGGCTATCTAATTCTGCGTGGCAATTGCAATGGGGTGCTGATGAAAACCAAATGTTCTCTGGCCACTGGGTCTAATTAAACACACACACACATGAGGACCGGTTCATTGTAGCTTTTAGGACATTGAACTGTTACGAGAAGGGTCACAAAAGAATTGGGTTCACCCCTTTCCCAGCCCCTGTTTATCTATTTATGCATTGCACAACTTCTGGGAAGTTTATTCCTCTGCCTGAGCTGGTGTCACAGCATATTTTGTGCTGTTCAACATCAAAGTGCCACGTGAGAGGAAATGGCAAAGACCACCTCATGGACACAAAGCACAACAGCATGCAGCGGCATATTAGGGCTGCCTTTGATGTTTCAGTTACTAATAATGTCCTTGGAGAGCTGAATTTGATATGCATTCTTCATGGAGTCCATTAGGACAATGCAGGTTCATTAATGGGGGGTTCTAAATGTTTCCATACATCCTACATCCTCCCTACAAGTGGTGTGAAATGGTGCCAGTATATTCAAGGTTACTTCATAAATCCCTGTGCCTGCTTTGTTTTTCAGTTACATGCTGCATTTCTCTGTTGTTGCAGCCCTTCATTGCAGACAGGGTGTCTGCAGGTTCTTAAAAAAGCCTTCAAATGTCTTAAGTTCAATTTACAATACCAGACCTGACAACCTTTACACACCTTAAATTTGAAATACTGAGGTCTTTTAATCCAATATTTTCTCAATTTTTACTAAGCCCTTTTGTCAAATATCTTTCTGTTTTTTTGGTAAAATTAGTCAATTGCAGCAGCAAAATTGTTGAAAAACAAAGTGACATGGGAAAAACCCAAAGCTGACCTACTTCTTCCCTCTGTGCTTAACCTAACATAATTAGACTCATCTGGGAATCTAAGCGAATCCAACAAATACTCAAATACTAGTACTGACAAAATTACATGCAAAAACAAAAACCACTCAATGATTAAATGTAGTACACCAACAGTGTTACTGCAGTCATCCAGTAATAAACATTTCCCTTTCTTTTCTTTTTTTTTTCCCCTGTTTCCCTATTCCTACCTAATACTTGCCTTTGTGCTGAAGCAGACACTAATCTCTTACCTTAAAGGACCATACCGTCCATTTTGCATGTTTGAGCTTACTATATTTAATTTCATAAATAACGTTACTGACAATCATTTCCCAAAGGATAAAACCATATTTCAGCTTTCCAATATTTTACGAAATCTCTTAATCTTTCTAAGTCCAATATTCAAGCGATACACCCACCTTAAAAATCGATGTTTCACTTGCTAATAGTTACACATCCTTATGAAGTCATGGTCCTTAAAATTTGTTCGATACACACAGGTATTCTTTTTGGGACTATATTCCCTGGCGAAGACATACATTCACACTGTGCTTTTTATTGCACTTAAACACTAAAATTACGTGCTGTAAATTAAAAAAAAAAAAAATTGAATACACGACTTGTTCGCGATGATTACCTATTCCAAGAATGTTTCAAGTATCAACAAGTTGATTTTAATAGCATACCAGAATGAACTGAAACCAATGGCAGTCTGGAAGGTAGCAAAAATTGTTTTGTAATTCACTGTTCCAGTAGTATGCTTTGGGAAATGATTGTCAGTAACGTTACGTTTATGAAAATTGANTAATTCACTGTTCCAGTAGTATGCTTTGGGAAATGATTGTCAGTAACGTTACGTTTATGAAAATTGAATATGTTAGGCTCAAACATGCAAAATGGCCAGTATGGTCCTTTAAGAGTGCAAAATGTGCCCTTGACACAGGTAAACGTCTGCATCACAACACCTCCCCTTCCCAGTTACATGTTTAATGTGTTGACATTGCTATTAACATAATTTAACTTGGGGAAAAAAAAAAGATAATATACAGTACAACAATTAGAATTTATTGTCATAGTATGACTAAACTCCACACTTTCAGCTTTTAATGTTTAGCTGTACAATGCTCAAACCCTGTATTGCTGCAAGTGTTGTGTTCATTTATATTATAGTTATTTTCAGTGTTAGTGTTTTGTATTGTCTAATTGCCACAGACACAATGAATTTCATAAAGGACAATAAAGATAAATAACTCACTAGGTAATGAGACAAAATGTCAAAACACACTCACTAATATGAAATGTATATAAAATTTGCAGCCATCTTGTGCCGATAAGCCCATTGAGCAGATCACAGAAGAGGAAGAAGAGGTGAAGATAAAACCAGCTGTGTATTGCCGTTCCAGCGGGAAGGATTACTACGGCTGCCTGAGTGACACATGCAGGGAAAGTGACAATAGCAACACACTCATGGATAGTTTAAAGGTAAATCCTGTGTTGTTTTTCACCATGTTTTCTACTCTTTTCACTGTTTTTCATATTATAACCCAAGTGTATTGGACAATGTCACTGTTTTCTCCCAATCAGCAACCCGAGAGCGAGGAGTCCCCCCAGGCAAGATACCCACAACCCCCCGCTGCACCTCCTCTACCTTCCGCTTCAACTCATCGCTCACCTGAGAAAATCACGATCGCTAGAATAGAGCAGGTTCAAATAGCAACATCCGGTAAGAGGATCATTTCTGATTACTTATATATAGCTCTTCTACAAAAAAATATGTGGCAAGGTAAGTTGAAATTCAGATTGGAACAGACTGGTGATTTGTTTTGCAGCCATTAAAGGTTTCATTCGGCCCAAGGTCACGGAAGGCGAGAAAAATGTCCACGCCAATGACACGATGTTGCCTGACGCAAACCTCCTGGTGGAAAAAAATCTTCTCGGCAACATGAATTCCATTAAGTCTTTGAAAAAGTCAACGATATCAGGAGTCTTTACTGGACAAGCTGTAAGCCTAACTATTTCATAAGCGTTCCGTTTGCAATCGCTTCTTTTTGTCGACTAATAAGCGAAGAACTTGAATGTTATTGCTCTTTGTCCTCTATAGAATAAGATGGTGGTTCTGCCCACTGAGGAGGCCAACCTGTCAGACATTGACTACCTGGTGCCCACCCACGATGAAAGAGGCTGTTCCATTGCTGAGTGGAAGAGGCAAGTTATGGTGAGACAGCTGCAGGCCAGGCTACTGGATGAGGAGGATCAGAGGAGAAAGGTGATGTCTGTTATGTTTATTTTTAGATTAAAAACTTGATTGGTGCAGATAACTTGTGCAGATCTAAATCTTGCCAAAATAGAGGTAGCAAAGTTTTAGGAAAAGTTTGGATCACAGAAATAATATAAACCAGAGTATAGCCATACAATGTCAGGCTGCTTCATCATCAGGTACAACTAGTATAAGTATGATATGATTATTAATGCAAATTATGTGGCATGAAGTGAATATTAGAATGGGAAAGAAGTGTGAGCAAAGTGATTTTCATTGAGGAATGATTGTTGTTGCCAGATGGGGTAGTTTGAGTATTTGAGAAACTGCTAATCTCCTGGAATTTCACACATTATGTCTCTGGAGTTTATGACGAATGGTGCAAAAACAAAACAAAACAAAACAAAAAAAACCCGCAAGTGTCAGTTCTGTGGGTGAAAATCCTTCAATGAGAGATTCATACTGGCAGGAATAGTAACTCAGATAACCACATGCTACAACAACACAACATGCCAAACTTTTAAAGGACCATACTGGTGGTTTTTCATGTTTGAGCCATATAAATACTACTTGTATATATGTTACATTACAGCCAACCATTTGCCAAAGCATATTACTGGAGCTGTACATTCTCAAAGTGTTTTGCCTACTTTCCAGGCAGCCATTGGTTTCAGTACGCTTTTTAAAAAAATCACTTTGTAGAGACTTGACACGTGCTTGAAGTAGGTAATCCATTACAGCAAACCACATGCTGTTATTATTTTTTGTTGAAGTTACTTCATTTTAGTATTTTAATGCAGTTTAAAGCACAGAGTGACCTGAGAATTCTTCAGGGAATATAGTTCCAGGAGAAAAAAACAGCTTTACCAGAGATATTAAAACAACAATGCCTTCTACATTTGGGCGTGCTGTTAGCAGGTGAAACATTGAATTTGAAGGAAGGTGTATCGTCTGAACATTTGATTATGTAATTATGAAAGATTAGGGGATTTGGTGAAAAACTAAAATAGGGTTTTATGGTTTGGAAAAGTTGTCAGTAATGTATTTATTTAGCTCAAACGTGCAAAACCACGTGTGGTAAATTAAAGTGGATGGGTTCCGGCAGAAGAAAACCACACTAGATCCTATTCCTGTCAGTTAAAAACAGGATGCTACTGTGGGTATAGCCTACCTAAACTGGACAGTCAGACTTTGAATCCACAATCCATCCTGCCTTGGTGGAAGGTAACTCCTAATAGGTTCAAACAAACCGTGCAGGACTAGATGAGGGGTCAGATTGAGCCCAGCAAAGACAATCAGGCCAGCAGTTTGATGCCACCCACAGATTTTTAAAAAAAATCCTCAATACAATGTTTGTTTTACAATTTATTGCTCAGGAAATTACAAAAATATATAAAATAAAAATAACTAATTAGTTTTCAAGAAGAATTTGTCAACAAGAGCACATTATGTAGCCATTATGGCTTCAGAAATTATTTTTAATGAAGGCATGCCCAGTCTGTATTAGTGCACTGGCACTTCAGTTGTGTTCTAACTCCCTTGCCCAAACTACCCTTGCTTATGTGTTTTAAAGGACCATACCACCATTTTGCATGTTTGAGCTTAATATATTCAGTGTTCATACACGTAAGGTTACTGACAATCATTTCCCAAAGCATACTACTGGAATGGTGAATTAAAAAAATTTTTCCTACCTTCCAGACCGCCACTGGTTTCAGTTCATTCTGGTACGCTATTAAAATCAACTTCTTGTTACTTGAAACATTTTTGGGATAAATAATCCATCATCGCAAACAAGACGTATATTCAGGTTTTTTCTAAGCTACATAATTTTAGCATTTAAGCTCAATAAAAAGCGCTAAGTGAATGTATGTCTCCACCGGGGAATATAGTCCTAAAAGAAGACCTGCGTTTATTGAAAAATTTTAATGACCGTGATTTCATAAGGCTATATACAGTAACTATTAGCAGGCGAAACATCAATTTTTGAGGTGGGTGTATCACTTTAAGATTTGATTTTGAAAGATCAAGAGATTTTGCAAAATATCAGGAAAGCTGAAATACAGTTTTATCCTGTGGGAGATGATTGTCAGTAACCTTATGTATATGAAAATTGAATATATTAGGCTCAAACATGCAAAATGTGTGGTATGGTCCTTTAACATTCTTGTCAATAGCCTGCCTGCCTGCCTTCTTCCAGATCATTTTGGGAATAACTTTCTACATAGTCTTCTCATGCTGTTGCTCTGCATCTTCTGAACTTCATATTGAGGACTTCAAATTTATAGTTTGTGATACATTATCACAAACTATAAATTACTGTAGTGTACCACCACTGAGAATAAGTGGAACAGTGTTTGGGTTAATCATTATTACCCACTCAGCTTAATTATAACTGATGACAGAAACTGAAAACATGGATACTCACCCTCAACTAACTCGCTTCCTTTGAAGGGACAGACGAGAGGCCAATAGAGGAGGAGTCTGTTACAGTTCAAAAGGTTCATTAAGTTCAAAAGCGGCCGAGAGGACTGAATACGTAGTCTGTCTGTGCATTGTTGTTGATCACGTGCATCCTTGTGCAACACAAGCTGTAATGTAAAGATTTTGTTCAACTAATATAAAGGAAACTACTTTAAAGTAAAGTGAAAACTATGTTGGGACAGCTTACAACTTTAGTGTTTTCTGTTACAAATGAATGAATGAAAGGATTGTAAGAGGGTGGTCAAGAGAAAGCAAATGTAACCCAATATAACAAATCCAAAAGATAATGGATGCCAGAGGAGAGAAAGATGAATAATATTTTCCCTGATGACCCTCACTCCACCCAATACGCTCCTGCCTGGAGACACGACAGTAAACAGGAATCTGTAGACAGAGGATTGTCAATAACATATACTTATTTTAATCTAAACTAATGCATATTCCCATGCCCCAACAGTTTCTGGGCAAAACTGATTAATTTTGGCAGTTGACAAATCCATAACTACAATATCCAACAAACTATTAAACCACTGATTTATTGAATGTGAGATGCTTGTCATCTCTGGGAAAGCATTTTTAACAGATTCACAACCAGTAAACCATGACACTGAACAAAACCTTTGGGCATAATGCTTAATAACCTGTTCCCAGAACTCTGTGACAGCATATATATATATAAATAAAATTCCTATATTATGAATAAATTAATGCTGCAGATTGTACAATGCCAAAAAAGATATTCTTCCGTACTCCACTCTAGAATGTGGTTGTATTGCAACATGTTGCAGTACATTCCAAACTTCTTTCAATCATTGGTGGGGTGAAGACAGCTCTTGAAGTGATTTATGCATAACTAGAACAGTACCTAAGCTACCATGTTTTTCTGATATTTTTTAATTAGAAGCAAAGACCGGTGACAGCCCAGGGAATGATTCTCTCATCCAATTAGGTGTAAGATGATTTTTGATCTCTGTGTGAATAAGAGAATGATCAATCAACTATAATACAGCCCACCTGAAATGACATCTGTCCCAAACAAATGCCTATTGAGCCAAGCCAGACCACAATGAGCAAAGCAAAAGTTATGGCCTGGCTTTGTGATTCTAATCTAAATCTGAAATACTCCAAATGTGAAAAACATTGGAAATTCCAGTTATTTACTTTAGTATTGATCATTTTAGACAGTTGAAAAACAAAAGGAGAAACTGGCGAGGTAGGGTTTTAGCCTCAGCTAATGTTGAGGAAGGGTTTTTACTCATTTAAATCCTTAATTGTATTTAATTTTATGAACAAAATTAGCCAACATTAGTGGTAACGCAAAAAACACCTTACATTTGGCACGCTACTCATTTATCTACATGCTATTTGCCTCTTCTCTTACAGGAAAACGGGAATAGGTTTGCCAAAGTCAGCTGGAGGTACTCCCAAGCCCACAATGCCATCCTTGGGCCCTCTGGTGAGCTGCTGACTGAGGACGACCTCATCTACCTGGAAAAGCAGATCGCCAATGTCTCCATGCAGAAGAATTGTGTAGGCTACGAGCTGGAGCTGGCTCGTCTCGCTGACGAGCTCAGGAACATTCTGCCGGCACCCATCGTGAACATCACAGTTAACACGCAGTTCAGAAACTTCACGAGTCAAGTTCCTCTACCCATGTGGTGTGGCCGCATCTCAGGTATCGTAAAGAGCATGTCTCTGCTTATGTCCAACCTCACCGACCAGCCCTACTGCAAGATGCCCAACACCGAACTCATCACTGTATTTTCTCAGACGCCAGACAGGCAAAACTCCACCAGGGGACGTAGGGAGATGATAGAGGATGAAATCCATCAGTTTGGAGTGTCCGTAAGGAACCTCAAGTCCAATTTTGAGTGCCAGAATTCAAGTTTGTCAGATGATGCGGAGGAAGCGGTGCTGTTAAATCCTTCCACACAGCTTGAGGCTGTAGAGTCAGACAAACAGCGTAACATCTTGACTCCAGCCTCAGAAACAGACCAAAACAGTGACTCTGGCATTGACTATGATGAAAATGCTGCAGATGTTCTCGAAACCACCAGCCTGAGGAAGGAGCGTATAGTGGTGCTGTTTTTAGGCCACTGGAAAAAATCTGCCTATGCCGTGACGCTGAAGAGTAAGGATGCAGCAGAGAGAAAGATGAGTGGCGGTGACTCAGGGATGGCTGACAAATCTGGATCACACCAGAGAGGCAATGAAGAGAGCACCCAGTCTAAGATGATGATGATGATGAACAGTTCTCTGGGACATTTCTTCAAGCAGAGGAGCGCTGTCAACAAGATGCTGGGAAACTGGAGGAACATGATCTCCAGCGTGCCTTCCAAACAGATACGCAGGTAGGCCTGAACGACATGCTGGTTGCATACGTTCTATATGTTTCACTAAAAATTGATTTGTTTTTCTGTCAAATACCCAAAGCAAACTGACACAAATCCTGTCATATGATTAAAAATGACATTTTCATAATGTCAGTTTCATATTTTTAAGTCGATAGTTTTGGTGGCCTTCATCAGACCTCCAAAAAAGGTCAGAGGAAGGCTTCAGAGGAAGCTTTTATTGGGAAGGTGCATCCTCTCACAGATTGGACCTAGCACTTATCAATTCTTCCTGATTAACCTTTAAATAACATTTAGTAAAAATCCTTAACTTTCAGAATGGGTATCTATATATAAATATATATATATATATATATATATATATATACTGTATATTGAACATTGTTCAAGTTGAAAAACTTGAGGTTAAGATGAAGACATCCAGTAAGACGAACCCACAGGTCATGAACTACCCTGAAAGCGCTGTTTTTGATTGGTGTTTGATTGTTTTTGATTCACATTATCATATGGAACATTTGAATTTACTTGTCTATACACCTGTTGAGACACATCCAGCGAAGCGCAACTAGTGAGCAAGTGTGTGTTTTGGATGTTGCTAGCTCAGGCTGCAACGACGCAGCTGGCCAATCAGAACAGAGTGGGTTTTTCAAGAAGGGGGGCCTTAAAGAGACGGTACCTAAAACAGGCTGATTTCATTCAGTGTGCACAGTGGTGTTGTAGCAGGGGTGTGTGTGGGAAATGTGTTAAACATCTTTCCTCCAAGAAAAAATTGAAACAACTGAAACAACTGCAGTCGTCAGTATTGCAGCGTTAACATCTCTTGATTGACCATGTCTCCAGGCTCCACAGGCAGAAAGCACTCTACTCCCCAGAGCAGTTCCTACCTCGCATGGAAGGAGTGCCAGTAGAATATGATAAGCTGACCCTCGACCTCTTCATGCTGGGCTACTTTCACATTCTGGAGCTGGAGCTGCCTGTGGATGAGCGCAAAATGAGGCACCTGCTGTGTTTCGAGGTGTTTGATCACGTCGGGAGCTTTCCCTGGGAAATGGTCCGGGACTTTCACAAGGCTGTCATACAGGACATTGAGTCTGGGAACCGCGAGTGGAAGGACGGTTTTGAGGACATTAAAGTTAAGTTCTTTGGAAACTCAGTGAGTCAGTCTGAAGGGAGTCCAGAGGAGGAGAAACGTATTCTTCCAGAGGTTAGACAGGTCCCTAAAGTCATTGTCCAGACTCCTACCCCTGATGAAGGAGGGCTGCACAGTGGAATTGACATTTCCAGTTTTAGCAATGACGAAATCTGTAAATACATTGACCGCAGTTTCGCTTTTTGGAAAGAGAAAGAGGCTGAGATTTTTTATTTTGAGTAGTTAAATCATTTTTTTTGATATTTTTGTATGGTTTGTAGTCAGATATTGTTTTTTAAAAAACAGAGTGTTAAGAGTTTAAGTGGTGTGTGTGTTTTTTTTTGCTTTTTTTTTTAAAGTAAAGATCTCTGTTTTGAGATGAAAGAAAAGCAGATTTTATGGTAAGTGTTACCAACGTGCTCTAGGATCTTTCCAACAATAATACCAAATAAATCATCATACAGATATAAGTGTAATTTTGTGTCTTGAAATGCAGACTTTGCTCATTTAATTACCTATTTTTTATTGTTATTACATCTCCTTTCATACATTACCTTTTCTTAAAGCACACCGTAGTTCAAACCACACATATTTTAACCACTGTGGAAACAAATAGCACTTTTATATATCAGAGGTTTAATTTTAATAATCTAATAGTTGGTGCTACTTCATTGATGTCCTTAGTTTGTAAGCCTCTTGAGAAAATGCGAAATATGCGTCTGTAATAGCAGCTGTGGATCCCATGCATGTTGTTTGGAATCTGACTTCAGGACAACGTCACCATCAGTCCTAAAAATAACTGAGTGAACGACATGCACGCCATCCCAATGACTTGGCAGAAGCTCTCGCCATATTGCCCACTCCATGTTGAACTAAGCAGCAGCTCAGCTCTGTACAGCTTTTTACTGGAAATATGAAACATTATTTCCATTCTTTGCTTCTCTGGTGAGTTTGTTTTTATTTATTTTTTATTTAATTTCACAGTATTGTGATGACAGGAAATGTAATTTATTGTTGGCTTTGGAAGAGATTATGGTCATATAATTATGTTCACTGTGAGCCAAAACTGCTCTCTAGTTCTCGTAACAACACAATGATGCCACACTAAAGACATTTACGGCTCTTGAATAAAGGGGACTGAATCTGATAGGTCACCAGGGAGAAGATTTGTTCTTAAAAGAATCATTTTCTCTTCAGCTCCCTTTTATGCCTATCAATTGCATCACAGTAACTATTCATTTCAGAAGAAAGTAGGGTTTTATATGTACCTCTTTTTTGTAAACTTATCCAATGCATGGTTTTTATACAGTTACATCAAACTGTAAAGGTGAAATCTTGTTTTAAACAGCAAGCTTTTTCTTTTTTTAATGCTTTATGATTTGGTGTGTCATGGCATAGTGAGTGATGATGCTCTGTGTGAAAAATAATTATTGTTTTGACATTTATACAATTTTCTGCACTTCCAGGTAAAACCTGAACTCACTTGCTGGCCATTCCTGTTGAAAGAAGACTTGACCTACATTCTGAACAAGAATTGACAATGGTGCGCAATGTGGATGACCTTGACTTTTGTCTCTCCTCCCACCCTCAGAGCATCCTGGAGGGCTTGCATTCCCTCTGCTCTCACCCCAAACTTGTTGATGTAACTTTGAGTGCAGGGGGTCGTGACTTCCCTTGTCACCGTGGCGTTCTGGCCCTCTGCAGCATGTACTTTCGCTGCATGTTTTCCGGAGACTTTGCGGAGAGCATCGCTGCACGTGTAGAGCTCCACGATGTGGATCCTGATATTCTCAGCTCTTTACTGGACTTCGCTTATACAGGCAAACTGACAATCAACCAGAGCAACGTGGAAGGGTTGATCTGCACCTCCAGTCAGCTCCAGTTTCAGACAGTGAGAGCTGTGTGCAGCCGATACCTCCAGCACCAGATTGATGCGACCAACTGCCTGGGAATCTTGGAGTTTGGGGAGATCCATGGCTGCCCAGAGGTGGTGGCCAAGGCATGGGGTTTCCTCTTGGAGAACTTCGAGGCTGTACAACAAGGTGAGGAATTCCTATTGCTGGGAAAAGACGGGCTTGTTGCCTGTCTGTCCAATGAAGGACTACAGATACGATCAGAGTGCACCCGAGTGGAGGCTGTCCTGAAATGGGTCAGACACCACAAAGAGTCTCGGCTCTGCCACCTCCCTGAGCTCTTGGCCTTGACCCGCCTTTCTCTTCTGAGCCTGGACTACCTGTCTGACACCCTGCTGAAGGACGGTCTGGTGCAGGCCTGTTCCAGCTGCAGGGAGGTTGTGGAAAATATTCACAGAGAGGTTAGTGGGTTCGCACTTTTTCCTGCCTGTGCTTTTCTCTCTTATCATTGTTTATACAACCTAAGTAGATTTCCAATTTAAAAAAAAAATCACGTGACTTTTGGTTTTATAGAAGATGGATTTAGTGCCAGAACATATGGACCGAGTCAACCCTCAGAGTCCAAAACCAAACCATCAAGAAGTGCTTTTCGTAATGGGAGGTCGTTCACTGGATGACTCCACTGATTCAGATGAAGAAGATGAAGATGAGGACAGAGACTCAAGGCTGCTGCCCAGGAATTGCGGCTTCTACAACACAAAGACTCGTACACTAGCCTTATTAACTTTTTTTTTCTTAATTACTGTTTATTTTCAACAGTTGAGAAAATGAGGAGAAAATAATTAACAAACATTGGATGCAGCCTGCATATGAGATCATCTTTTTAGTTCACAGGATCAATTGAATTTTGAATTGAAATTTATGAATTAGAAAGTGACATCAATGTCCTGCTTCACCTGTATAGTTTTGCATCCTCATACTATATTTGTGAAAATGGTCTTTTTAACTTTTATCTAGTTTCCATAAACTCAGGATAATGGTGAAACTTAACTCTTTTCTTTTTCTCTACAGAACAGTGGCATCAGCTCCCTAATTTTCCCAACCCCAACAAATGGGGCTACTCCATGGTCTCCTTGAACAATGATGTGTATGTCACAGGTAAGTCAAGTGTCTGTTTCCCATTAAAACAACAAAAATTGCATGTTGAAATAGGTGCAAAGGTGAAAGATAAATGGTTCTGACCACAACTCACTACTTTTGCTTGTGATGAATGGCATATATTCCCAGACTTTTGACAAAGTACTCTTGTCTTGCTGAAAGGGGGCTCCCGAGGTTCAAATACCAACACATGGTCGACCACAGAGACCTGGAAGTACATCACTCGAGAGGGGAGGTGGGTTACTGTGGCACCCATGCTCCGGCCTCGGACTAACCACACGTCAGCAACACTCAATGGAGAAGTTTATGTCATTGGAGGTAAGAAAATAAATAAGGCCCTGGACTCCAGCGGCTCATCTGCCCTTTAAAGGACCATACTAGCAGTTTTGCATGTTGAAGTACAACCTGCACATACATGTTATGTTACTGACAATTTCCTATTTTATTTTTCCTGTTGTTTTGTCAAATCCCCTAGCCTTCCAAAATCAAACGTTCAGGTGATACACCCATCTTAAAATTCAGTCTTTCACCTTCTAACACTTATGTATGATTGTTGAAGGTTTAATTTCTCTGTCAAAGCCGTCTTCTCCTGGGACTATATTCCCTGGTGGAGACATACATTGTCTTCCATGCAGATCTGTGTTGGATCAGTTAAATAAAGTCACTTTGAGAAAAAAAACTTAATAGACATATTAAGCAGTGATGGATTATCTCAGGCACGTTTCAAGTTTCTACACATTGATTTTTTTGCTGGAATGAACTAAAACCAATGACAGACTGGAAGGTAAGAAAAAAATTGCTAAATTTACTAATCCAGTAGTATGTTTTGGGAAGTGATTGTCAGTAACGTAACATGTAAACGGGTTGTATTGGACTCAAACATGCAATATCGCCGGTATTGCCCTTTAATGACCTGGCTCGTCTTCAGAGCTGCTATTGTTTGAGTTTTGTTGTTGTTGCTGTTTTTCCTTTATGGATGAATAAGTTTAATTAAGGCCAGGTTCTAAGAGCATGTGAACCTTTGTGTATGTTTTGGTGATTCCTATAGATAGATGCCCATATGATCATGAGTATTTGATATCTGTGAAAACATGACCCAGTGTCATCACTTATTCCACTAATATTTTTCTCCTTTAGGTACAACATCAGATCGTGTTGAGGTTGAGCACTACGATCCTTACAACGACACCTGGGCTGTGACATGCCCCGCCTTAAAATATATGACCAATTTCACAGCTACAGCATGTCATGGGAAGCTGTATGTGATTGGCTCATGTGCAGTCAAATACAATGCTTTGACCATGCAGTGCTACAACCCTGTCATAGGTAGGGATATCTCTTCTGTTGGATAAAAATCTCAATTTGCCAAAATGCCATGCTTTTTATTATTACATAAGCCAGTCATTTAATTTGTTTTAACATTTTATTCTCACAGACAGTTGGAGAAGTATTTGTTCACCCTTCATACCTAAGTACCTGTCCTCTCCTCGTTCTGTCTGTGTGGATGGAATTATATATCTAGTAGCTGACAACACGAAAAAAGTCTATTCTTACGATCCAGAGGCAAACATATGGCAGAAGGTGAGTTTAAGAGTCCTTGTCGGTGATTGCTTACTGCAAGTGAAATAATACTCAACAACACTTAACTATATCACTGCAAATTTAATATCAGAAAGAATTCTTTGGATACTAAGATAGTCCTAGCCTAGTTGTTCTACTCTTCCCGCTCTTCAGGTCCAGTTACTCCACATGCTCCATGAAAATGGTGGTCTGGTAACACTGGATGGGAAGCTGTTTATCACAGGAGGCCACTGGAAAGGTATGGAGGGGGACTACGGGGTGGAAGTGGAGGTGTACAACCGAGTGTCCAACACCTGGAAAGTGGAGTGNGGAGGGGGACTACGGGGTGGAAGTGGAGGTGTACAACCGAGTGTCCAACACCTGGAAAGTGGAGTGCTTCCTGCCAAGACTTTGGTTCTACAGTGGGGTCTGCACCATCTTCATAGATCCATCTCAGTGGCCTGAGATTTTCCCAATAGATTCCACGTAATGCCACCTGGCCTGACAGACTAAATTCAGGGTCGCAATCCTCCTTGTATCATTCGTTATAAATACAAATGGAATGTTTATCCCAGGGTGTCATTGTACCCTAGAATAGTGTGTTATGTGATCCTCAGGTATTCCTGGTTGTGTTTAATTCCCTGCTTAGCTGTTCAGCAGGTGTTTATTTAAACTTTGTATCATGTGTTTGAGATCTGGATTACAGTTCATGTTATTCAATCTGGCTGTTGAATCCTTAAATCTTTCTAGAAAATAGTTTTGTGGCTGCTGTTTTGATAATTTACATCATCTACAAATTGTTATTATTACTTTTATTATTATTATTTATTATTATTATTATTATTACCATAGATGTTGTTGTTGTCAGTAATAGTAATATTTTTCAACTGGAAATACTGTTATCGTGAATAAACTGGATTTGTGAACTATGGCAAAATATCCTCCTTTGATCATTAACCCAATAGGAATCTCGTCACTTCACTCCTGGCGTCTGTGCTGCCATGGAAACGACCAAGCCAGCATTCCGTTTCTATGGCAAAGGCCCGGAAGTGTGTGGTTGCCTTGGTAGCATCTGCTGGGATTAGAGTGAAGCTCATTGACTGCAGACGTCCCGAAAGTTTTTAGCTAGCTAAATAGCTATATTAACTTTTTTTTTTAAACAAATGTAGTCATTTTTGTATGCAGGTAATAGTTAGGTACCATTTTTTATTTTTTGTTATTCGCACTGTTTAAAAAAGAAAAGAAAGAAAAAGCTTAGTTTGTAATTGTAAGGGACTCCGCTTACTTTTTTGGCTTTCAGGCTGCTAATTTGTACATTTGTTAGCCTATTGCTAGCTTGCTAAATCAATGCTTCTGTCTCATTAAGCGAAGCTATCGAAAGTGTAACGTGACTAGCATTATATTCTCAAAGCTCTTGGAATGAGTTCTCAACGGGAACAAGGTGCACATTCACCTGGACTGGAGGCTGTGATTCAGGTTGGTAACACATTGTCCATTTTACGGAGTTCGTGTTTTAAGTATAGCCTGGTGGAGGAAACTATAAATTGCAAACAGATTACATCCATCCCGTTTTGGCCACACGGGCCAACTTTATTGAATATAAAAGAAACAGTGTCGTGTAGTGATTGCAATGTAAAATAAGTAATAAATAAACATAATCATGGCGATAAATTAGGATCTAGCTGCATTTTACTTATGTACAAAAGTCAAAACCTTAACCCCAGAATGAAATGAAGTTTGTCAAACTGATCCGCTATAGTTTCATTTTTTATTATTTTATAAATAAAGACAAAAATCAATTAACCCAGCTGGAATCTCAGTCAGTTTCATATTTCTTTGTCATAGGATTTGAAATAAATTATATTTCTGTATGACTACCCCAAGTCCTCATAAAGGGGGCAATCCCCTATCTTTTTCCTTATAAACATCTAATCACTTAATAGGCCTATTTGATGTTATTCCCCATCTAGCAGCTGTCCAGAATTTGCAGTGCTGCAGATATCAGTTATCATCTCAACAGTTTCAGCACTTGTCAAGTGTCAACACATTGCACATGACTCGTGGTACTGTACATGACTGCACATTATGACTCATGGTACTGTATATGAATACTATACATGTTTGTTTTTACCACAGAAAATTAAAGAAAATATATCATGGTGCATTGCTTTAAATATGGGTCATTTTGAGCTACTTGAAGCATTTGCACAGGCCATTTCTGTACAGAAATAGGTCATGGTTTGGGGAATAATATTGTTGTAGAAGTTGGAGGAGTCTTTGCTGCATGCTGAGAGCAGCTCAGGAGACAGGACGCTGACACTGCAAGGTGGTGGACAGGAGTCCAGTGTCGCACCCACGCCCATCTCCACCTGCATCCGCCAGATCATCACCCGCAACCTGGCTGAGCAGCCTGCCGGTAGGAAGGAGAGCTGTAATCCAAACATGCATAGCAAAGTGCCGAACAGTAAATCTGCCTCACTAGATAGTTATCAGCATGTCTCCTAATAAGATTGGCAGTCACCTAAAGAGCGATATCCCATCTGTATGTATCGTCTGTCTCCTAATCCCAGGTGAGAGCTCTGAGGTCAGCGTGTTGGAGGAGAGCAGGGCCCTGAGGGAGCGGCTGTCTCAGAGCCAGATGGACCGTGACCAACTGCTAGTCAAGCAGACCAATCTCACAGACAGGGTAGGAGTGACACGGGGCAGCCAGGCACTCTCAGGTCAAAGCCAAGCTGTGGGAAATTATATACATTTTTAGCATTCACTGTAAGCATGTTGTTCTAGTAAAATGTTTGTAACAGAAAGACAAAAAAAAATGTCATCAGAGATTATATAGCACAGCAAAATGGCACAGTAGTTGATTGTTTCTAGTTATCGCCTCAGATAGACATAGACTCATTCTTAATCTGAACAGTGATACACAGAAAAAGAATATCAAGTGATGTTCAGCGTGAAAACAGCCCGTTTCTCACCACAGAGTATCTTGAAATACTTTGTCAACTAGAAGTGTTTGCTATTTCCCATCCTACTTGTGTTTCCTAATGGAGACACAAGTAGGATGGAGGCTACAAACATTGGCAAACATTGTTTATAATGTCAGCGACTAGGAGTTGAAGCGTTTAATACTCTAGATGGTAAAAACTGTGCCATTTTGTTGATGCGATCAAGAAGGTCAGCCACACTAGACCATTCACTGCAAAGGGCTTCATTCGTTTGAAATGGAATACTGTTACAGTAAACATCAGTGTAGCATCACTCTTTCCAGCAGGGAAAGCCTTTGGGTGCTGAACAAACAAACAGTATGGTGAAGAAGCAGGTTGAAACAGCTTTGCATGTAATGTGAAAACTGCAGAATATACAGAATCTCACGGATGAATGAATGCAACTTGGCACTGACACATCTTATATTTAATGTCACATACTGTAACCTTTCCTTTAATGTGGATTTACAGTTAACAAATTACAGTAAGTACAGGATAGGCTTCACTTGTGCGCGCGTGTGTGTGCATGTGCACACAGTCTGCATGTCCGTTAGCATGCTTGTGTGCGCATGTATACATTTATAAGTGTAAATAAAAGAGGGGAGGGGTTGATGAAGGGTTTCCTTGTGGTCTGTTCAGGTAAACTCAGACCCCCTGTGCTCATGAGGACCGGTGTCTCCCTTCATAGCCCCCCCATGGTTGTTGCCCCTACACCTAGTGGCTGCTATTTTTGGGGAAAATTGTGAATGTCACCGGCCTCCTCCCTAGAGACCGCCAAAGAAAAAGCTCATTTTTCATGGTGCACAAGCAGCCATTTGTGATAACACTGCCCTCATTCTGCTGCTTAAATCTAATGAACTCCCCCTGCTTGCCTCACTTTTGGAACTTATTTTAAAAACCAAGGTTATAAATATAACTAATTAACTTGGCAGATATAAATAGCATATTTATTTTGTTGATATTTTTGGAGGTGTGAAAAGACGCCGAAGGGAGGAAGGAAAAATGTGCTGATGACATTCGATGCTGATGTTAAATTGTGCAGGGGCGACATTAGCTCATACCAAACTTTTTATTTTTTCATGAAGACAGAAGACAATATTAATATTAATGCCTTAAAATGTTTTATCCTTTGGTCTTTCGCACATCAGCCTCCTGGTACAACTTCTGTCCTCTTCCTGCTCATCCTGTCAGAAGCGTGATTGTTGCTGTGTTAATGCACATGAATCAATGTCCTACAGCCAAATCCTGCTGTAGCTCCTACTCATTTATATCACCGCGGGACATGATAAATGTATTTTTTTTAATCCATTTTGAGGCATGTGCGACGTCCTCAGCTGCTCTTGAGAGAGCAGCCAGGCAGTACGTGTTTAACATCCACAGCATTGAATCTTGGGAACCATTTATATGCACCATATGTTTCCCAGCCTTACAATAGCAACTTTTTGGTACACGTTGCTGAAAAACAAGTTTTATTAAGTAAGGCAGTTCACAAACTTTTGGAATATTTACTTGAACTTACTTACTTCAATGATTTACACAAAGTGTTCTAATTAGAATTAGACTTACAATTTGCACATACAGTACAGAAGCTCAAAATCATGTACTGTAAATTCTCAAAACATGCATTGCAGTGATCCTGAGCAGTGTTTGCTTGTCTTTTTTGTTAAAAAGCAATCAGCACCAACAGGGAGCAAGTGTTATCATGCCAGTTTACAGCCATCTTGCAGGAGCAGGGCTAGCTCGCACCTGAAGCAACCCTCCTGTCTGTGCCATGGGTCAACCTAACCATTCTACTGACCTGTATGCCAACTTTACTTCTTTTTTTGCATCATGACCTGGTATTTTTCTTTCCAGAGCATATTTTAAGTGCAGTATTTACAAAGTGAAGCATGTAGAGAATGAATGGCAGAAAGGCTTTGATCCTTTAATGGAGTCTCAATTACTGTATGTTTGCTGCTGATTAACTCGCTGCCAAATTCAGTGAAGCTTTGTCTTGATGCATTTGGGAGCCATTCTGGCAGAATAGAGTCCTGACCTAAAAGCATTTTTAGTTTGATGCAAGGTTACATACTACATGTGATGCTTTGTTATCTGGCATTTTTTTTTCTTCTAAAATTTATCAGTAATGCTGAAGTGTCAGAATGTCAGCATTTGAGAAGCACAGTTAGCCAAACTCCCCATTTTTCTCCAGCTTTCCTTGACTCCTTTTAACCTGACTTGATGTCTGTTAACGGAATCCTGGTGAAGTCACACCTGGAGTCTGAAAGCTTTCTGTGTCTCTGTAAGTCACTTGGCGTGATCTCTGGTGACCCCAGAAAATTGCATCTGAACCTGGATAAACCTTGACCCAGTTTGTAGACTTGGACGGCCTCAGGAGGCTGGAGAACACATTGGGGTGAATTCTGAACCCCCCGTGTTGCTTTTGGAGTTTTGCCAGCACGCATTTTCTCAGGCGTAGACACCCATGAACACCCGGTGATTGGCGGCACAATACTACAGCGTGGCAGTCAGTTGGATAAAGATAAACTCTTGTTGAAGGATTTCTGACACCAGCTGCCATTTTGCCAGTGCCCTCTAATATGTCAAATCCCCTTGGTTTTTGCGTAAGGATCCTGTCAAACATAGTTTGAGCAGATAAAGTCTGTTTTTAGGGATTATGTTACTGCCCCCTTCACTTTGCTACCCCCTCTGTTTTCATCTTGTTTTTCCTCCTGGCATAAACCCATTCATTCAGACTGCAGCTCGAATGGAACACTGCCAAAAAAGTCTCAATCTCTCAGCTATTGTGAAATTGTAACAATTAATTGCTATCTCCAGAGAAAATACGCTTAAGAGTCCATACCGGCACAGGATTTTTGATTAAAGTATTCCATTAAACTGTTTTCAACATTTGACATTGAGCTCCTCATGTTACTTGACATTAAAGTCAGACGCTAACCATACTTTTCAGTTCTCTTTCAAACGTCAAGAGCATCTAATCAGAAGTGAATTCTACAACTGAGCGAGGGTCTGCCTGTGTATGCATGTGTGTGTGTGGAGCAGCATTGTGCTTGCGGGGGCATTGTGAAAACCCTGCCACATGCTTGTGAGCGTGCCATACGTATAATTAGTTTGGCCATATTTACACAGATTATTTGTAAGCCATGTATGCCATCACAGCAGCTGTCCCATTACCAAAAATGTTTACTCCATGGCAACATACTTACACACACAGCAACCCCCCCCCCANCCCCCCCCCCATTTCCATTTTCTGTTTGTTATCCCACATTGTGTAATTACCACCAGTGATGATACATAAACAGCTTTCACAATCAGCTGGGGCTCTTTCACAGAGTCAGCACTCAGGGGGTAACGGGAGAGGAAGGGGGGAGCGGGTAAATTGCTGTAGTAGGATAGTAAGTTTTGGGCAGCTGGGGGGAGATGGACATCCGCTCCAGCTGTGTTTAGGAATCTGACAGATAGTGCACTCCATTAATTCCCTTTATTAAGCCTCTGGGTCCAGGCCAAGCCAGGGAAAACGATTGCAGCTGTAACCCTTCACATGCTGGCTGGACTGTGCACTCACAGCCAGATGTCGCCCTGGGTGAGTCGGAGATAGAGAGAAAGAGAGGAGTGAGAATGTGGAGTTTTTTATTTGTTGTGTATTTAAACAGGTATGGATCCACGATTCTAATATTATAGGTTGGGAGAAAATAAGACATTTAATACATCTAAAAAAAAAAACTAGTTTGAAGATCAGATACTTTAGCAAATTATCAGATCTTAAGCTGTTGTGACATTGGATCATTGAGGGAATATTGTAATCATAACTTTCTAACTGAAATGAATTGGATTTTGATCTACCACATGAGCAAAGCAGCAGGCTTTGGCCCAAACACAAAAGCCTCCACAAGGCCCTTCAGAATGATTCTCTTGTTGCTTGTTGGCAGTTATATCAAAGCAAGATTATCCCTTGATGTTGTCTGAAGTATTTATCAAAAGAGACAATGCAAGGAGTGGCACAAATCATAAATATCAAGAAATAAAATGCTAATTCAAAGCACATTTTTAAAAAGGCTGAAAATGTCTTCTACTCGGGAAACCTAAGCAGGGCTTAAGAAACAGATACTTCAGGATGAAAAAGAACTATAGCAACCATATGGAGACATAAAATTTATTATAACAAGAAAAAAAGCCCTTTTTTTTTGTATAAATTGCACCTTAAACATTATTGCAAAATGGTGGTAAGTAACCTAAAGAATTAGGCTGCATTGGGATTGGACTCAGCCCACTTTAAGGGGCCACGGAGGCCGCACGAGAGTGACTGTAACTCTGAAGCAGATTGTAAATAGCGAGGGTGTTCAACGTGCACGCTTCTGGGCCTCTGGTAAGCCCCTGAGTATGGGCAGATGGAAGGTTGGGGTTGCTCGCTTCTCTCTGTTGCCTTTTTACAGTCACCAATGGATGGGTGTGTTGTAAAGAACAATGAGTTCAAGCTCACTTGGTGATGGGGAGATGAGATTTAATGATGCAAGCAGAACAAGGGTGGTGATGGTGGTGTAGTAGGGGGGTNGGTCTCCACAACAGACTGTTTTGGCTCCCTCTTGGGAGCTTCCTGCATGGAGCATGGCTAATCCAGAGCAGCCCCCGGCCTCCCGCTTTACAGCTGACTAGGGAGAAACCATAAAAACGCGTCCTCTCTGTAGTGTGTGTGCAGCAAGGGCGAGGCGCTGGCAAGAAGCCCACACACTGCAGCTATGTATGAAAAAGCGCAAACAACCCTCATCGTCAGGAGCGGGGTTGTGGAAATTCGGGGCTTGTAGATGATACCTGGGTGAAGTCTGCAGCGGTGGCAGTTTGTGATTGAACAACCGCCACCAAATATTCTCCACCAAAGCAAGAGATGCTGTGTCTTTGCAACGCTGAAGATAATGACACACTCTGACACATTGCCCACACACACACATCAAGATCCATGTAATTTGTATGCCCTCCGGCTGGTTTTTATGTGTAGTGTAATTTGTCTTTTATGGTGATCCCTCTCATCTTAGAAAAACAACACTCATGGCATTCAGAAAGAAGGAAAACGTTCAGTTAAAGATGGGCAGGGGTGGGCCCATTCCAGATTAGAGGCTGTGATATTGAGCTGATTTTTCTCCCTCCGGGGCAGTTTTATCAGTAGCAAATATGTGGAAAAAGTTGACATGACAGATTGCTTCTTTCAGCTTGAAAACTGGTCTCAAAGGAAAACACAACTTCGGCATTTATTTGTCCATTTACAAGAGCAGTTTCAATTTAGTCTCTAACAAGCCTCAATGAGTTCCATTGTTGTTGTATGGACTCAGTTGTGCCATATCCCCTTTCCCTAAAGTTATATTAGCATCAGATCCACCTATAAGGCTCAAACCTAGATTGTAGTTGCATGCTGTAATAAACCTAGCGAACTAAGTTCATGTATTCATTGTATATTTATAAAGTTCTTGCTTGTTAGTAACAGAGTTTAATTGCTGCAGTTGTGCCAAAATACTTGAAAAGATGCATAATCAGTATTGCTCCGCACACACACAGCTGTTTCCAGAAGTCCCTTTAAACACAGCTGCTGCAGTTCTGTGTATTTCAAACACTCCGCCCATGTTGTTCCTCCCTTCTCAGTCCCTAAAGCTGTCACCTCAACAATGGGCAGTAAAAAGAAGCTTTTGTGCTCTCCGGGTCCTCGGAGGAAAAACTCCAACAGCGTGCAGCCAAGTGCACGATGGCCATTTCTGTAGTTTGTGGTATAAAAATTCTGAAACGGGGCATTTGAAAATGTGTTAATAATGGTGGCAAAGTGGCTGGGTCCAGTGTTGAACAGTGAGACTATTGTCCCGGCTCTCTTGGAGCCTGCTGGAGAGATTAAGCGCCCAGAGAAGAGATGAGGTACAGCGGAGAGGAGGGAGGGAGGGAGTGAGTCGCAGGGTTGATTTGAAGGGCTTGGATGGTGGTTTTGGAGAGTGTTGCAGGGGAGGGGAGCTCCCTCGTTCTCCTTCTCTTCCCCTCTGTTTTAAATGAGAAGTCGGCGAGGGCAGTTGGAGGCACACAGTGTGTTGTAGTGCTGGAGGGCCATGTGGTTTGTATTAGTGAGGACAGGGTGTCTGGCACCAGGATAGAGAGTGGGTGGTGCAGAGGGAGTTTAGGTTGTGTGAGGTTGAGAGGTTACAGGACATTTGGATTTCAGATATGGGAGAGGATATGAGATTCCACAATGAGAAAGACCAGTACTTTAGTGTATCATTGTGTTTGGATGCATTTGACAGATACACACACGTACACACACAGAGACACACACACTGTATTTGGACATTCCATAAACTGACATCAATTCTGTAACCCCTCACCCTATCTTTAAATGTAGCCACTGCATGTCAAACCCTAACCCCTAAAAAAAAAGTTCTTTGCTTGTCTAAAAATGGTCTTGTAGCTTGATAAAATGCTGACGATGATGGGGTTTCTGTTCCTTTGGGGATATTTTAATCCCACAATAACAATTTACCACTCACTTTACTTTTGGCATTCACTGTAGATTTGTCTCTTGTATTTAATCTCATTCATATAACAGCATTTAATCATGTGAAGATAGTGCATCCGTGCTGAGTGCAGATGTTCATTGTTGCAGCAACACATCATCATGTCACTGCGTCGTTGTCGTTTGTTTGCAGTGAACATGCATCCATGCAACAACTCAATTATGAACTGAGCAAAGCTCTGATGCAGTAAATTCAGCCTTTCTGAAACACAGTTCACAGCAGAACCTTCCAAAACTGCTAAATGACTCATCTGAATTCAAATCGTTTTTGATCAGTGATAAATTGTTATATCCAGTTATGGTTTCTTTTGTAATAGTTGGTAGCGGCTCCAAACGATAATATCTGGACAGCTGAGCTGCCTCCTTGGCATTCAGTTGAACTGCCTATCAAGCCAGCGGGGTCAGCCAAACTTGGCTTGGCTGAAGCAGATACAACATGAATATGTGGAATTTTTAGTCAACCATGTATCTGCTGTCTACATGGAAAAGAACTGGATGTCCAGGTGTAGAAGATCAAATACAGGTTAGGCGGTTCAGTAGATTCACAGCCTGATATCTACTGCAGGGACTCAATGATACGTCAAGACATCGTTTAACATGTACGTTTGGAACATATGTCTGTATGTATTGATAAATGTTACAAAGTGCATGTGTAATATGTATTGTAATGTTTAATATCAAATTACGTTGCCAATTTGTTTTTTTACCACTCTATCCAACTGAGCAGATGCTGATGGTGCAGCCAGCTGTGGACTCAGAGCAGGACAGCGTATCAGCAGACCACCTGCAACTGCAGAACATGGAGAGAGTTTACAGACAAAAGCTGCAGGCCTTTCAGGAGGGCCAGCAGAGACAGGCTCAACTTGTTCAGAAGCTGCAGACCAAGGTACCCGGAAATGGATTCTCACCGAAAACAAAAAAAAAAAACCCACATTAAACAGGAAGTTCGCCTGGCTGAACTATACTCCTCATGTTTGTTTTATGTCAGGTTCTTCAGTATAAGAAGAGGTGTGGGGATCTAGAAGGACAAGTGCTGGAGAAGACCTCAGAGTCGGAGAAGCTGAGGTTGTTGGTAAGTCAAAACTGTTCAAGGATCCATTGTCATTTCACTATAAATACAATGGGGTTCAAAACTGAGACACTGTGAAAATGCTTCTATTTTGAATTTAATACAAGATTTTTCATTACAAATGATAATATCATCTCAACAATTTGAGTGAAAAGTTGTATCTTTGAAAAATGTATATGAATGTCAGAATATTTTAGTATTTGGTATGCCCCTCTTTTGCTTGAATGACAGCATGCACTCGTGCTGCTAAGGACTCCACAAGTTTGTGCAAAACCTGATGAGCCAAGTTATCCCAGCATGATTTGACAGTGTTCCAAAGAGCTTCTTGTGATGTCAGACTTTCTCATTATTTCCAGATTTACACGGAAAACATCACAGATTTTCAGTGTGGTCTCAGACTTTTGGACCCCACTGTATATAGTCCAGAATTAAGTCTAAAAGCCCATTAACATCCTCTAGAGACTGTGATGTTTCTTGTGTTTAATGTGACCAACCAACCAATATGAAATATGAAATAAATACCTTATTATGACATTTTACATTGTTTATGACAGTGTTAGGTTTTGTGAATATAAGAAACAAATGATGTTGAATAATGAAACTACCTATAGCGGCTAGTGTTTGAACCTCTGACATCTAAACAGACCAATGTTGTGCCATTAAACATTGATGGTCTTAATCCCATCCTTTATTTGTTGTTTAAATTATATTGGTTATATATACAATGAAACATTCAACTAGCAGTAAAGGATGTATGAATAATTGACAAATAAAACATAGTTTACATGTTAAATAAGTTTTGCTGTGGTATTTAAATGTATTTAATTGATCAAAATATTAATCTTGGCTGAGTGGTCTCCACTAAGAATTTGCCAAAGCAGATTTACTCTGTACTTACAGTGTTTCATAAATATAAGGTAACTGCTAGCCTGCTACTGCCACCATACAGGAAAGTGTGACCAGTGTGTGCCAGGTAGTGATGGTGTGTGTGTGTGTGTGTGTGTGTGTGTGTGTGTGTGTGTGTGTGTGTGTGTGTGTTCAGCTGCAGGCCCACCTGGAGTCAGCCCAGCGTCAGCAGCGGACAGAGCAGGATCTGAACATGGCTATCCAGAGCAAGTCTGCTCAGCTGGAGGAGGAGCAGAAGAGGTGAGTGGGTTCCATGTGGTGCAAGTAGCCATCTTACCCAGGCAATGAAGAAACATCTACTGTACATGCTAATGGAAGCATTGCCTACCAGGGTGTTTGAAAAAATATACAAGTTTGAAATGTATCCTCAGAACAGCAAATTCATGGATGAGTCTGTTAGAAATTTGCTCTTATTTTTCTTCCCCTGTTTGGTGGTGAGAAGAAGAAAGCAAGCCAAAATATTTCTGAGAAATGTGTGGAGGTATTCCCAGCAGTTCTTTCAGCTGTTTTGCTGTTTGTTCCTGCCCCACCAACAAGGAGAGATTTTGGGGGAAAGTCAGAATCTGGCCTTGGTAGTTAATCTCAGCATCCAATTTGTCAAAGTGAATTAATGAGACCACGTTGGCTCTTCTCTCCAAAGTATTTTAATGATGCCTTACATTAAATAGGGGCTGACCTCTGAAAGCGATGCCGGATTTTAAAGCCCTGTGATTTATACAGTCATAGAACTTTATTTGAAATGTCCATGCCAGAAACATTGCCAGGACCTGCTGCCCAGAAGCACCAATTACTGCAGAGCTCCCAAGCTCTATCTGCTTAAACCCCTTTTGTCAAGTATAACAACTTCTACAACTTCCTGTTTTTTGGCATTATTGGGATTACTCCTCTTTCCCCTAGTTTCAGTTCCATTTCAGCACAATAACATGATATACATGCAAACACTGGCTCAGCTCCCTCTCAAACAGATAACTAATCATTGAATTCTGGCATGCTTTACTGTAACAGGGTGTGTGTGAAGAGTGTGAGAATGATGTAAACATTTTTCTACAAGCAAATCTGGTTGAAATTAAGTCTCAGTTGACACATACTTTATAAAACTGTCACACATGTTCACCCTGTGTGTAAGTGTGGCTGGTAAGGGTGGATCTAAAGACTGGATTATGAGGCCATAAATGTAGAAGCGATATACTCATGTACGAATGATAGGGTTTGGATGTTGAGGTAAGGTTGTGGGGAGGGGGGTTCAGGACAGTAGTTATCAGGTGTGAGGTGCTAGGTAGTCTCTAAGCATAATTTTTGTTATTCTTAGATCAGTCAGCCTCAGCCAAGTCAACTCTATGCTGCGAGAACAACTGGAGCAGGCAGGAACTGCCAACCAGGGGCTGATGGAGAGCTTGTGGAAGGCCCGCGACGACGTCGAACTGTGCGATACCCGTCTGCGCCGAGAGCAAGAGGTGAGGAAAAACACANAAAAAAAAAAAAAACGAAGGTGATTATGTGAGAAAAGCAATACACAAAAGCTCGTGTTCATCCATTTCTGTGCAGGGATTGTGCAATTAAACTCCCATTGGGTTCACATGGGGTAGGAATTCCATTCATGGCCAGTTTTGTCAATTCATTCTCATTCCCTGTTCATTTCATTGCTATGATTTTTAAGTTGTTTTCTGTGAAAACATTCCAACTGCTGAGGGGGCGGAAAGATTTGTGCAAACATTCCGGCATTCGTGCTGTAAATGGGCTACATCTGTTGATTTAGGGAAATCCAATTGTTTGTATGTGTGCCAGTATGTGTACAGGAGTTCCAGTATTGCATCTGTTTGGGATCACTATAAAATGAGAGGTGCCATCATGTGCTGGAAGCAGCCCTTACCACCCGCCTCTCTTCTCTAATCTCTTTGTTTTCTGCCTTTTTTTTTTTTCTCCAGACGTGTGCCTCCAGGTTGGGTCGCGAACAGGCCCGTGTCAGAGCGCTGTGGCGCCAGGCTGCCTCCCTGCGGAGCACTTTCACCCAGTTAAGGACTTTCACTGACAGGTGAGCATGGCACCCTGCCAGAATCCCTCCAGCAATCCAGGATTCAACAAGAACCCCCCATCTCTCTTATGTCTTACCCACATGAATTCAACCACATCCATTTATCCCAACCGAGGATCAAAGCGGAATAGGTCAACAGGGTTGTCAGCCCCTCTGCTCATTGTTTCCTTAGTGGGGGGACAGATGACTCAAGGTGCCCCTGCTCACTGTTGAAGTCATCCATCAGGAAAAGCTTGAGCCCTAGAAGACTTCTATCATGTTGAACCACGATGAGCAATGTTGAAGAGTAATTTACTTTAATCGCTATTACTCGGCTCACAGACAGATGTTATCATGTCAGAGGTTTTAATTTATTACAGGTGACACTTCAAAGTGAGCCACTATCCCAGATCTTAATCATTATAGACATATACACATATATTTTTTCAAATACAAATACAGTTTTTTTTGGGGTTTTTTTGGATTAATGCCTAACAAATGTAACTGTATATGAAAACAGCATGTTCTGTTTGCTTGTGTCATATTCTGTAACCCTTGATGCTCTTTTAAACAGGAATCTTTCTGATATGCGTGGAGAGTGTGTCATTGCCAGCCGCCTGCTGCACGTTGCCTGTATGAATTTAGAGGCCCGGGCCGCTCAGGAGAGCGCCACCAGCAGTGTGGAGATGTCAGCACTGGAGAGGCAGCTGAAGGAAAAGCTGAGGGAGACCATGCAGCTTCAGGGGCGCTGGGATGCAGAGAAAGTGGAACTCAACTCCAGGTAAAGTTATCTTCAAACTGGCACATTCACAAGAAGTTCACTTCCTGTGTGAATTGACTTGTGTAATTGTAGCCAAAGTGGCCAAAACAATGGCTCAGAATGGAGTCTCCCAATAGCTCCTCGATGCTGGCTCCAAGAGAAATCCAGCTGGACTGAAGTGTGGGGGAAAATCCCTAACTTCTCTCTCTGAATTTACAATTTTACAAATAGAATTTCTCCTAGTGAAGTTAGCTTTCAGCTAATTGCCATTTTTCTAATGTGTGTCTCAGTGCTGATTTTGAAAGGTATTATCCCATTAAGAAAATATTAAGTCTTAAAGGTTGCCACCTGCTTATTCTACCTCAGCTCCACCCAGGTCGAACCCTTTTGACCAAATGTAGACTTTCAATAGTAACCAACAAGGAGAAAGACAAGGAGTTAACTCAAATCCAAGTTTAAATGTCCCTTCAGAATCATGTCTTGCAGCCTAGTAAGTAACTCATAATGGATGCAGAAAGAAATTGGAATAAAAATTTTGGATTTGAGGTCATGTACAGTTCAGTCTTTTGATCAGCTGTAGAATTCACATTCTTTCCATGACTGAAAGGAGAGTCAAATTTGATCCCCTACTATGGAACCCAGAAATTATCAAATAGACTTTGATCTTTGAAATTACTGCACATGAAGATATTTTCTGTGAACTATTGCTAAGTCTCCTTTGTCATCTGTGCACTTCAGCCAGCATCCTTCAAGAATTTCAGTGCGTTTGACAGGAGGTCTTTGTGTTCTGGATCTCAGCTGGCTTTTGATCTTATCAAAAGTCATTGTTAAGTCCAGGGATTCAGCAAAGAGAATATGATAAGGTTGATCATCTAGGAGTGTACTGTATCTTCCGTGTCTCACAGAACTGTCTCCATGTGTGTGTGTGTGTGTGTGTGTGTGTGTGTGTGTGTCATTTTCTCTGTCCATTGACATGCATGCTGGTGAATCTAGAATGCTGGAGCTGACTGACACAGTGAAGCACCTGCGGAGCCAGAACAGTGAGAAGGATGCGAGCCTCAACACCATGCAGATCAGTCTGGACAGGATGGTGGGACCTTAGGGGGTGGCAGATACGGGTAGTTGGGGGAGCTAAATTAGCTATAGTCTAGACCTTAGTCTTGATAAATTACATGACTTCCTTGTCTAGGGTCTATAGTCTGGGGAATGTCAAACGTGCTCTATGTGCTTATCTGACCTTAATGATTTCCTGCTCAGGAGACGAGGAGAACAGAGGATAAAGCAGAGATGGAAGTCCTCCACACAGAGATCCAAGCCCTGCAAAAGATTTTACGCCAGGTTCACGAGGTCAGTGCCGATGGAAGCATTGACTGTACCATGTTTTGTTTAACTGATATCTAACTTATAATCTTTCTTTTGCAACTCTCCATTTTATCTGCCGCGTCCAGTTGGTTGGCAGCGAGAGAGATAGCAGTGGCTCTGAAAGTGTATCCTCCTCATCTCTCCATGGCTGGTCTCCTCTGAGGACCTCTACCCTGATGGCTGTACAGGGTGCTATCTCCAAGCACCATAAACAAACACAGGTCCATCAAAAGTCACCAATCTTCTTTCTTCTGTCATACAGTTTTAAAGTAGCCTCATAGATTAGTGAAAGCATTTTTAAAAAAATACAGCCAGGATAATATAACACTAAGCCCTACACAATGTTGCACCCATGTTAAAACCACAGGATTTGCACGGTCGTCTGGATGCTGCCCTGGAACAAGTAGACACCCTGCGCAATCACCTGCAGGAGAGGGATACTGAGAGGAGGGAGTTGGATCAGAAGATCCAGGAAGTAAGGAGAGAAAGCCAAGAGGCCAAAAAAGCCATGGAGGAAAGCCACAGAGAAAGTAATAGATATCGCTGCTCAATGGAGCTCACGTCCAGGTAGAAACATCAGATTGTGCACGTAAAATCTCTTTCTAGAATGATGGGGCATGCTGTAGCAAAGCTGAAACTGTGTTTCAAGTGTTATGATGATTATGATGATGACTGGCAACTTACCTTTACATATTCTCTCTCTCTCTCTCTCTCTCTCTCTCTCTCCATTTCTCACAGCGAGAAGGACAGCCTGGAGAAGCAGCTGTCAGGACTGCAGCAGGAGGTGGACTCCCAGCGCGCGGAGCTGGAGGTACAGAGGGGCTCGTCACTGGAGCTCCAGAGACAGCGGGACCTCCTGAGGCAGCAGAGNTGGAGGTACAGAGGGGCTCGTCACTGGAGCTCCAGAGACAGCGGGACCTCCTGAGGCAGCAGAGGGAGGATCTGGAGAGGCAGTTGGCACGCCAGCGCACGGAGGCCCAAAGAGGGTACAATATGAGCATGGAGAATGACCGTTACACAACGCCCATCTCGTCACCCATGATTGTTTTCAAGCTCCGTTTGTTTAGAAATCAGATCAGTAACACATGTCATTCTTCGGCCGGCAATGCACCCAGATGACATTTGGATGAAAATGTAAATGATTTACGTTGCATTACCACATTCATGCAAGAGGGATACTTTTTTCCTCTTTGTAAGGTTTTCTTTGACTAAAAAAAATTTGATTAGCTGAGCACTGGAGCAGGACATGCAATCCAAGAAAAAAAATTTAACTCCCTCAGAGTTCTGGCCTTTGGCACCGACCTTTCTCCATCTTTCAAAGTGCAGATGGATTACTGTTAAGGGATTGTGTTTATATAAATAATTTGTGTATGTGAGACAAAGAAACAGTGTAAGAGACTCGTGTATGTTATACTGTACATTTTGTGCGTGTGTTTCAGTGAAAGAAGTCTAGAGGAGCTTGAAGGGAAGCATTCTGATCTGCGCAGGGAGCTTGTGATAGTAAAAGAAACTCTGAGCCAAATCACTCTGCAAAAAGAGCTGTTGGAAGATGACAAGGCCAGCCTCACTCTGGCTCTCAGTAAGGTAGACTGCTATCTTTTATGCCAGATAGGCTGAACTTTATTAACTGGAATCCCTCCGAGGGGTCCTAATAATTTTAATCCTTCTAATATTTATGATACGCTCCACAGTTGGAGTCTCAGAGTGCAGCACAGGAGTTAGCCTTCACCAAAATGCAGAACCAGGAGGCTGCTTTGAAAGATTCTTTGGCCAAAATGGCTGCCCTGAGCGAAGGTTTAGCCAATGACAAGGTGGAACTCAACCGTATTCTGCTACAGGTCAGTAAGCACGAGGTTGTCAAGTAATGCTAATGAGAAGCAGCACCAAAAAGCTCCTGACACTTGCAGCTCTTTAATCAAAGTGAAACATAGCTTTTTTCATTCCAGATGGAGGGGGAGAAGGCGGAGCTTGGTGAACGTAGACGGGAAGCTGAGGTCGAACGGGCAGCAGCCAGGGAGGAAACAGCACGGGTGCAAGAAGAGATGATGAATCTAATCGCTGAGAAACAAGCCCTGGAGAGCTCTCACAGCCACCTCCAGGAGTTTTGCCAGAAGCTAGAAGAAGAGCTGAGCCTACTGCAGAAGGAGAACATTCAAACACTGGAGCAGCACTCGCAGGTCAGGGACTCCCAGCCATTCACACATCAGGCTCCATCCACACTGCTCTGACCACCTGGGAGGACAATGCTGATGATAGTAACAGCTTCCAGCAGGTTTATGGACCTCATTATCACATTGAAATATGTTGGAGATTGAGGATACATCTGCCATGTTACTTATGGCCTTTCAAATCTTCAAATGGGACCTGGAGTGGAGTTTGGGCCCCACTCTGTGTTTTATGAGTAACTAGGGACCTAACAAGCAGGGGATCTTCATGAACAAATGTGAACTGCGAGAGATAAATAGATAGACATATAATATCCAGAGAGGATTTAGCGAAAGATCCAATAAAACACCTCAAGTATTCCCATTCTTCCTCAGACAGATCCAAATCTCCCTCTTTTGTGTCTCAAAGAATGGAAAGAATTCTGTCCTGTTTTATTATCTGTTCTGAATATGAAACTGGGATATCCATGTTGATCTCAGCTAGAATCTTACAAACCTAAACAATTTGACAAATTCCATCCAAACATTTTTAGATAACTTAACAGTAAAAATAAATTAGCCGTGTATAAAATAAGCCCCAGAGTGGCTTCCATCGGACAAAGCTCACATTTCGTCCCCTTATTGGTCACTAAGCTAACCACATCCATAACATTGGTGTAATGCATCCATCTTAATGTTTACCTAAGGAGAGGCTGAAAGACATCGTGCTAATATTTAGTTCATGTTAGCTCATTTTAGTTTGGTTAAAAAATCAAATCACTGTGATTGTTGCTTTTCAAACATTCTGTTGCAGTGAAATATTAGAAACAGGAGCCAGCTTTAGATTGAGTCAGAGCAAAACTTCTTCCATTGCGTGACAGCGGGTCTAAAACTGGCCTTAAAGGGGAATACTGGGACGTACTGAGAGGTTATAGATTACAGCAAAGATCCAGACTACTGTAACTTGTGTCATTTAGCGATATGAAGTACTTGTTAACGGTTTGTGCAAATCTATCACAATTTCATTTAAATATAAAATCACATTTTAGTGTAAGGTTCTCTGGAAATGCGATGCTGAGGGAATCGTCATATCACTACTTTCTGACAATAAGCTGTTTCTAGTGTTATTTTTAAAATGCTGAATGAAATTAATAATGTTTGACGGGATTTGTACATGGCCAGTTCATTATTTTTGTTACTAGATATAAGTACTGTGTATGTCATAGTGATTTCATTTGTAATTTTAATGTAAATGTAACCCCACTAATCAATCATGTTGTGTTTCAGGCAATGCATTTATCATGGCCCTGCCGTTCCTATAGAATGCTATATTTTCTTTCATTTCTGCAACCTAACACTCAAATGAAGTGCATGTATATCCTGCCTGTAGAAAAATGAAAAGGTTGGATGGTTCAAAAATCACCTACGGGTTTCCAGCACAAACACATTACACACATTACAAGATAACTCTGTTAGGAGTTCCTATTGCTACTTATGATCCTGCACATGAAAAAGTTGTTTCACACACAGTGTTTTGATTATGCATGTACTATAAAATAACAAAGTATGTGTGCTGTAATTTAAACACACGTGATATATCGTTTGTTATGTTTGCTTGAAGTAAAACATAAATTAATTGCTTTGTGGCATTTTGAAATTGTGTGTGTGTGTGTGTGTGTGTGTGTGTGTGTGTGTGTGTGTGTGTGTACTGGTGTCTAGGTCAGCAGACAAATGCAGACTGTGTCGGAGGAGCTGTGTGTGTTCAGGAAGGAGCTGGAGACCCAGAACATAGCCCTAAAGAGAGCTGCCCTTGACAAGGAGGAGTTGGCCAAGGACAAGGCTGCTCTGGCTGTGAAGCTGAACGCTGCTGAACGCAAGGCCTGTGGACTCACCCAGGAGCTGGTTGCGCTTAGGTGTGTGTGCCTCTGTGTGTTTGTGTGGTCTGACCTATATTACTTTTTGTACCAACTTCAGACATTAAAGGACCATACCATCTATTTTGCTTGTGCTTCTTTGAGCCTAATATATTCAATTTTCATATATGTAACGTTACCGACAATCATTTCCCAAAGCATATATACTGGAACAGTGAGGTAAAAACATTTTTTCCTACCTTCCAGACCTCCATTGGTTTCAGTTCATTCTGGTACGCTATTAAAATCAACTTGTAGATACTTGAAACGTTCTTGGGATAGGTAATCCATCATTGTGAACAACACATGTATTCGGATGTTTTCGAAGTTTCCTAATTTTAGTGTTTAAGCGCAATAAAAAGCGCAGAGTGAATGTATGTTTCCACCAGAGAAGATAGTCCTAGAAGAATATTTGCGTTTATCAAAAAATTTTAATGACCATGACTTTGTAATTTTGCATTACTATTATCAGGCAAAACATGGATTTTTAAGGTGGGTGTATTGCTTGAATGTTTGATTTTGAAAGATTAAGAGATTTTGCAAAATATCAGGAAAGCTGAAATACAGTTTTATCTTTTGGGAAATGATTGTCAGTAACGTTACGTGTATGAAAATTGAATATATTAAGCTCAAACATGCAAAATGGGTAGTATGGTCCTTCAAATCCCATTCCTTAATTTTTGCCACATACATAATTAAAGAGTTTTTAAACAATCAAAAAAAAAAAAAAANAAAAAAAAAAAAAAAAATCAGAATATCTGATGTAAATAAACTTTTGACAACATCAGATAACTTTGATTTAGTTTTGTCTTGGGTTTGTTAAAAGACCTGTTGACCAATTTGGGTTTTATAAAATCTGCCATTCCTACGTTTTAATTTTGGCGTTAGGCTGACCGTTTTGTTTACATTAGGATTACAGACCTCTAATAAAATCTGCTTTCCACAATTTGTTTTCGCTGCAGTTGCGTTCACCACAAGCTACACTTAAACAGTTTCTGTTGTCACTGGGTAAGGATTGGTGTTAGGCTGGTATCAGTTATGGTTAGGAAAACCCTCTATGGTAGGTATAAAGTCAATGAAGTGTCCTCAAAAATGGCTTGAACAGCCCTCCGTCTATGTGTCAGTGTTTTAAGTCAGACAAACTGCTAATGTGTATTTAATATAGTTTTACAGTTTTTCAACACATTTCACATTCTAAAGCATTGTGAGTCTCATGTAACAGGAGTCTTTAAGTAACATAGTTTTATTTGGAAACTATGATCATGATGAATCATTGGATTTTATGACCTTCTGCACCTACTGGTTCAAAGGTGTTTTTTTTTCAGAGTTCAAACCACTTTACCAATGTGTTCCAGAACAGAGAAAGAGTCCCTGGAGGCAGCTCTGTTCGAGAGCCAGGAGCTTGCCTCGTCTCTGGAGGCAGACTGCACCAGGATGGAGGGGGAGAGGCGCAGTCTGAATCTGGCTAACGAGGCCTTGACGCGTGAGTAGCCCCCTCCCACAGAGACCTCACTGTTCTTCGTGCCAAGTCCCCTAGCCATGAAGCTTTTCCAACAGCCCACTAGAGATCCATATTTCAGCTGTGAGCTCTGTAGCAGCTGGGCCGTGGGATCTCTAAAGCTGCTTTCTCAGCTGACCAGGGTCCCACCACTGCATTCAAACACACATGGATCAGATAAGCGGTGTTAATTTAGTACGTTCCACATAAAGATATTGATGAATGTCCACGAAGCACAAAATAACACTCTGGCAGAATCTGAATCACCCTCTGTGTTCCTTGATTGTCTTCATCTAATAACTGTTTGGGATTTTAATTAGGGTGTGGGTACAATTGTCTCTCCAGGTGACGTTGCTCAGATGCGTGCGGATGCTGAACAGCAGTTTGCACAAGCCACACAAGAGCGGAGTAAATTGGAGGACAAGCTGGCCCAGGCACAGAGGAATGCCCTGCTGACCCTGAACAACAGAGAGCAAATTCACAGGGAGCAGCTAGAAGCCGAACGCAGACAGAAGGTGCCGTATGACTTGCATGGTTGCATTGGCTCCAAGAAACATGAGTCTGATCCTACAGCTATCTTTTAAACTCAGCAGGAGTGTGTGCTGTTTATGTGTGTTTGGTGGTTAACAGGAGCAGCAGTATGCAGAATTGATAGTTCAGCGGGAGCAGGCGGAGGAGCAGCTGCGTAGGCAGTGCGAGGAGCAGCGTGCGCACAGCCAGACAGAGCTGCAGCAGGTGCAAGAGGAGCTGGCCAGGCTGCAGCAGGACCTCAACCAAAGCCGCCTGGAGGCCGAGAGTGAAAAGCAACAGGTGTGCGGTTTTTATGATAAGATGCTTAAAATATAGAATGCAGGAGTCAGAGGCTCAGTTGTTAGATAAACACAATGTCAACATCCTAAATCCCATCACAATTGCCAGTGAGTGTCCTTCAAAAGCCATGTGTAGCTTTACTGTCACTACTCGTCTGTGTGTTTTTGTCTTTGTGTTATTGTTCAGGTGTTTAGTCCTCCTTGATAGAAATTATTTGCTAGTTTTAAATAAAGTGTAATAGGTTGGTCAAGGAGGGCCGGTGAAGGTCACACACTCACACACATTCACCTACGCACTATATACAGTATTATCTGTCTGTTNAAAAAAAAAAAAAAAAAAAAGCCATGTGTAGCTGTCAGTGCAACTAAATCGCTTATTATTGCCCTAAAATCTTCTCCATTTAAGTGTCACGGCTAAACGAACAGCAAACGTCCTCTCTAGAGAAATAGCAGCAATGGTCTTGACCTTGTAGCTGTTTGTGATCAGGCATTGTCCCAGAAGGAAGCAGAGAAGACCGTGCTAACAGAGAAACTGGCAGCCCTGCAGCAGGACCTGGCTACTGCAGGCATGGATTTGGAGCGCATGCAGAGGGAGGCCCTAAGCAAACAGGAACAGAACAAGGTAAAAAAATAAGGTCACTTTTTACCTTTTTACACTTCTAAATTGTTCTTAAATTGTTCTGTTGTAGAATATTACCTATGTATGTATGTATGTATGTATGCTCCATATTTTTCTTTTCATTTTGTGTTGACAGAATGCAATGGCTGTCCTGCAGTGCGAACTACAAGACCTGCGGACTCAATTTGAAGAGTCTTTGAACTCTCACGAGAGTGCCAAGAAGAGTCTCACTGCACAAGTCCGAGAGCTGAACCAACAGCGAGAGCATACACAACAGGAGGTGAAGACCTTTAAAAACCAGCCAGTTTTGTTTTGCTTTCTGTGTTAACCAGAGACCCCAGGCTTGTGTATTCAGTGGCACCTTGTTTTGATGGCTGGAAGATACAGAATTAGACAGACAAATGTAAAGAGCAGCAGACTGTAAAAGGCAGAGGTCACCAGATAAATGGCAGAAGTTGTTTGTAGGGTTAAAGAGATGGATAGGAAAAAGTCCAGGCTTGTTTTATTTGGCATAGTTTGGAAGCCTGGGATATGCTTCTAGGGGGTGGGGGAGTTTGTACCAATTAGTACCAGTGTGAAGGGAGAGCCATTTACCATAGGCCTCTGTTGATATTGGCAAAAGCCGCAGAGCTTTTCTAGCTTCAAGGTCCCATCAGGTGCAGAGTCTGCAGAGCCAAATCCCACACGAAGGAGCGCTGTCCACTCTTAAGACACCCGGTCAGCTCTCTGTCTCTCTCTGTCTTCCCTGTGTTCCACTGCAGGAAATATTTTTACACACCGCAGTTAGCGACTAAAACTTTATCCCTGTGAAGTATGTCACTTTACATTAATGCTTACACAATCACATCTATGCTTTGTGTGCATTAAATCTTATCTCTCGGGGTTGTTTGAGGTCAGGATTCCAGCACCGAATTGTTGGACATTTTAGTGAAATAACAAACTCACTGTCACCCCATTAGAAGTAACTGCAGTGTTTTATGGGCCTGGTCTCCTTGGAGAAAGGGTTTGTTTATCTGTGTGGGACTTTCTGGTTTGAATAAAAAAGCAAAGATGAGGATCATCCTGTCTTCACTCTGTCTCCTTTGTCTTGTCAATGTATATTGAATGAGGTTGTGTGGAGTCAGAACAGAGGAGTTTTGAGGTTTGGACTGCTCTCTCTGCCGTATATCAAGTCAGGCTTCAGCGACACAGTCATATTTGGCTGCCACGCCTGATCCTTCCCTTGTTTGATTATTTTCACTAATCCCATCTCAGAATTCTCATGTCAGACAGTGACAAAGCAGGAGTGAGAAGGTGACATAAAACTAAAGAGAGGAAAAGAGGAAGAAAGCAATGGAAGGGAGAGAAGGAAAAGAATACGGTCCCTGGTACCATAATATAAAATCAAAGTTGGAGTTAACCCCTTGTGTAAATAAGCCGATGGGAGTGTTTATTTTTTCCCCTGCAGCAGTGAGAGGCTGGCTCCACTGGGACACCAGGTCCCCCTCTATCATCCACATAACACAACACTGCTGCCCTCATTCTCTGCCCTTCTCCTCCACTCTCCACCAAAAGATCAGATAAAATAAAGTATAATTGGCCAGATCAGCGCTGGCTTGTTTTTTCTCACATTAGAGTTTATGAGAAGAAACCATCTTGTGTGGCCTCTGAACATAACACTCCCTCTCCTCCTCATCCTGCTCCTCATCCTCCCCCTTCCTCTCCTCCCTCTCCCCCTGGGGCTGCTGTTTACCATTTTGCCTTCTGTGGATTCTTTTGCACTATGAGCTGCAGCAAGGAGATGGGGAGAGACAGCACCTGGCTACAGGCCCAACTGGCTCTTATCCATGGCCTGATAAGCTTTGTCCTCCCTTCTTCTCTCACTACACACAACATGTTGCCATAAAACAGAATATAGGTCATACAGTATCTTGAGGTTGTGCGTCGAGCACTTAGAGATGTTGAGTTTGAGCTTTCAAACAATGAAGCTCAAATATCAAATCCTCAAATCATCTCAAATTTGATATTTTGAAGGCTTTTCCCTGTTTCTGTTTAGATAATCATATACACATGCTTGAGCTTTTGATGTAACTAACAACATATTAGAATTTTTGTAATGAATTATGAGGATGCAATGAATTTTTTATGCTTTAAGTCTTCTTTTCTTTTTACTTTACACTGAAACCAAACTTGCATGTTCAGCTTGTCTCAGCCTTGTCTAAATGTTCATCTTCAAGAACATATTTGTAAATCCAGTTGAAATTTATATTGCTTCATAAATTCAGGATAGGGTTCTTCACGCTTGTTAGCTATAGATCAGTCCATCAAGAAGCTTTGTCATATCTTTCCTTTTATTTTCTATTCTGGACATCAAGGTAGAGAGCCAGCGTCGGCAGCTGCAGGAGGCAGAGGACGGACTTACTGCAGGACGAAAGGAGCTCATTGAGGCCCACAGGGAGCTCCAGGAGTGTGCCCAAGACAGGGACAAGCAACGAAAAGAAGTCCTGGACCTCAGACGGCTTTTGGGTGATGAGACCAGAGAGAAAGAGGCCATCCAAGCCTCTAACAAGGAGCTAAGGGCTTCAATCAAAAGAGCAGAAAATGAAAATAACAGGTATAGATTTTGTATAAATCCTGTGGTTGCGATAGTCCAGCAACAATGCATATTTTGATGGTTTTTTCACTGTGATCGCATATCATGTCTAGTTTGAGACGAGCTGTGGAGGAGAAGGAGCAGAAAGTGGCTGTTTTGGAGGAATGTAAGAGCACAATGCACCAAGAGGGAGCCACTCTACGGAACACCATGAGAGAGTTGGAGAGATCTCGCCTGCAGGCGCGCAGAGAGCTGCAGGAGCTGCGCAGACAGGTGAAAGCTTACCGAAATCGCTGGTTTCTATCCGATTTATTTTGCTTAAATGATTACATTCAAACGTCTTATCTCGCTCTGAGCAGGTAAAGGTCCTAGTAGGCGAGAAGAGCCAGCAGATTCAGGACCTAAGGGAGTTGCAGGCACGGGTGTGTCAGGAGGAGCAGAAGGAGGAGGAGGCACGTTGTGAGGCTTTCACTCTGAAGCAGAGAGTCCTGGAGTGTGAGGCTGGCAGAGAAGCAGCCCTGAATGAGGTAGAAGGCTTCCGGGAATTAGTCTGTTAACAACTTGTTTGAGCAAACATTCCATCTTTGCATTGCTTCGTTGAAGAATACCTGCACACGCTCATGCGAGACAAAGAACATGAACCATAATGTCTATAATAATCTGTTATCTTGAGTTTCTTTGCAAACAACAGGCTGAGATTATAGTAAGGTATATGAAAAAAATGGTTTTGTAGGGTTAAAATAAAGGATCTGTTAAACTTTTCTGTGCTGTGACCCCATTTTAAGGACCCCATATTCACTCTTTATATATATATATACATATATATAAGCTAATAATAGTAATAATAGCTGATTTGTGTATTTGGATTCAGTATTAACCTCTTTTTCTCTTCTGTAGTGGTAACAACATGTAAAATTCACTTGAATGAACTAAAGGGTTTGCTATAAACAATAACAACAGAAGCAAGAACGAAGAGAATTGTAATTCTCTTCATTCGTAAGAAGCTCTGCTATAAAGGCATAAAGTAATGCAACCATCACTTCGATAAACTAAAAGACATTGTTTCTACAGGACATATACGGTAGACAGAATTTTTTTTCAGCCTATTCCTGCCAACTGCTTGTATTTCCAATACAGATAGTTGGCACCATCATACCTTTTGATTCAGACATTTAACACATGAATGCGTACCGCAAGAAATTTAAGCAAGGAAATATAATTGACAGATTCAACATTAAAGATGCAAATCAGTTCCTCGGCTGAAATTAGGATACAGTATGTTTCCAGAACTGGGCTTACCCACCATTGTTACGTTTAGATAGTTATAATTTACAAAATGATGCCAAGTAGAGTAAATCCTCTGATCTGTCTGTTCAGGTTAATGGTTTGCAGCGTCGTGTGGTGGAGCTGGAGACGTCAGAACGTCAGAACCAAGACCTGCTGCAGGAAAGAGAAGCTTGTCTACAGCAAAGTGAACAGAAGCATAGAAAAACCGCTGCCCAGCTAGAGGAATTATTAGAGGATGCTCAGGGTCAGATCAGGGACCTCACCATGCAGATCAGCCTTGCTGAGGGCAAGGCACAGAGCCTGGTGGAGCGGCTGGGCTCGGGCGATGCTGTACGCCGAGACCTGGAGCTCAAGTTGGCGGGCCTGTATTCAGCTTTGCGCAGTACTCTCGGCATTGGGCGAGCTGGGCTTTCCCGCACACCTGGGTCCTGTAGACGCTCTCCCTCACCCTGGAGAAATCACCGGCAAGTTAAAGGTATGGCCATGCACTTTAAGAATGTGTTAGATATAGCCGTGCCATTTTTTTCATGTCCTCAATACTGTAAGGAGCTGCATTAGTGGGTGTGGTCTGTGTGCAGGGAGCGACAGTGTGGCAGATGGACCTGTACCTTCCTTCTCTCAGGGTGAAGATGAAGATCTGGATGTGGACACGGTTCGCACAGCCCTCTGGGAATTCCAGCAGGAACTCAGGGACACACAAAGAGACAGGGTACATCAGATCTGCAGCATACAGACACTCTGACTACACTCTCAATAAGTAAAACTCTTAAACTGTGTATGAGATTATATCTATAATTTATTTGGTGAAGAATGGCTGATTAGGCCAAAGGTGCAATCCTCAATCTTTGAATCTTTGAATGGAGTTGCTGACCTACCATTAGTCTTCACTCTTAATGTGTTTCTTTCTGCAGGATGAAGCCAAAACTCTGATAGCCAGTCTAAGTAGTCAGGTGAAAGAGCTCCAAGGCTGCAATGATAACTCAGCCATCCAGCTGCTACAACTACAGAAGGCCCTGAAGGAGTCAGATGAGGGTGAGGGAGCCAATGAATTCTGTAAACCATAAATATCAGTAACTAATTATGTTCAAAGATACAACTTATTTATTTGAACATGTTCTTCCAGCGAAACAAGAGATGGCAGAACGATTGCAAGGGGTGCACACTTTCCTTACCCGGCATGAGGAAGCAGCACGGCGTGCGGGCAGAGAGAAGAGAAGCTTCGAGGAGGAGGTGAACCAACTCAGGAGTAGCCTGCAAGCTGCTGAGGCCGAGTCCAGGGTATTGCAAGTATGTTAAAAGGTCAAGGAAAAGTCAAAAGCAGAGTAATTACATCATCATCAGTGATGGTTGAGAATGTCTTGTGCCAATTTATCCGCAGGAGAAGTTGCAGCACTTTCAGGGCTTGGAATCTCGTGCAGATGCAGAACAGAGGAAGCTGAAGGAGTCTCTCGATGCGTCAGAGAAGAGAGTGAGCCATCTCCAGGTCTCTAATCGCGCCCTCGAAGGCGAGCTTCAGCGGGCCCTGCTCAGGACGGCAGAACTGGATGCAGAGGTGGGGGCACTGAAAGAGAGGCTGACAGAGCTGAGGAAGGAGCTGGGCGATTGGGAGGACCAGTGTGCTGCACTGAGGGTAAGTGAGGAGAAGCTGACCGTGTCACTGGCTCGAGCCGAACAGCATGAAAGCCAGCTGAGGGAGCAGCTCCACAAGTTGTCAGCCACTCTGAGCGACAATAGGAGCAGCACTGGAGCCCTGCAGGAGCAGATAGCACAGCTGCAGAGGGCCCTGACTGTCGGTGAGCAGGACCGAAGGCTGCTGCAGGTACCGTCTGTCACCTAATTACACTCTCTGCAGGATGAGTTCACAAAATGAATAGGTGGAGGGTACAGGAACAAGCTGCAGGCAGAGTCTTAAGAATAATATTTATGCAGTTCTGTTACACTATAAAACAAATTGTGTGCACCGTGTAATTTTAATTTGTGAGTTTTTCTCCTGCAAAACTTAAGGATGTTTAATTGAAACTTCAAAACAAGATGAATAGCTATGCTTCCATTACTGTGCTTTGATTTACAGACCAGCTATGTAACCTTCTCAGATACTTTTTTTTTTTTTATTTACCTTTGCTGCTGTGGTTTTCCTGAAGGACCTCAAAGACCATGCAATAAAATACTCAGGCAAGCTCATTAATTCTCCAAGAGCTTCTCAGGAGAGCTTTCTAGTTTTTGGAGTTTGAAACTGCACTTTAAATATACTGTGCAAACAAAAACATGGCACACTTGGTATAAATCTCTTATTCTGCTCAAAACCTGTCACTGTCAGCTGAATACTGTAAAAAGCAAGAAAAAAAAATCACAGCTCTTGCCTGCAGCTTTGAATAGTATGCCAGAAAGTAAGGAAGGAGAGCAATGCAGGGTCATTTTCAATACAAATTGATGTGCTAACGTGTAGGAACGTTTGGATAAAACACGAGATGCGCTCTCAGAGAGTAAGAGGCTGAACCGCACGCTAACAGAGCGAACCCAGAACCTCCAAAGAGCTCAAGAGGACTCGGAGCTTAAAAATTCTGAGCTGGAGAAACGCAACAGGACACTGAAGGAGGTGAGTCTCATTGATTCCGAAGTGTAAAAAAGTGTATAACAGTTAAAAGTCTCCATTTTGATATCTGAATGACTGTGCCCCAGACCTTTAAGCAGCGGCGGGAGGCTGAGCGGCAGGCCCAGGGGAGCTTCCAGCAGCTGCAGAGAGAGAAAGAGGAGCTTCAAGACAAGGTGACTGATCTCCAGAGTGCTTTACAAAAACTGCAGAGTGAGAGAGCAGAGCTGGAGAAGGTGCTGACCCGTCTGGGTAAAGACAAGACTTCACTCAGAAAGACACTGGAGAAGGTGAGTCACCGTCTTTTCCTTGTATCAAAACATTCTCCATGCATCCTGCGCATTTCCTTTGAAATCAGCAGCGTTTCCGATTAAGACACAATGAAGAGTTTGCAGCCCGAGGTTCTGCACGAGGAGCTGAAGGGATGGTTGGATAACAGCATTTTTTCCTTTTTCCACATATTCATCTTCTCTGTCACATATTGCGGAAGGTGATCCTGAAATGATGGAAACATGTCGAGGGACTGTGAGAAACGCCAGACTGTGTTCGGTGCTTCTGCTACTTGCATTAAGAGAGCGAGCGAGCACATGAGCGCAGAACAATCATGGTAAAGTTGTTTCACATTGTGTCGCCATTGTGATGTTGTCAGGTAGAGATGGAGAGGCTGAGGAGGGAGGAGGAGGAAATGCTCGCTGCCCGAGAGAAGGAGCACCTGGGGACGGCACTCCGCTCCCTGGAGCAGGAGCTGGCCGAGAAGCAAGTGGAGGTACAGACTTTGCAGGTAAGAGGCAACACCTCTCTCTCTCTCTCTCTCTCTCTCTCTCTCTCTACGTTACCAAGATATTTCTTTGATTTTTACACCAATGGGTTTCAGTATGACAGAACCTCTCCCTGCCCCTCCATCCCACATCCTATCTACTCCATCACAGATTATAGAAATTATTATATAAAAAAAAAAGAATGTATTAAAAAAATTATTTAAAAAAATCTTCTCTCTGATGTCTGCTGTGTGCCACTGAAAGCTGATACTCTTACAATATATATATATAAAAAAAATTTGTAAACTGTCTGTAGGCCCAGGTTTCCCAGTTGGAGCACTCTAATTCACAGCGCCTCCTGGAGGTGACAGCCCGACATCGCCAGGAGATGGATTTGGAGACGGATCGTCTGAGAGACGCTCAGCTCCAAGCAGAGCGAGCGTTAGAAACCAGGGAGAAGGCTCATCGGCAGAGGGTCAAATGCCTGGAGGAACAGGTATTATAGTTCTGTGAATTTGTCAGGAAATTGCTCTCCGTTTGTTTCCTATATGTTTAGTTCTGTTTCTGTGTTTATCTGCCTGTTTTCAGACTTTTTTTTCTTTCTTCCTCCTTAGTTGCTGACCATGAAGGAGCAGCTAGATCAGGAGACAAGAAGACGACAGGCATATTTCAGTCAGATGCTGAAACCTGATGTGTAGGCAGAGAGTGTTTAGTCAAGTATGTAACACCTCTGGCCTCCACATTTACCGTTCCTCTGGCAGCCTCCCAACAACAGTATGTAACAAGCAACATCTACATTTGGAAGCACATGCACACACAAACACTCTGCGGGACTTGCTCCCATCCATGCCACATGTGCGCACCGGATTACATTAATCTGCAGGAAAATTCGAACAACAACAAACAATGAGCTTTTTGTTTATAAGTGGACTGGACGTGCCAAATTGTTTTTAGGATTTCCTCTCGCCTGCTAAAGTCAGTGCTGTTCAAGCTGTGTCATTTTTTTCAGGAAACAGTGTGATTAAATGTTTCCTTGGTTGGTGCTGTTGTTGATTTTCTATATAGTCATTTGTCATATGCTTATCATGTACCAGTTTTTATGTCATAATCACTTTTTGTTTATTCAATGAAAGCATAAATTATTTAAAATCCAGATATTTACAATAACTGTTTGCAGATTAAGACAGATTTTCATGCTCCTGATTTATTAAAATCTGTCATAAATCATTTATGTCACTATGTATTTCACTCAATCAATACTGTTTTTTGCAAAGGTGATAATTGTTTTGAAATCTGGTTGCACTAAAACTTTTACATTAAAGTTATCTTTTCTCAAAGACGATGAGATCCGATAATGAATGACATTAATTCACACAGCTCTGTTTTGGAAAAGTTTTCCGTGACCTTGTGTGTTCTCAAATTTGGTTCACACCAGCAAAAGTCTTTGTGTATTCCGTGTTGTGAGTGAGAGAATAACCTTTGCTCTCTGTTGCCAACTCTGCCTTAAGTGTTTTCTTTCAAAAAACTTTGCAGACTCCAAGATCGGTGAGATCATCTTCATTGAAAGTTTTACTGGCGATCATTCTGTTATCCTTTAAATCTTAAAATCCTGAGATAATATGTGTGTTTTGTTTCCCTTACAGATTAGACACCACACATATGTAAGTATGTGTATTTGTGTGTATTCATCCATATGTACGAGTATGTGCTGTGATGCCGTGCACATGCATGTCCTCTGACTGTGTAACATACTCTCGTGTGCCTTGTTAAGTGTACATAGCAGCGGTTTCGTGGAGAGGGGAAAATCTTGTCAGAGGTTCTTTAAAGCAGCTCTTTGATTATCATAGTTCCGCCCAGTGGTTATCCAGTTACCAGCCTCTCTTCTGCTATTGGCTGGAAGGAGCTAATTATGCAAGGTAGTGAATCCCTGTGGGGGAGGTGGGGCCAAAAGTGAAAGAACTCCTTTGGCAGGCAGAATAGAGCTTTTATTGAGGATATTTCTAAGCTGACCATCAGGGACCAAAACGCTGGATTGTTTAAAAAAAAAAAAAAAATCTCAGCTGAATCACGCTGCTCCCCCTCTTTCACTCCTTCCCTCACTTCAGTTCTGTGAGACAGAGTGTAGCTCATGCAGTACCCAGCAGCAAGCAGAATGCTAGGAATCTACAGTATTCCCCTGTCTCACACAAGAAGCCCAGTTAACTACTAAAGGACAAGAGGAGAGAGAGAAAGAGAGAGAGACAGAGCGAGAGAGCAGTCAGAGGAGGATCCTGTGGTTGAGAGCTGGAACATACGGTCTTGTCCTGTTCTGCTTTGCTCTGTTGCCTCAGGTGTGTGCTCCTCCCTCCCCCGTGTGGTGCCTGCTGTCAGCTCCATCCCTGCGTGGCTGAGGCCATGGTGTTAGTGCTGCGAGCCCTGCTGTCCTGCTTCTGCACCCTGATCTCCCTGGACCTGTTGCCTGGGGTCAAACCTGCTATCCCCCTGGAGGACTTCTACCCCTTTGGCCAGGACAAAGGGGATTCCCAGACCATTGCTCAAGACGACGGCGGCTCGGGGCTGGTNCCCCTTTGGCCAGGACAAAGGGGATTCCCAGACCATTGCTCAAGACGACGGCGGCTCGGGGCTGGTGGAGATCTCTGTTGCTTTCCCTTTCTTTGGAGACAGGCACACGGGACTCTATGTAAGTAAACAGCAAGTAAACAGCTGTAGTCACTCACATGTGACCAGGCGCTTTAAATACTGTTGTTTTTATTGATGTGTGTGTGTGTCTTTGTGCGTGTGTTTGTTTGTGCCTCTACATGGCAGTGTGTATGTGTGTGTGCATAAACTTGGCAGTTGGCAATCAAAACTGACATAGCGTGGCTCATATAAGACCCTCTGTGAGATGAAATTTGGCAAAGAGCCAAAAGCTACAATACACTGCCCTTTGGGAGTGTGTATGTTTGTGTGTGCCCGCATGCTCTCATGCGTAATCTCATTTGTCAGATATCACACTTTCACCCCAAGGGTGAGATCATAATGCTCCATGACATTCTCTTCACTTTGCAATCTGCTCTTCTTGCACTCTGAAGCCTCCCAAGTGCACCGAGAGAGAGAAAGAGAGAGAATGCGAGAGAAACTATTAGCGCAAACAGCAGTGAGCCTGCAAAGAGGCTGTTAAAGGAAATGACAGTTTGTGTTCTTGCTGTTGTAGTGGAGCATCTGTGAGCAGTTCTTTTTTCGGAGCAGGGGAAAATATGCGCGCTGGAGAGAGAAACCGTGCTCATGGGAGGAAGCCAAATGGTTTGACAAGGATTTTCACGCACCGCGGTGAAACACACTTTGATCTGTCTTTGTCATGTATTGGACTCAGCTCCAGCACATGGAAAGGCAGAACTTCTTTAAATCAACACCACCTGTTGTGGTTATGTATCCGCGTTCGCTCTCTGAATCCCCCCCCANCCCCCCCCGAGCCCCGCCTGCCTCCTCCCTGATCAGACTGTGGCAGGGGAGACTGAGGTACCATGGCAACAATGGGCAAGGTCAAAGGTCATCTTTCTAATCTAAGCATCTATACTAGGGGAGTGAGGTCAGTCTCCCAGTGAAGAAATATTAAACACTCATATTCTCATTTGCATAATATGTGCAGACAATGATGCATAGACGCACATTAAAAATGCACATTGGTGATAACTACATTTCTGCATTTGTAAGGCCATAATCTTGAGCTACTCTATATCATAATTGCTGTCACACGCCGGAGCTCCTTTGTGTTCCTTGCGAGCGATTTTGTTTTTTTTTGTGATGAATTCCACTGCATCTATTATCCTGTAATAACAATGACACATAATATGCAAACCCAGCAAGACAAGACAAGTTCAAAGTTGCGCGACCTGTTGATGTGAGATTAAATTATCATACGATACAGATAAAAATCTGAGTCCCTCGCATTTTAAAATGCACCGGGTAAGTTGTGATGTGATATGCCGTAATTAGCTCTGCATCTCATTGGACTGTAACTCTGTAGTCACGCAAGGCATAACGCATTGTGGCAGGCACTTGAAATTACAGTCACGCTCATTTTAAATGCTTCACCTGAATCCATTAAACATCTGCTGTAAACTCCACGAGCCACATGGTGATCTCTGCCACCAGAGAGCTGCTTTGAACAGGTAATATTTCAGTGAGTACTAAGGGGCAAATTCATATGAATAGTTTCTCCCAGAAGTTCATTCCAAGCCTTTGGGCTGTTGCTACATGGAAGCTGTAGAACCAAGCAGGCTTTCAATGGTTCTTGGGCACTGTCTTATTTTATTATCATAACTGATTCTGTGAAGAAATCCCTGCACTTTAAAGTATTTCCCTGAAACCCCCTCACAGCAGCTTCAATTCAACTCAGCAAGGCTTTAATACTCTGACATCCCCTTATTTTTAGCTGTTGTGATTAAGGAATCCATATTTTAGTGAAAACGGGTGGAAGAAATATCACAGCCAAGCTTTTCTTAGTTACAGTTTGGTCTCTAATGTCCCATCAGCAGACCCTGATATCCCTTTACTAACAGGGACCTTGGTTCCACTTCAGTCCCACTTTTTTCCCTCCTGGTAACCAGGCTGTCCCTTTGTTATTATGGTTTGTATCTGGAAGTTTTCACATGTTGCTGGGATCTCTCCTCCTCCTCCTCCTCCTTCCCCTCTTCTGCATCCCCCCTCCCTCCACGCCTCAGATAACATGGCGGGGGTCTTCCCCCTGGAACCGCTCAGCTGCTTTATCAGAGAGATGACCAATCACTTTAATAGAACACAGATGTATCTGCAATGTGTCTTATGGGCTTCCAAACAATGCAGTTCACGGATTAACTACTCTCACTGATGGCCAGTGTAAAGAACATAAAGGAGGACATCCAAGGTCAGAGAGGAAAGAACACAAGTTTAAAAGCAGATGTGATCAAAGGGCTATGTTGACGATATGTAGACTCTCATTAAAACTTTTCTTGGGCTGGTTGTATCCATTATCTTTTCACTGTCGGAAGTATAACTAATTTGTATTACTAAATTAATTAATTAATGTGGAATTTGTCTTTAATTGAGGATAAGGAGCTAAACAAAATTCTAATCAAGGTAAAAGGATAACACCAAGGACATATAGCGTACAGTAACAAATTGCACATGTGCTGTGCTCATCTGCTCTTCTGAAGAGCTTCATCTGAGTTTGTGTCGTTTCATTCACTCACTTTCACTCACCGCTGCAGTAAGTATGGCATAAAGATGTGCACACTGACTTTTATTCTTTGTACTCAGTGTGTCTGCATTAAATTGTGGGTCAGTCTTCTCTCTGTACCTCTGGATTTATACTTAGCTGAATGACAGACATAAGAACAAGTCTGTTCATCATGGGCAAGATATCTGTTCATCTGCACATCTTTTCAGATTACCTTAAAATGCCACCTGGAATTGTCTGAAATGGATGTTCTGATGTCTTTAAATTACCTGTTTAAAGCATCTTATAAGTCCTCATTTTAAATTCAATGGCCGAATTTTATTAAACAAAGACTAGTTGATTAGGGAACTTGCATCAATTAGTTGAAGCTCCAAATCAGTTGGACCATCAGATTCATCTTATAGTTTTTCTACATTGTACTAGACAGGATTTTAAAGGGGACACATTATGCTGTTTGGTATTTCGCCTCATTTTTATAGTGTAATGTAGTAGGATGCATTGAACATAGTTAAAGTTGCAAAACTTGAGGTTCACACCTATAGAAATGCATCTAGAAAGACAAATGCATAGGTCCTGAACTGCCCTGAAAGTTTTTTTGTTCACCCTTTACTTCCGTAATGCATGTTTACATCAATGTGTAACACACATAGTCAGACATACCCACAAAGGACTAAAAAGGTAATGTTTGGCCAGCATCCATGTTTCACAGGGTGCAGGTGTTGCCAGCTCAGGCTTGACTTGGTCAATCAAAATAGAGCAGGCTTTTCCAGAGGGGGCTTAAAGAGCCGGTACCTACAGTCAAACGGTACACTCAATATGCACTGCAGTGCAGCAGGAAGCAAGGGCGGATGTGTGTTTTTTGCACATTAAGGCGTTGAAAATGTTTAAATTGACACCTAAATTAAAGCAAGAACATGGAAGTCTGTATAATACGTCTCTTTACCTTGTCTAAATCTGGAGACACAGATGAGGTGGGATTATCACGTTCACGGTACAAACTGTAGACTTCAGTCTCATCAAATAATTGGACAAGGTAACTGTGAAGCTTCCATTCCGACAAGGAAAGGCTAATGTTTTTCTGAGCTTATCCATGGCCACCTTTTTCATTTAGGGGTTTTCTTTGGCTTGACTCTAACTAGATGAAAGTTTATTTTAGTCCATAAATTACTCTGCTCTAAAGAAAACCACCCAAGCAAAACCCTGGATGCATCCGGAAAAGAATTCCCAAAAAATAACAAGCATGTTGTAGAGTGAAGTGGCACCATTGAGAGAGAGAGAGAGAGGGACAGGAAGAGAGAATGTGTAAGATTCTGCTTACAAGGTTGATTGATTTTACGTCTCCCTTGAGATTTGGATCTTAGTCATATTACAGTATAACAGAATGCAGTTCTGAACCCATCCGCTTACTGTAATGCATAATCACCCTTCACTGGATCTCTGTAATAGTCAGATTAAATCTTTAGAAAAAAAGTGTATGATGAAATGATGCAAAGGGTAAAGCACCAAGTTCCGTCATATAGGAATAATTTTAAAATTCCTCTCAAGGTCATTTCCATGTCAAAATAGCCCTGTAAAAAAATCCCTAACCAGGAAAAAATACACTTGTTCAAACAGTTCCAGATGCTTAAAGAGATTGGATTAAGCAATTAAACATATTTCACTCTTGGAGTATAAACTCTGTTTAGTGTTCAGCATGATTTCCTACACTGATTTTGCTGTAAGATGGGTGACTTCCAGACCACCACCACCACAGGTCTCTCATTAGTGGGCATGTGGGAATGGGAAATTCAAGTGTGTTTTGTTCATCCTTCCATTCTTCCAGCCGCATGCCGTTTCTTCTGTTCCTCATGGTGTCAGATGGCGCTCTGGCTGACCCCTGGGCATCATCGACTTTTTCCCCCATGTCAGCCACGTTCTTGCCACATCATGCTGAAGCGGAGGGAAGACTGTGGTCGGGCAATTAACTGAACCCCCGTGCCAGGCCAAACAAAACTTCCTCTGCTGTTTTTACAGCAAAGTCCTCCAAATTTTGGCTTTCACAAATGCAGGGAGGGAAAAAACCCCTGTTTGACAGATCTTTGTCACCATCACGTGCCACTTGCCTTGAATGCAAAAAGGCAAAGTTGATGCCTGGGATTATAGAAGGAGGATAAGTGGGTAAAATCTCCACTTAATGATAATAAGCACAAAAGGAGTGTGAGTGAAGTCTTTGCAGGTTGATTCAACCATTTCTCCTCATTTAACAGCTGACATCTGCTTCTGTCTATGATATCAAGGTCAAAGTCAACTTTATTTGTCTCCAAGGAGAAATTTGGCTTAGGCATCAAGGTGCTGTTCCATACACACTCACNAACTTTATTTGTCTCCAAGGAGAAATTTGGCTTAGGCATCAAGGTGCTGTTCCATACACACTCACATCCATTCTACATTCAAACCTCAAATACAGCTGTAAACACATTAGCACATATTAGCTCTCTCTTTATACATTTAGATCATTAAATGCTATTTCAGAAACTTTCAATGACCTGACCATCAACAAGTCACNCACCAGTTTTATAATGTGAATTGAAAGTTTGTCTCCTCTTCCTCTGTCTGTCCTACCATGCTCCTTTAAATAACCCCACAACTCCCCGAGCTGCCAGATCTACTTACTGTACATTTGATCCCCCGTCTGTCTCGGTGAAAAATCTATTCTGCAACCCACAGCATCTCTCTCTCTCTCTCTCTCTCTCTCTCTCTCTCTCTCTCTCTCTCTCCCTCTCTTTACCCAGGACTACTGCAGTTAACGTTATAGCAGCACATCTAGTTTGTCATGTTTATTACATCCACCAAGGAATCTAAGTTTTCACCCACGTATGTTTGTTTGTAGGATTACTCAAAAAGTTATTAACCGATTGTGACCAAATGTGTTGGAAACATGAAATATGGTGTACTCATTAGATTTTGGTGCCAATATGGATCCAGAAATTTTTTTTTTAATGATTTCTTAACATTGTGAGATGAAAAAATCTGGTATATTTATCTAATGATAGACTATCGATTAGATGCATTTTGGTTTGGATCCATGAAAATAGCAACTTTTTCTTATTAAAGAAGTTAATTCATATTATTATCGTCATCTTTTCTTTATATTTAGGTCAGTATGTTGTTCAAGCAAGACAAATTTTGTCACTGTAATGAGTACCTTTCTCGTCATCTTGTTACTTGAGTTTGCAATTCGTATTATTGTTGTTGTAAAGCTGTAATGCTGCTAATGTACTAATTTGCCTGATTAAGAGAAGAGCATCAACTGAATGCCTGAATGTAAACTCCCATCATCAACTTTTTCATATTTGAACAGTAATCTTTTTGGGAAGTTGATATTTTGCCATTCTACATAGCTGCAGTGCTGACTGTGCATTTCACAGGCGGAGGATGGCTTCATTTATTTGGTTACTTTGGTGCTGGCAGATGTCTGAGGATTTGAAAAAGCACATGTCCTTCCTGGATGATGACTTTGCAGGTGCGTGAGCAGCAGAAACCGGGTTTTCTCAGCTGCTGTCATTTCACGGAATAAAAGTAACGTCTGTTTGCCATATGGGAAGTGCAAACATCCGTTATGGGAGCGTCCACTGCCCCATGCTGCTGTTTGCCCTGGAAGGTCAGAACACCTCTGTTGGTCCACTTTCGTCTCTCCTCCTCCTCAGCACTTCCACTCTAACTGGCATAACCTTGCCAACACAGTATAAGCTGATGTACTGAACAAAATATAATATATTTCAGCCTAACCTTACACCCAGTCATCTCCCCCCTCAGGTTAACAACAATGGCCTGGTATCTTTCCTGAGAGAGGTGTCTCAGTTCACACCTGTAGCTTTTCCAATCGCCGGGGACAGAAGGGTTGTGGCGCCATTCTGGGCAGATGTGGACAACCGTCAGGCGGGGCAAGTGTTCTACCGAGAGACAAAAGATCCTTCCATCCTGAGGAGGGCCTCGGCTGATGTCAGGTCGTACTTTTCAGACTTCCCTACCTTCAACGCAACGTGGATCCTCATCTCTACATGGCACCAAGTTACTTTCTTTGGAGGCAATTCCCTCACGCCGGTACAAACAGCTCACCTATTGCTATAACAACTGTGGAATGGCTGGAAAACACTAATGATGCTGCATTTAAATTATCAGTATCTTTAGGGCTAAGATAACCTCAAGGTCCCAGGCTGCTAAATAACCTTGTTTTTGATTATTTGAAAGTTGGGATGCAACATGTGGTTAGGAAGCTGTGAGGGTATCTGTGAATTGCTCCATGTGTACAGCCTAAGAGTAAAAATTGTGCAGTCTGTAATCTGTTTATATAAATCGTCTGTCAGGTACATGCATTGTTACCAAATGTCACGGAAAGCAGAAGCGCTTTAACTGAGCCTGCTCCTTTGCATGCAGGTGAATACTTTCCAAGTGGTGCTCATTACAGATGGAGAGCTTTCCTTCACTATATTCCAGTACAATAACATCACATGGACCACAGGCATGCACGCCAGCAGCGGGGGAAACCTGTCTGGGCTGGGTGGGATTGCAGCGCAGGTAAGATCACACAGTTACTGTAGTACTCACATATTGTCAGCACTGTCAAAAAGGTGGAACATATCATCTGTACTGTATAAACTGTAACTCAGTGATCTGCGGTGATCTCTGCCTCCTTATTACTCTCTTCCCAGGCAGGTTTTAATGCTGGTGATGGGAAGCGCTATTTCAACATCCCTGGCTCCCGCACGGCCGATGTGGCAGACGTGGAGGGAACAACAAATGTGGGCTACCCTGGCAGATGGGTTTTCCGCATAGATGATGCACATGTGGAAGTGGGTGGCTGCAATAACTCTGGTGAGCGACACGTCTGAGAGATTCAAGTCTAAATACTGTCGCTTTTAGCATTCCCGCTACATTGTCCTCTTTCCGCAGCATCGGTGTGCCCACACCTGCGGCCATGTCTGAATGGAGGGCAATGCATCGATGACTGCATTACAGGCAACCCCTCCTTCACTTGCTCCTGCTTGGCCGGCTTCACTGGCCGAATATGCCAGATCGGTGAGTTATTGTTGACTTCCTGCTCTGTTTTGCAAGACGCACTGCACACTCTGAATGAATCCGACTTGGCCACCGGGCTGAGATTAGCCAGGAAAAATAGTGTCAGCTCGTAAGAACTGGATTTCACCTGATTTTCCAAAGGACAACCGGATATTTCCTTTAAACACAATCCATATAATACTTGTATTAGGTTCTCATCAATCTATTGCAATTTCCTCAGTCATTACCTTTCTTACCAACTTCATACCTTAGCCAGATTTTATGTTATACTATCTCCTTTGTATTTCTCCCTGTCTCTGTAGATGTCAATGAGTGCGCTTCATATCCTTGCCAGAATGGAGGGACTTGTCAAGACCAGATTAATAGTTTCATCTGTCAGTGTCCACCTGGATACACTGGGACTCGGTGTGAAACAGGTGTTGTATTTACCTCAAAGCTGGTATCTACTTTTGCTGTGTTTGTCATTATGTGATTCGTTTCTTCCCTCTATTCCATCTCACCCTTCTTCTTGTCTGGTTATTCTGCTTGACCACAATACACTAAAGTGATGTGTGTAAAAATACAGTGGTATAGGTTACAAATTCCCAAAAGACCAGACAGTGTACAAATATAGTGCAGAATACAAATAAGTCACTGCAACGCCTCTCACACCAACAAGTCACCTGACCCAAGATGTGACTGACTCTTGGAGGATAAACGTCGGTTTGCTGCCCAACTTTTGCTTAGAACAGAAGAAGCTGCTTGGATGAATGGCAAAACATCTTCAAGCTGAAACAGCAAGTCTTGTTGCTTTGAGCTGCTGTTGCTAGACAGCCAAAGACTTGGATGAATAAGATCCTTCACAGACAAGAGCAAAGAAGAGTAAAATGAGAGTAGCTCTTGGCACGTCGCTAAATTGTGGCGCCAATTTGCTATTATGTGGAAATGTGGAATCGCCTAAGAATGTAAACAACTCATCAAAAATACAATTTTGAAAGAACGTATGAATCAGCTTCAGTTCAAGTTGTGGTCTTGTTCCTGTAAGAACAAATCACCAAAAAAAAAAAACAAAAACAGAATGACTCAGTGAGATTGATTGAAAATTATGTTTGCCTCATTAATTATTTTTTTTTTTAAGTATTATGGAATATCTTGGTCCGTGCTCTCAGCCTTTCTGGAGCGTCTGTGTTCTCTGTGCGGCCTGTGGAGATGCATCAAACCTCGTCTAATACCTTTCACAGCCAGCAGCACATACTTGCAGAGTGAGGGGAGCAGCGTGGCGGATATATTAATCAGCTGAGTAAATATTCCACGACCGTGTCTCCCTCTCTGTCTCTGTGTGTTGCAGACGTTGACGAGTGCAAAGACAGACCCTGCCTCAACAACGCGCTGTGTGTGCAAGGTGTGGGCAGTTTCACCTGCATGTGTGAACCGGGTTACACTGGTGTCCTGTGTGAAACAGGTGAGCAGGATTTTTCAGGGTCCTGGGAAAAGTAGCCCCCCCTCCAGAGGAAATATTTTCTGCTGCTTTCTACATTAAACTCAGTCTTCTGGCAGATGTTTCTGTCCAAAGAGTTTCCCAGTCCCAAGTCAAGGTTATGCTTGAGTTGATATGCAAACAACTTTTTTTTTCCTCCGTTTTCCTTTGGTCATGCAGTACAATGTAGCAACGAACCACAGTGCGAAAGTTCACTAAAGTCAGGCCAGGTTCCGAAAAGGCCTTTACTAATGTAACTTCTCTTGTGACTAATTGTTGATGAAACTTGAGCCCCTTAGGGAATTAAATTATCAGTCCCTGTACATTCATGAATCACTGTTTCTACATGAGACTGGATTACTCTTAATGCCAGACACCTGGTCAATGAAACTCTATGCTTGCAGAGGGGAAATGCACCGCTCTTAATCTCATTCAGCATCTTAAACATCCTCTTGCAGAATATCTCTTTCGACACTTAATCTACTTTGCTTTATTTTTATTTTTATTTTTTTTTTGTGGATCTTCCAGAAATAAACGAATGCGAGTCGCAGCCCTGTCTGAATGGAGGAGAATGCATCGATGAGGTGACCAACTTCACCTGCGTTTGTCCCGCTACCTTCACCGGAATGCTCTGTGAAACAGGTGACCACATCAGATTGGTTGAATTCTGCCAGAGGGAAAAAAGATGGATAGAAAATGTTTTAATAGCCTGTAAATCCTGATTATTTTTTTTCGTTAGCTTCCTGTAATATATAATATAACATTTTTTCCAACTGGGATAAGCACAAAAGGAAATCTAACTTACCAATCAGGAAGCAAAATATGCACTTGTGGCTAAGAACTTTGTTTCACTGTCCTGGTGTATTGGTTGAAAGGTTGTGTGGCATCTCTGGTGTTCACAGCTATTGATGTGGTTCTTAATGGCAGAGTTTCAGCCTGGGATGGTTTTGCTGTTTTATAACCACAGCATCCGTCTGCCTGTCTGTCTGCTTTTCACCACTTTTGCACACGTTTGGCTAATATGTTTTCATACCTTCCTCTCATAGAGTTGATGGAACTTCAAGTCAACTCCACTGAGGCAGAAAACCAAACAGGTAAGATCAAGTGTAGCTTGCTTTGACATACTTTTTAAAAAATCAGTTTGGTTTTTGTAGTCATCTTTGATACAATTGTTTGAAGAAGAAGATTGCAAAAAGCACCAGATTTGTGAATGCACTGGCTCTGGAATCTACAACTGTACATGTGCTCCAGGCTTCTATGGCGACAAGTGTGAAAGTATTGCGCTACCAGCCAGCTAACTCTTCCTGCAGGCAGCCGGGCAGGTAGACAGCAGACTGGGGTATTTGAAGAGGAGCTGTGCTATCCCACAGGAATTTGGACCCCTGCCCTGGAAGAGGCTGCTGCGATGATGGATTATTGTAATTATGGAAACTGACATGGCCTCACCCAGTTTACTACAGGAACCTGGGAACGCTAGCCACTTGATGTTGTAAATAATTGGTTAATAGCACATTTTATTAGTTTACCAACAAAGGAAAGTGCTTTGTCTAGACTTAAAAAATGCTTCTTTATGAGTCAAAGCTCGTCTTTTGTATTCAGGTCATTTCTTCAGACAGAGCTGCTGAAATATGCATGCTCCGACACCACCACTTGCTTCTCTGGATGTTGGCCACGGCACCACACTATACCGCTTTCAAGCACAGCTGCTGCTTGCATAACCATAGGGCAATTTGTTCATAAAGTATGTAAAATGCTGTTATCCTTGCCCAATGCTTCATACCTTCTCAGGAAGCACACATTCAATCATTTTCTATTAGAATTTACATCTTCATTGTATTGTGTTAGTTTTAGGAAATGGCTAGTGTACTCTTTGCACCTAAGTTACACTCCTGTGAGAGATTCGTGTCACCCACTGAGACCACTTTCTGCAAAGTTTTTCCTTTTTTCCCCCAACCGCATGTACTTTAATAGTATTTGAGCTATTGCAAATGCATGCTACTTCTCACCCTTGAGCTGAAATAACTATCAATGCTTATATAGGCTCTCTTAAATCTCCCAAATACTTTCCTGCCTGGCTCACTTGGAAGGCACAGTGGAAAAAGGAGCACGATCCTCCGACTAAGAGAAAGTCGTGGAGCTCACAAGTGCCTAATCAGGCTCTCAGATCAAAGGTGCAGGCTGCACAGGTGGCCGGTGAAAGTAGCTTGTGCAAATTAACAATCCATTAATTGCCCTCAGGGCCATACATTTTGGTCACAAAATATGCTCCATATCATGAGAAAAATAATACCCTTCACTGAGCTCCCAGGACTTCAAAGGGAAGCCATTTAGTGGTGATATGGCTGCTTGTTTTGATCCACTGCTGCAATTAGCAAGGAGAGGAAAATAAAAACATTCTTACAATTTGTACTGAGCGGATGTGCGGTGTGCTGACTGGGTCCTGTGAAATCTGTTGGAAAAGATTAGGAAAAGACAAATGACAGTAAATCAATACATTGTTTACAGTTCAGCAGATGAAAGACGCTCAACATACGGAACACATGTTGACCGTTTATACCTTCTGCCCATGTTTACACTTTTGGACGAAACGGAAATCAGAATTTAACTAGTTGCTTTTACAGAGCTCCAACAAAATTTCTAACTTTGAGCTTCTCTGTCTCTCTTTTTTGCAGAGGAGTGTCTTTGCCAGAATGGAGGTGTCTGCGTGGACACCAATGGGACGTGTGAATGCCCCACAGGCTACACAGGACTCTACTGCCAGTTTGGTGAATATGACATTCTAACGTTTATATTGCGGCAGAAGAAAGCACGGCACTACTTGTCCTATCACTTGTCTCATAAGAACTTCTTCAAGATCTATTTCAAATGTCACACATCTGTTTAAAATCACAGACGTCCCTAAACAGAAGCCGTTTTCTCAGATTATGAGTCTAACTTTGGCATTCGCGTCCTGTCAGAAGTAACCCAGACACCGTGCAGTAACAGCAGGCCGTGCCCTGATGGGGGTCCTTGTTTGGAGTATGGAGGGGCCTACCTATGTACCTGCCAGACCAGCGCAGCAGAGCTAGATCATAAGGACTTCTATCCCTATGGTAAGAGCCTCAGGCGCCAAACCAACAGCAGGGCAATTAGCTGTTGTATGTAGCAGCCAGTTACTATAGCAACAAACCAAATTTTAAACATGGCATCCTTCCTGACATTTTGCACTTAAAAATAAATGGCTACAAATAGTCACATTTGCACAGTAAATTTACTGTCTGGAGAGAATGTTTTAAAATTATTTATGTCGCCCGTTGAACACTGTTGAAAGATTTGATTTGTATCCATTCTGATCATAAAATAACAAATAATCAGCGTTTTTTTTTTTTTTTTTTTTTTTTTTTAAAAGGTTGGACCAGGCCCGCATGCTTCAATAAAATTTAGGAGGTTTAGTCTTTCCCAGTGCAATGGAACACAGTCAAGTCTCGGTGTGTCTTTTTCAGTACAGCCCCAATCAGTCTGCGACTCATCTCCGTGTCTGAATGGGGGCTACTGCTACGAGCGAGACGGAGGCTACACCTGCGAATGCAAATATGGATACTGGGGCAAGCACTGTGAGAAAGGTAGCATTATAGATTTCAGAACAAAAATGTCACATTTATTCACATTCTGAAGCGTCTTTATGAAAACATTTCTCAGATGTGTGGCTCATTGCTCAGGTTCAATCTCAACTACAGCTTTAATTCACCGTGAAAATATAAAAATATGACAACACTGAAAGTTGTGAACATTTTTACTTACGACTGTCATATGAACTTTCCCTGAATAATGACCTGAATTGTAATGCTATAAAATTTTCCACTGGAGCAGGTATTGTGCGTGATTAAAAACTAGAGTGGTCTCCACTTCACAGATTCCCTTCTCCATGTCTCTTTCCAGTTAAACTCAATACCTGTGCCTCTGCTCCCTGCCGCAATGGAGGCTCCTGTAAGGAAGAAGCAGGGAGCTACAGATGCGTGTGTCCGTACAGATTCACCGGAAAACACTGTGAAGTGGGTGAGTGCCCCCTCCTCGCCCACTCAAACCCTCCTGCTCGTTTTTGTGTTTCATCAGAAACATTGTGCATGCAATTCACAAACTTCCTCATCCAAACATGCCTGAGTATTAGATTGCATATGCAGAAACACACTCGGGTATGTAATCGGATGCTGTTTGTAAATGGTTTCTTCCAGGAAGGCCCGACCCCTGTGCCTCCAGCCCCTGTTTGAATGGGGGAACGTGTTTTCACTACATAGGGAAGTACAAATGTGAGTGCACTGATGACTTCAGTGGCAGACACTGCGAAATAAGCCGGAGTTCAGCGCATTCCCCGGCAGGTAAGCAGAGCGTGTGTCACCAAACAACAATGTCCAAATCACACTGACTTTTTTATGATGTTGACTTAATTCCAATGGAGGGGATATCCCAAGCTGTTAAGTATAGAGATACTGGCTTTCCTGCAGACATCTGAGATGGGAGATAATCTTAGCGGTGTTGCTGCACTGGATGCCCACATTTGCAGATTTAGAATAGACTATATTAAGGAAGCCCCCGATTAGACCTGACGATTCATGTTGGCGCGCCTTGCCAGCATGCTGGAGGTAATTTCAGGAGGAAGAAAACAGAACCTGGTTGGAAAACACTGCTGTTGCCATTCGCCTTCCGGATGAGCCAGATCTCTTTTGTTGATAATATAGCCATGATGACTCACAACATTATCAACATGTAAAATTGTTTGTGTATGGTTTTAGAGCCGGGGTGTGGGCCACCTCCACAAGCGAAGCATGCCGAGGTCCAGTTCTCCTCCACAACACCAGGCTCTGTGGCTCTTTATATGTGCCACTCAGGCTTTACATCTGTGCCCAGAGCCACCCAGAGCATCTGTGGTATTCAGGGAGACTGGAGCCAGCCACCCGTCTGTAAGGGTCTGTAACATTCATCACAGTAGAACACAGTAATGTCACTCATCTTAGAACCAAAAGGCTTTTAATGATCCCCAGGGAGTCCAAACAAACAAGATTCCAGTCAACTAATACACGTTTATGCTATAAAATGGTTTAGTCGGTGGTCCTGATGTTTGCTGATATTTTTGTTCTGCATCATCACAGAGATTAATGAGTGCCTATCACAGCCTTGTCTTAATGGGGGTAAATGTCGGGACCAGATAGCGTCCTACCTGTGTGAATGTGATGATGGCTTTAGTGGAAACCGCTGTCAAACAGGTACAGAAAACCTTTTATGCCTACATAAACTTGTATTACCTGCATATACAGTTCACATTTCTTTTGCACACGCTCACACCGTCTGCATATGTGTCTTTCATTTCCCTGAAGACATAAATGAATGCCTGTCAGAACCCTGCAAGAATGGGGGAACATGTGAGGACCAGCCTGGCTCTTACTTATGTCGTTGCCCGCAAGGCTTCAAAGGCCGGAACTGCGAAATAGGTAAGAGTTCATTCAACATTACACACTTGTAATTTGTACCATATAAATTATACAGGCCAGAAGTTTTTTTTTAACCTTTGGGTTTGTAACTGTCTGCCTGCAGAGCTGGATGGGTGTGAATCCAACCCCTGTCTAAATGGAGGTGTGTGTCGGGGCTACAGACGGAATTACCTATGCATGTGCAAAGAGGGCTTCTTTGGGGACCAATGCCAGATGTGTAAGTAGTTTTGTTCGCTTTACAAGTATGTTACGTTGATGATACAAGATAACTCACACAGAAACTTCATAAACTGCAGACTATTGAGACACAAACCATATTGTGCTGACAGAAATAGTACAGTATGCTGTGTTAATTCCTTGTATTTGGTACCCCCAAGTGGAGAATCCCTGTGTACTGCAACCTTGTGGAAACCGTGGCCTCTGTAGGAGTGACAGGAGAGGGAACTACAACTGTGTTTGCAGAGTAGGACACACAGGCAAAGACTGTGAGAAAGGTCAGTAAGCTTAACATACCCCCACAAAAACTGATGCCAAGAAAACACAAGGCATCAGTGTCCAGCTCAATCAATTTATCATCCTTTTCTCTACTCATTGATAAGGCAGTGTTGTAACTGTTCAATGTATGGATTAGACATGTAAGGTTGCCACTGTTCCCAGACCTGTTGCCTCCTTCTGGTCTCCATGTGCTGCGCGTGGAAGAGAGCGAGGTGGAGCTGCGCTGGGATGAGCCCGAACCCTCCCACAGCCTGGTCAGCGGCTTCGCCGTCACCTACGCTCCCCTGGGCCGCAGCAATCGCAAGACAGACTTCCTTGACAGACACCAATCCACACACGTCATGCAAGGCCTGGTGCCTGGCCTGCTGTACAACATCTCCACCTTCTCTGTCAAGCGCAACACCAACAGCAACGACATCAGCCAGCCTGCCACTGCACTGATACGCACCAGTGAGCATGACCTTTAACGTGGTGATAGCAAAGAGGTGGAAATATTTATCACGCAAGGGCTCTTGAACAGCCACCAGAGAGTGGTGATTACTTATTTATTTATTTCATTGGATCCTCATTAGCTGATGCCTCTGCAACAGCTATTTTTCCTGAGGTCTACTCAATCAAACATACAAAATCACACATTTAGGTTAAAAAAAAAAAAAGTCCAATAACAGCATCACTACATTACCTACAACTACATGATAAAATATTCAAACACATCACAAATTTTAAAGGACATACAATCATGTCTGACCTCAGTGATTCTTCCTCTGTCAACCAAGCACAGGATCACAATAATAATAAGTGTGTATGTGTGTGTGCTTGCATATAATTTCATCTGTATGTGTGTATTTCTGTCAGGACCACGGCGAGTGGAGCAGCTGCAGGTTCTTAATGCATCTGCCACTCAGGTGTGGCTGCGTTGGCTGGNCGGCGAGTGGAGCAGCTGCAGGTTCTTAATGCATCTGCCACTCAGGTGTGGCTGCGTTGGCTGGTTCAGGCGGCTCGTCATGCAGCAGTCAGCCAGGTGCGCGTGTCTCTGATGCCTTCAGATGGGAGCGGGACTCGCACCTCCTTGCTCAACACGAGCACCACCGAGCACACCTTCAGGTCAGGTTCTGCGCTTTGCTTCCAAAGACCACTGGTGTTTTGGAATTTGCCTTTGCAGATTTGCAGCATCTTTTGGATCCATTAGATGGAGATGTGAAGATGCTGAGGTTGAACGGTTTTGGTTCATACTTGCATTATGCGTTTAAACCACCAGAGGGCGCAGTTTGACCATACTTACTGAGACTAATATGAGGATGGTGAGGTCTTCAGTCATTCCTGGTTTAGCTGCAATGTCTGTGTCCTTATTTGTGTTCCTCAGTGCATTACTTCCTGGTCAGATGTACACAGTGGATGTGTTGACTCAGAGTGGAATCAGACCAGATGAATTTCCCTCCACCAGCCACTCAGCTGGACCGCTGCAGTTCTGGACTAGTAGGTTACACTCAATCATTCAACTGTCTGTGCAAGTACACCACAGCTCCTAAAACAATAATTGCTAACACTGTGATTGCTCTTTGTTTTTTTTTTTTTTTTNTTTTTTTTTTTTTTTGTTGTTGTTTTTAACCAAGTTTTTTATTATTTTTTTTTAAACTTCATATTACGAACATGGACAGGAGATGTTGTTAATAATCACTTTACAAAAAGAAACAATAGCAATAAGCAAACAGACCAAGTAGTAACCTTACAAATAAGCTTAAAAGGAAATGAAGCTGCACCATCATTTAGTTACCTTTCAGATCAAAACCCTTAGAGTTTGAAAAAAAAAAAAAAAAAAAANAAAAAAAAAAAAAAAAAAAGAACTTAACATTTCCAAAGCATTTTAAACCCATGGCTGCTCATTTACATTCATGATTGGTTGGTTTGGTGTTTGGTATGATTTATGGTTTTAATGAAAAATTACAATGTGCATGACCACAAATTTTATATTAGATGTAAATGAATTAGCTTTATATTGCACTGTTTTTGTTTGTAATTCTGCAATTTTTTGTGGAAATCCTGTTAACACATTGAAGTAAGTACTGATCAATATATTAAAGGACCATACCACCATTTTGCATGTTTGAGCCTAATATATTCAATTTTCATACACATAAGGTTACTGACAATCATTTCCCAAAGGATAAAACTATTTCAGCTTTCCTGATATTTTGCAAAACCTCTTAATCTTTCTAAATCAAACATTGAAGCGATACACCCACCTAAAAAATTGATGTTTTGCCGGCTAATAGTTACACAGCCTTATGAAGTCACGGTCTTTTAAATTTTTCAATAAACGCAGGTCTTCTTTTGGGATTATATTCCCTGGTGAAGACATACATTCACACCACCCTTTTTATTGTGCTTAAATGCTAAAATTACAAAACTTTGAAAAAAACCTGAATACAAGTGTTGTGTGCGATGATGGATTACCTATCCCAAGAACATTTCAAGTATCAACAAGTTGATTTTAATAGTGTACCAGAATGAACTGAAACCAATGGTGGTCTGGAAGGTAGGAAAAACATTTTTAATTCACTGTTCCAGTAGAATGCTTTGGGAAATTATGTTAGTAACGTTACGTGTATGAAAATTGAATATATTAGGCTCAAACATGCAAAATGGGTGTGTGGTCCTTTAATATTTTTAAGAGTTAGTTTTGATTAATTTATTTTTTTGTACATTAGCTGGAATGACTGTTTGGTTGCGATATAAATGCAGGACATAAGTTCAGCCTGGTAGTTCTGTGTTCTGAGAAGTTCCAGCAAGCTGGTAACCTGATATGCAAAAGTGAGCAACAGCATCTGGATCCAGCTAACAAATCACTTTAAGCTGCAGTGAGGCAACATAAATAAAGTTAAGAAAAGATGCAAATACAATTAAAAGGAAGGAGTTTCTTTATTGAGGGCAACGGAGAAAGGGAAAAGCATTCCTACCGTCAATTGAACAATCTGTGACCATCCGCTATCTGCTTCCCTCAGGGCCTCTTCCCCCACAGAACCTCTCCCTGTCACATGTGACTACTAACTCTGCACTGATCACTTGGAGCCGCCATCCAAGAAACATCCCAGATGGCTTCGTGGTCAACGTGACCCGAGGTTTGAATACCAGGAGTCGCTTCCTACCCAATGGGAAATTAGGATCGTATACCCTCCGTGAACTGACTCCAGGGCAGCACTACTATGTGGCTCTCACATCCGTCAAGAAAACAGGGCAGGAACAGATCCACAGCATACCTCAACACTTAGCCTTTACTACTTGTGAGTGTTTGAAACTGAAATTGTTTTATAACATCTATCACCTGAACGATAATACGAATAAGTGACGTAAATGTGCACTTTTTCTTTGGCTCAGTGCCAATGGAAGCCAGATCAGGGAGGAGAGAGAGGCCGGCAGTGACGGGGCAGGGGTCTCACGCTGCACGCACATCCACCTCGTCACAACCTCAGCACCTCGGAGGCATGGCAGAAACAGAGAATTCAGATGAAATACACAGGTAAAAGTAGTGTGGTGTGATCATTATTGGGTATTGATAAAAACATACATAGAAACGTGCTGTAGTTTTCTATGAAAACATGTTAAAAACATATGATGTTATGTTATGTTTTATCTAGCAATTTAGCTGTTGATGTTTTCTGTGTTGCAGATACACAGAGCTTATTGACAGAAGAGGAAAGGTAACAGCAAAGTTCACTCAGTTGCCCAGAAAAGCCATTCGACATCGTGCCAGTAAGTACAAGCAGGCACATTCATGTTGTCAATATTTATTCACTTTTTCACTTGAAATAGAAATTTATAGAGTACACATGTAATGAGCAATGAGTGTTGAAATTAATGGTATTTACTGTATTAAATTAGTAAGACTATTCAAAAGTGAAGTTTCTCATACATAGTGGCATGTTAATATTTGTCATCACTGTCCACTGAACTCATTTCTTCAGCTTGTAGCATGAGGCATCTTTTGCATGAAAATGTAAAAAAAAAGGTGGCATTTTATTATGTCACACTTTTCCGGTAAACTCTACCCAACATGCAACACAATGATGCAATGTTGATTTTCTCAAGACGTGTTAAAAAATGAAAGTTATGTTATTTTCTTATCTTCAAACACATTCACTTTGTCCTGTAAGGTAAAGTCAGCACTCTCCCATTGCAAAAAGTACCATTTCATTTGAATTAAGTTGCCCCGCTTAATCTAGCAGGGTACTCATTAACTGAGATAAATGAGAAAACTCTGGTTTGCTTTCTTTAAAATGTTTTATACGATGTGTTTAAACTCATATTTTGGGATTTAGAGGTTTATAGGCATTAGTCATCAAAACACTAGTCTTTGCTCTGGAGGATAAGCTGTATTTTCTAAGATTTGCTCCTCCATTGTGATGATGTAAAACCAGTAAAATCATGTGATCTTTATTTTACAGATGCTATTATCATACAAAACATGTTTACTTTAATTCTTTCAGTCTGACAAATGCACCGAAAAACTCTGCATTGTTGCACTTAATGTGATGTTTGACTCTTGCTTGACTCACCATCCAGTCTGTCATTCACCAATTTGCATAACAGGAAATGTTTTGCCTTGCAGAACCTGATCCGCCAATTAGGTTAGAGAGGATGGAAGAAACGACAAACAAAATCAGCCTCGCACTAGAGATTCAAGAGGAAGGTTTACGAACAATGCCTGGTAGGTCACATGGTGCTTTTCTCACCGATAGGTGGTACATACGATCGTGTAATTGATGTGCCACACACATGAGATTGCAAAATACTGTGATGAAATGTAAGTAAGAGCAAGAGCAAGAAAGAAAGACATCAGATTTTGCAACATTAACACCTTAAACTCTACTGGATACTCCAGCATCTCCATTATTAGAAATTAGTGTTGTTTATCCAAGTGTTGTTCAAACTTACAGACCTTCATTGTAAAATTCTAGGGGCAATCCTAATGTTTCTAAAGTTCCCTGTTTACTTTTTTTTGGCCACTTGTGGTGCTGCAGAGCAATGTTTGTATCACATGCATGCACATCAACTGATAACTGCAATTGCAAATGTGTTTGTGTGATGCAGGTGGCAAAAAAAAGAACAGAAATAGAAAATAATTTATATTCTGTTTTGTTTCTGTTTTGTAAACTTATGGGGCAATAAGTAAAATTTGAGCAACTTCTTTTTGGATTATTTTTAATCCAAAATTGTGGTAGTAAGGATAATTTAGCTTCTACTTTGAATGTTTCTGGGCATTCTTACCCAGCCTGAAATTTCCTGATGTGCTGGTAAAAATATGACAAAAACATAAAGAATGAATGCAGAAATAAAAGCATGAGTATAATGCTGAAAGGGAGGAAGTAAAATTATTATTATTTTTTTTATTTATTGATTTTATTTTTTTACAAAATGAATAAAATACCCAAAACAGTCAGTTTAAAGCTAGATTTAACAAAGATGGAGTTGGAGACATCAGTTGGTCCAGCAGAATTTAAAGGAACATACTGGCAATCACGCATGTTTGAACCCAATAAACACAAACCGCTTATATGTTTACATTATTGACAACCATTTCCCAAAACATATTACTAGAGCAGTACATTTTAGATTTTTTTTTTCCTACTTTCCAGACCGCCTTTGGTTTCAGTTCATCCCAGTATGCTATTAAAATCAACTTGTAGACATTTGAAATGCCTTTTTGGAAAGTAAGCCATCAAGCCATCACAGCGAACATGACGTCTATTAAGTTTTGTTGTTGAAGTAACTTTATTTAACCAACCACGGAGCTGCATGAAAGACAATGTGTGTCTCCGCTAGGAAATACAGTCCCAGGAGAAGACGACTTTTACAGAGAAATTAAAACGATGTACCTTCAACAATTGTGCATAATTGTTGGAAGGCAAAACACTGGATTTTAAGTGATTTTGAAAGATTAGGAGATTTGGAAAAATAAAAGGAAAAAAATATATATGGTTTTATGTTTCAGAAATTGGTTGTCAGTAATGTAGCCTATATGCAAGTGGTATACACTACAGGCCAGAAGTTTGAGGCCACCCCCAGATTAAAAAAAAAAAAAAAAAAAAAAAANTTTGTCACAGTGACAGGTTTCATGCTGTTTCTTTTACAATTTATTGCACAGGAAATGACAAAAATATATAAAATAAATGTAAATAATTAGTTTTCAAGAAGAATTTGTCAACAAGAGCACTTTATGTAACCTTTATGGCTTAAGAAATGATTGTTAATGAAGGCATGCCCAGTCTGTATTAGTGCACTGGCACTCCAGTTGTGTTCCAACTCCCTGCTGANGAAGGCATGCCCAGTCTGTATTAGTGCACTGGCACTCCAGTTGTGTTCCAACTCCCTGCTGATGTGATGTGTTTAACATTCTATTCCATAGCTGCTGTCTGCCTTCTCCCACATCATTTTGGGATTAACTTACTACACAGTTTGCTCATGCTAAATCTGGGGGGGGGGCCTCAAACTTCTGGCCTGTAGTGTATATTGGGCATAAACATGCAAACTAGCTGGTATGGCCCTTTAAGAGGTTAAGTTTAATAAGGCAGTGGTGTAAAAGTATCAACACATGGTTTGAGTCGTAGATAGCACAGAGTAATGGAGCTGAAATGTGAAACCCGTACGCGTTTTGCCCTGCGGATGCTGATAGCAGCTGTTGTCTTTCAGAGTTGCCCCAGGACTGCCGCAGTCTCCCCTGCCAGAACGCGGGTACGTGTGTGAAGGGAGGTGAGTCCTTCATCTGCGACTGCGCAGCTGGATTCAAAGGCAAACAGTGTGAACTGTGTAAGTATATGTCTTTCTTCCTCACTACACACACACACACACACATGGTACACATGTGGTAGGTTCACTCCCACTTTTTTGCTAATCAGTAACAGTGCTGTTAGAGCAGATATTCATTCAGGAGAAGATGATGTTCACAGTGCACTTTACAACGAATTTGGGTGATTTTTTTTGTTTTTTGCACATTTCAAGGAGATGATAGTAAAAATATGGATTTATATTGGCAAAAAAAACCCAAAACAGCGAAATCACAGGACTGTTGGGCCTTGGCGGTGGTATGATCTGTCTGAATGTGATGTAGTTTTCAGTGTGGCCCTACAACACACAACACAGCAACACACTTTGTATTTCTAAAAAGGGATTGAATTACCTTGCAGCATTCATGTCCAACCAACCAGGTTTATACCTGCTTCTCCAAAAAACATTTTGCTGAAAGATGTCTGCTTACCAGCTGACTAGTTTTCCCCTTCGTGAAATTCAGGCATTTGGACATCCAGAGTTTCGGTGCAGCTTTTCCAGACTTAGCTGTGGTTATAACTCTGGTTTTTCTTCATGTAACTGGGGCATCTCTGGATGTCCATTTCTTTCTTTCTTTTTTTGTATTGCTCTGTGTAACCTGTCAGAAAGGGAGCATTAAGCTATCTATAGACACGTGGTTTCTTCAAGGCAGTGAACACGCAACAGTGACAATCGACCCCTCTGACATTTCTGCCATGGCTTGGTTGCGTTGAAGGCTCCAGGGCATGAATGTGGAGCTGTGTAAAGCATGAATACAGTATCACCAGTGGCACAAAACATCATGATTCATAGTGCACCACTTTCCTTTTTTTCAGGGTACTAGTAATACATTAGCAACACAATGTTTCTTTTGAATGTCCTGGGGGTGTATAAAAGAGGATTCTGCACTGTGCATGAGGCAGCCGTATGTTATCTGTGGACAATATCGTCTTTGTTCTAACAATTTTACTCTGGTTCAGCAGAAATTTTGCAGTGTTTGGTGGCTGTTTTGGCTTCTTATTGCTCTGCTTTTCTGCATCGTATGAGGAAATCTTTAAATGAGTTTTTTAAGGACTCAGTATGACTTTTCCCTCTATTTCAACTGAGTTTTTTAAGGTCTTGTTACATATTTCCCTTTAAAAAGCATAAAAAGTAGAAAATGGGACATTAGAGCACAAAATCAATCCATTCTTCTGTCCTTAATGAAGAAAATAGGTTTCTGTGTCCATGAGGGGGAAAATGCCTAATTCATACAGAAGAATAAAATCCCTCGTCAGTACGAATCTTTGGAATCTCCCGCAGATAAAATTTCTCAGACATACAGTTGTGACTCCATGTCAAGCCTCAAGTTTGTATTAAATTTTTCTGTGACAGGTTGTTAAATGGGGAAAAAATCAGCTGCCTGGAGGTGGAATCTGAGCATCAAACTGAAGCTGATCTGTGCATAAACTGATTTCATAAATGTTTTTAACTTGGCTGCAGATGTTGCGTACATTAGAAAGATGTACTGTAATATTGTGGAATTCAGACTTCAAACCTTTTAGCTTTGCTTTTTGACATCAACCACTTTGAGACATCTACAACACATTTGTTCATTATATTTGAGTCTGAGGAAGATGGCCAGTAAGAATGTATTATCTACAGTAACCGCTATGGAACCCCATTTACATTTATCAAAGTAATTGATTATATGCTACCAATGTTAGGGCGTAGATAATCCTGTACACTGGCTTAAAATCCAGACTGATTAATTCTATGAGGCAGAAATTTCATTTTCATTCTTTCATGGAAAGTAATGAACTGCTTCCTTCATATTATCCTTTCCCACAATTAAAAAAAAACAAAACAAAACAAAACAAAAAAAAAAAACAGGCACCTCCTGTAAAAGCATTACTGAGTTTTTTTTCCATCAAGACATCTGCATATTTCAATCCTCTGATGTAATTTTGGCAAATAATACTTTTCATTGAATTTCATTTGCCACTTAAAAAGCTGCACTGTAAAAAAAAAATCCCTTACTAGAAAACAAATCTTGGCTTGTGAAAGTCTCGACATTTCTGTCAAAACTGACAATTTTGTACTTTTTATCTACAAAATTCTTAATTAGAAAAAAAATCTAAAATAGGTAATTGATTCTGTAAAGGTCAAGAAAGGTCAAGGTAAGGAAAAATCAGTAGAAAATTCAACACAAAATTCCTCAAGAAAAGCTACAAAAAAATTTGACTCAGTCAAATTTCCAAAATTAAAAAGAAGACAGGCAGGAAATTCTGATTTGATTGATTTTAGAATTTTTTTCTTACACTGGGTTTATGATGTGATCTTAATTGAATCCTTCACAGTTGCTCTGTAAACAACAAACGAGTCCTCAAAAATGGTGAGACACTTTGTAGAAATATCGAGATTTCACAAGCCCCAAACTTTTCATACAGTCAAGTAAAGGATTTTTTTTTTATAGTGCATCTCTTTAGTTGGCAAATGAAGCCAAAATCAATGAAAGAGAAAACTGGGAAAATGACTTTCAGCTCCAGAGTGTTAAAACAGTTGTGGAACTCTCAGGCCCTGCGAAAAGCAACAAAGGCTACAGCTTTACAAAACTATAATACACTTTCCATCCCTCCTACCCTCGCCTCTACACTGTCATGATGATTTTAGTAATTATGAGATGTTGACAAAGCCAGCTGAGACTCTGGACATCATGTTGCCCCCTTTTTTACATTTACTTCTCTTCACCTAAACATCTAACAGCAGATTGTTTAAACATTTCTTTCCTAAAACCATCCATCAGCCAGCGAGAAGGGCCTGGTTCCATCCCATATGACTCCTAAACCATCCAGCAGACTTTCCTCACTGACAAGACTTAAAACATTCATACTTCATGTCATGTGATCACTATTTGCAGTGTGCCAGCGAGTGCCACACCCATGTACCCGTCTCTACTCCGAAACAAAGAGTGTGCCTGTCTGGGAGGGTGGAGTGTGCCATTACCTGTAAGTCACACAAGGCGGGGATCTCCCGTTATGGTTCTTGCATGCTTATAGTGCATCACAACTGATGAACCGCGTAAGGCTTTAGTAATAAAGAGATTATGCATAACCAAATGAATAAAGTGTATTTTGTTCTCCCCAGGTACAAAAGGACATATAAAGTACAGCAGGATGTTTGTTATCGGGAGATTTGTGAACCGTTGCTTCCCAAGAAAAATCAGAGTAAGTGAACCGCATGAACTGTGATTCAATCATTATAATCAAATAAACCAATGCAGTTCTTTTCACGTGGTGATATTAACTTTCTTAACAGTCAGAAGAACAAACAGACAACAATAAAGGTTTGTTTTCTTTGACACAATCAGCTGTTGAATTTTCTTCATCATAAACTGCTACTGTAGGGCATTACAAGATTTTCTTTGATTATCCTAAAAAAATGTGTCTTTCCTTCTTCTAGAGTCCTTGGACTGATGAAAGCACTGTCATCGCTGTCATGTGAAAACCTCCTAACTTCTCAGATTTGATGTTTGTAATTTACTTGAAGTAAAAACGGATTATGGTCATTTATGTGCTGAGAACCCCTTTCAGAACACACTGTAATGTCTCAAAAATGGATCATCGTCAATCCGAAAATAACGTTATTTCCTGAGAGCAGCTTTGGAGTGTTCATAGCTGAGGAGAGTTCAGTCAAACAAATGAAATGTGGATCAAAGCCATTTACATTTGTGATGATTTATTAGTGATGTTTTCATACACACATGTCCATAAGCACTCCACTGCACTGCATCAAAGACCTCAAATACCTCATTTCCATGTCCATACTGACACATTGAGAAAGGTTTTAAATTCAACTGCAGATTTGACCCTCAGGGAATTAACTGTAAATTGTTCCATCCTTGTTCTTACACCATCTCCGTCATCCATTTCCAAAGACGATGGGAAATGTGTAGTTTCACCACGCCCCATAAATTCATCTCTTCCTAAAACAAGTGACAATGGTGCAGTGTTTTCTGTGTAAAAAATTTTCTCTGGATTTTGGCAGGCATTGCTGCTCACTGTACATAGTGTTTATAGGCCAAGTTGTAGGTGAATATTTTAATAATAAAAATGTTAAAATGTTTTTGACTGTCTTGTGTCCTTTTCTGTTTGATGCAATAGAAAACTTGAAATCCCNACACGCACACACGCACACACCACCCACTGTGCACTCCACTGATGGTAAATGGTTTAAGACTACTGAACTCCCTGCTGAAACAAGCACAACCAAAGTAAAAATATCAGTTGATTTTATTTTAAAATCTAATGCCATGGATTTGGTTGCTCCTGTGAAAATTTGTATATCTGAACACAATCTGAACACTTAAAAGTTGGTATTCTACATTCTGCAATGTTATGGACAGTCGTGCCGCTCGTTTTCCAGATTTGACTTGCTGTTTTTTGCTGCCTTCAGGGTCCCTCGTAATATCTTCTTCTGACTCTGGATTGATTGTAAATGCCAGCTTGATGGATTGTAAGTTGTAAGTGCCATTCTCACTGCCTAAAAATGCAGTAAAACAAAAATACTTTCATAGTTCGTTTTTCTGAGGTTGGATCATGTTTAAGGTTTTGATAGGCCATGTTATTCAGATGGAGGATCATTCATTTCAGAGAATTACCTTCCCACTGGCTCACTTCACCGTAGATATAGTGCCGTAGTACCTTATACTTACCCTGTTCATAATGAAACACACTGACAATAATTAATGTTAATATATACAAACAACAATAGTACACAGGGTAGTATTAATATATTTATTTATTTGCTTGTTTGTGGTTGCAAACAGTATTTCCGACAGCACCTGAAGGCAGCATTCCACTTTTCCAGTCAGAACAGTGGACCCACTCCCCTCCCCTCCCGCCCCGCGCGCTGCCCCCTTCCTGCTTTCAGTGAAAACTGAGATAGTCGGAAAAGGAACGGGAGCGTCAACCATGGAGGGAGAAAGCTGGATGTATTAATTTGTTACTTATGGCTACTTTTTAACTTGTTTTACTTTTTTCATATTCGTGCTTTAAGCTACTCCAATGTGGCGATATCCGGTGTTTATCTTATGTGTTCGGAAAACGTCGTAAATCTCCCAAACATTAAACGGCAGTCTGACCGCGGACGGTTAGCACAACCCCAGTAAAGTTAGCCTACTCTGGCTAACTTAGCCTGTCTTGGCTAGCAGGAAAGAACAAAAACGGGTTAGTAGGGAAAAAAAAACAAAACAAAACACCGCAAAAAAGTGGCGCTACAGCGAAAAGTAGTTCGTAATGTTGCCTCCCGGAGTTAACTTCAGATACGGATGAGAAAGGAATTGGTGATTGGGGAACACCGAGAACAACTGCGAGCCAGACGACTACTGCTATGTTGGGATTGATTCACGGCTCCGGCAGCCCGTCTGAGTCCCGAGGTTGGCTACACTCGGTGCTGTGGAGACTGGGGGGCTTCTTCTTCCTCCTGCTGCTGGAGGGGGCCGGCTGCCTGGCCAACCCAAGCAGCACCCCAGGCGTNTTCTTCCTCCTGCTGCTGGAGGGGGCCGGCTGCCTGGCCAACCCAAGCAGCACCCCAGGCGTCAACAACAACAACAACAACAACAACCCCAGTGTCAACATATACATGAGCGTGGAGGAGGTGAAGAAGCTTTTGGGTAAGAAGGATTGTAGCATGGCCTGCATTAAGGCCAGATTTCCTTCAACTTTCTCATGTGTGTGGCTGTTGTGAGGTAGTTGACATGACATCATTTATACTTTGCTTTCTAAAACAATTCTGAACCCTCAGTTTTACATTATAAAAAGAAATAGTGTTGCATACATTTTGGGTTACCTGTAGTTTGGGACCATTTACACACGTTCTGGCTATACTCTGCTCTATAGTATACATAGAACTATAAAGTTCATGTTTGTATTTAGCATGTAGGATATTTACAGTGTTTATTGATAGCATGTAAAAGGCTGAAATGAAAGACAGATGCAGAAGCTGAAAAAGAAACTTTGAATTGGTTGCAGACGTTAATGTTGACAGGATTTTAGGGGAAAGTCAGCCTCACCATTCATATCTAACCCCTCAGAAGACAATCCTTCTATTTGGCTTGATTGATCTGTAATATTCTGAAATGATAATTGGCATTAATTCATCTTTATTTCAAAGGCCTTGTGCTGTAGCTACACCATTAATCATGCTACAATCATGTTATTAGCTGGTGAGATATTGATGGAAACTTTATTCTTATAAGTCAGTGTTCACCACAAGGGTGATATTAATTAATTAATTAAGGCAAAAGTGCTTAAGTTAGTACAGATACCCCTACACATCACAGTAATGACAGACTGTAGGGTTGAAAGTCAATTTTATATAACTCATGATGACAGATATTAGAACAGGATCTTTATGTTAAAATGCTGTATCTTATGCACCATGTGTAAGTGTTGTAATTAACACAATGGTACAAAAAATGTAATATTCCCTCAAATGAGAGCCAAAAGTGTTCTATAAGGAAGCGTTTGGGTTTGCCTGATTGTCTGGATTATCAGCATTTTGTCTTTCATAAAGTTTTATATCGACTATTGCTGCTCTGTTTTACTCACATGCCTTCCTTTTCTCAGTTTGGAGAGTCAAAGCAGATGTAAAGATGTTCTTTTGATGAATTTCTTTCTAGTCTACCAAGATGTAAAACTGCTTTTGGCACGATTGGAGAAACAGATAGATAGATAATTTATTGTCATTGTGTATAAATACACAACAAAATTTTTTTTGTGTCCAAAAGGAGACACAATAAGAAAGCTTATAACAACAACAACAGAATTACTCCTCTATTTGCTATTTCCCACAATCATGAGAGGTACAGGCAACTACATGTGGCAAACATGATTGATTCCAAGCATTTCATGTAAAACAACACAACTCAGCTCAGTCAGCGTAGCAGTAATTTAAACATTCAGTACAGGAAAAAATTCAGCACAGATGAACTATTAGAGATCAAGATCCACTAAATTGCAAGTCCTAATCTCTTAGTATTTGTGTTAGATCGTCTGAACTTTTTGCGGAAAGGACAACTTCTCAGTATTTTGAGCACTGATTAATTTGTCTGCAGCTCTCAGTATCAAAAACTGAAAGTGAACTCTGGATGCTCAGTCAGATTCTTGTTTAGTACATACATGTCTCAAATAAAATTTTATTAATTTTATATTGTATTTTTTTTAGACAAAGTTCTTCACTCATACAGATGCATGTAAGAAATCTGGCTTATTTTACTCATTCATCAGAGAAATTAAGTTTTTGTTTAAATAGGAAATTGTGTTTATACTCAGTAAATTAAAGAATCAAACTATTGTTTTATTAAACTATAGTAAAAACAATCAAATACATACAGTATATTTGGAATCACAGTTTGCTACCCAACACTGGTTGACCTCCTGACCTAAAATTTGACTCCTGATGTTAATTTGCCTATTTTCACAGGTTTATTTTAGTCTCAGTATTAAGTTTGATTGCTCCTCTGTAGACATTTTTTTTTCTCTGTTGTTTGCACGATACAAAGGGCTGGATGATCTTTGCGTATTTGACAGGCAGCAGATTTGCTTCTTTGCAGTTGCACTATTGGGGAAAAAAGCAAACAATCTCTGCATGACAATAACTAATTGTAAATGAATGGAATGTCTCACCTGCTCCACAAGCCAAGCAATTGGTGTCGGCTTGTCACAACACTGAAGTATTGAAACCATTAAAGACAGTTTCATCAACCATGAAAGATGGCTTCAATACTACAGTCAGTGTTGTTTACGAAGTATGACATGAGGAAACAATATAAAGGCGTCCATTTACAGTTCAAGACGGCCTTTCTTTTCCTGCTCATTTGACCTGAAACCATAAACGCTTTGCAGTCAGCCCGTTGTCGCACAGATGCATGTCACTTTACTAGCCATAGATGTTTACATGTAATCCAAATAAAGTGAATGTGGAATACAAGGTTTAAGTACAATGACTCACAAAGAACAGTGTAAGTAGTAATAAATGCGATACAGTGAGTAATCACAGATGAAGCATTTCATTTTTTTCCTTTTTTGGGATGCGTCTTCGTGGACTACTCTGCCTTTGGAAGAAAAATGATGATTGAGGTGGTCATGTAAAGTGAAATTGAGGTAAACTTTGACCAGACAAATCCAAATCTGAGCGAACACTTTGGAGAGATTCGTGTGAAAATCTGATGACGGCATATGAGAAGTTGAAGTATTCTACTCAAACTCTGCATTTGATCTGCCAGATGATGGTTTGCAAATATCTGCTGGATGGACACAGATGTGTGTTTAGAGCTGGTGTTTAGTGGTGTCATAATGTGACAGACAACGGAATAATGGTGAAAATTCAACCGTTAAATAGAGGAACGTGGGAAGCTGTTAAATGGTGTGGTAAATTTAGAATTGCTGACAACAAGTATAGGACACAAGAACAGGCATTATGTAGGTGCCATGTGTTTGCAGCATCTTTCAGTCTTGCTGCTCGACCTCAAGATCAGAAGAGGAATGCTGATGTGTCACCCTGAATGCTGAAACAGAGGAAGTGACCAAACCATACATGTAAAAACAGGGCAGCCAGAGCGGGATGTGTGTGGTTGAAGTGACCATGTTACATGAAGTGAACAGCCAGGCTGTAAATGTGTTTTATTCTATGATGCAGCTGCTGTGTGCCGAAGCCTTTCTTTAATATGCATGATTTTGTCTCGGAGCAATGTGTACACACAAGGGACTTCAGCAAAATTAACCCATCGGCATTGATCTACAAGTCAAACTATATATGGGATTCCTAAAATGTGGCATCAGCCAGTTTCTTGGAACTCATGATTTTGATGTTAAAGATCAGAAAATGAACCGACATCTCGATGGCCTTTCTAGATCTGCAAAACGGACAGAATTGTGTTTTTTAACATAATGACTGAGCTTTGTTAGGTTATTAGATGACGTGCTTCTTGAGTTGGCTATAAACGTGTCTTTGCACTGGAAAAAAGCCTTAATATCTGTTGACTAGACAAGGCAACCCCCCCAATTGGTCCTGAATTGCTAATTTGGGGTTTTCAAGGATGTGTCGGGGGGGNGGGGGTGCAGTTTGGGTGCAGTTTCCTAGTCATTTACGGTGTGAGTGCCACTGCAAAGCCTAATGAATGGGTAGAAGTGCTGGTGCATAATGTTTTTATGGAGGGAGGAAGCTCATATCAGATGCAGCGTCCCACTTTCTGTATTGTGCAAAAAAAAAAAAAAANAAAAAAAAAAAAAAATATTTAAGGTTTTTTTACATGTCAGAATTTTTTGTGTCAGATGTTATTTAATAAGACAAAATCACCTTGTTTCTGTTGTTTGGTCATTGAAGCGAGATGCGTGTTTCTTGAACAGGAAGTTGCTCCTGAGTTATTTAGTGCTGCCAGTCACACAACAGAAATACTGGTTTGCCCACAGCTTAGTTTACGCCCTTTGGTGTTTTACCTCCATCAGTAGCACATTTATTCACACACACCAAATGTGTTGTGGAAAGGTACACATACTTCAATGCCTGTACAGTCTGCAGTGTACCTGATGCTTTAGTTCTGTATAAATTTTGTACTTCTCCTCTGTCCTTTTCAAGTATTTTCTTCCGCCCTCTCAAAACTGTTCACAACTCCACAATTCCCTTAACCGAGCTTAATCATTTTCACAGGAATATCTTTAGTCTCCATGTGAAGCAGGAACACATATTTTACGTTTGTATTCTTGTTTTCTCTCAGTGTCTGGGGCATCATATGTGGCTATGGTATTGTCTTATAGCTTATTCTGTTGAGCTGTCCAGGTCCATAACAATTAAATGTCTTTTTGAAATGTCCACCAACATTGTTTTCACAATTTACAATCCTACCATTGTGTTGTACGACTGGTTATAAAAGTGACCAGAACATCAAAGTACAGGTACTTTTGATATTCAGACGTTTTGGTGTGTGTAATGTGACTGGTGTCAGGCTCACTTTGTCCCTCGTGGTCGCTCCGTTTCTCTAGAACTCCATAGTTTGAATGTTACATTGCGTAGGCATGAAAGGACCTCTCTTGTGGTTTGCCTCAAATCCTGTCTGGCTGTATGGAGAAATTTCCTAATGTTTGAAAATGATGCGCGTGGAGCTAAACGTATGTGCGGACAGAAACTTAGAGTTTTTGGTGCAATGGCAACCGTAGGAAAAACATGGTAAACACGGAGGGAGAAACTGGCATCAGTGACACAACGCCAGTAGGCTGCTGGGGAGTTTCACTGTAGATTAATGTAGAACACCACTGTTGTGTGTTTGTGTCCAGGACATGAGCATCCACAGTAGGTCTCAGAGTAACAGTAGGAGTAACAGTAGAGCATCCATTGATGTCAGTCAGCCCTCAGTAGTTTGTCCTGATTGGAGTGTCCCAAGATTTTCAAATTGCTCTGTTTCAGATTTGTGCCCAGCTGCTGCTCGTCCAATATCCACATGTGATCTGACACATAGACCAAATATTTCCTTTTGGAAAAAAAAAGAGGGAAAATAACATCCGAAAGCTGCTTTCCAAACCATAAGGGACGTACTGTACATTCTGATTCTGAAAAATGCAAAATTTGCATCTGTTGACATGTTTTCTGGATTTTCTGTTGGATACAAGTATTCAAAGCAAGTTGGCATAGCTATAGAGAAGTAGGGACTTTATATTTGTGTATGTTTGTATGCTGTCAGTTTTCTTCTTTGTTTTCTTCGTATTTCTTCGTCTTTGTGGCCCCACACACGCACACACACATACATACGTACTCACAAACACAGGTGTTCAGGCAAAGCTATTCTGAGTTTGCCGAGGTCACCAAACTGTAAAGTGAAGGTTTAAGTTCTCCCGCCCAAACAAGTGCAACAAACCTATCAGGAGGGGCTGGTGTGATGTCAACAGAGCAGTCTGTGCACTCCCACACAGTCCTGAGAAGAAGGCTAATCTGCCAAAATCATTTAAAACACCTTTATGTGTTCCACGGGTGCGCAGGTCTCGTAAGTCATAATTAGAAGTTCGTGAGATGTGGAGCAGCTAGAATGAAAGAACATCATGTTTGAAATGGAACACTAGACTGTTTTTCAGTTTATCACTTGTGCTCTGCTGATAGGACATGATGTAGTCTCACACTCACTCCCTTTATTGATGTTAAGGGACATACTGGAGTGTGTGTCCAGAGCTGTCCCACCCAAAAACGTCACTGTTCTGCATTCAAAATAAAGCAGCATGAATACTTAAAGATATTGAAATCATGATTGCTGTCTGTTGCAGTCGATACTGACTCACTTTGTCCGTTTGGTTTTGGCTTGAGTTTGACTATCAGCGATGTAAAACTTGGACATTATTTTCACAGAACTGCAATATTTATTATTTTGAAATTGTAGAAAAAAAGTATTGCTTTTGTAGCCTCAGACAGTTGTAGTCTTTGCATTTGAAGGTCAGAGTCTGCAGATTGACCATCCTCTCAGGTCATTCTCAGGACGTCCTCTCATTTTGATAACTTTACCAAACAACATGATTCCCAGGAGGATGGTAAGGAGAGTGTAGAGGAAAACGACATGGCAGAATTGAAATAGCGTCTCGCACACACACAACATGTGTTTGTCTGTGGGTGAAGTGCAGGCAGCATCGTTGCTCTGATTGTTTTTGCATATGATGCTGGGTAGAGAACCGTCCATCTCAGAAATTTTCAGATGGTGAGAGCCGCTGTTTCAACCTCGTGGCTTCTTCTCCATCTGCTTTCCCTCCTCTCCCGCTCTGCCATGTCTGCTGTGTCTCAAGTCCTGCATTTCGGGTTTGAATTGTGTCACAACTGCCAGTTCAAATGTACCTTCTTTAACCATCAGAACTCAAAGATTAAGGTTTTTTTTTTTCCCAAGAAGCNAGTTCAAATGTACCTTCTTTAACCATCAGAACTCAAAGATTAAGGTTTTTTTTTTTCCCAAGAAGCTTTTTAAGAAATATATAACATGCTGTGATATGATTAGGATTTAAAGATAAGTTCCACACAGTTGAGAAACTGTTTCTTATGTATTGGGGACTGACTAGATCTCTTTAAACTTTTTACAGGTGAGGCACCTCAATGGGTGTAACTGCAATTTTTCAGTTATAGACTTAAAGGACCATATTGGCTATTTTGCATGTTTTTTGAGCCTAATATATTTAGTTTTCTTAAATGGAATGTTACTGGCAATCATTTCTCAAAGCATACTAAAACATTTAAACATTTAAACATTGAATGAACATGAATTCATGTTCAATTCATTGAACATGAATTTAAACATTTTTTTTCCTACCTTCCAACCGCCATTGGTTTCAGTTCATTTTGGTACACTATTAAAATCAACTTGTTGATACTTGAAACCTTCTTGGGATAGGTAATTCTCATTGCGAACAAGACGTATTCAGGTTTTTTTTTAAGTTATGTAATTTTAGCATTTAAGTGCAATAAAAAGCACGGAGTGAATGTATGTCTCCACCGGGGAATATAATCCCAAAAGAAGACCTGCATTTATCGAAAAATTTTAATGACTGTGACTTCATAAGGCTGCGTAACTANAAAGAAGACCTGCATTTATCGAAAAATTTTAATGACTGTGACTTCATAAGGCTGCGTAACTATTAGCGGGCGAAACATCAATTTTTAAGGTGGATGTATCACTTGAATATTTGGTTTTGAAAGATTAAGAGATTTTGCAAAATTTCAGGAAAGCTGAAATATGGTTTTATCCTTTGAGAAATGATTGTCAATAACTTAACATGTATGAAAGTTGAATATATTAGGTTCAAACATGCACAATGAATGGTATGGTCCTTTAATATTTCTGAATTAAATAAAAGGTAAAGAATGTGTGTGTGTGTGTGTGTGTATATATATATATATATATATAAGAGATTTTATTTTTAAAGTTGATAAAATCTTAACAAGAAAGACAGAAAAAATAATAAAAATATTGTTTCAGTTTTAAAGTGAAAACCTGTGCACGATATTGTTCATAAAGCATATGGTTTTGAACAGGAAAAGACTGGACTTATTCAGCCCTCGTGAATGAAGGGAAGCGCAACAAAGCAGCTTCCCTGATGCTGCATTGTCATTGGTTCAGCTTAGATTCTATCTCAGCGTGAGTAGTTAAGCTTAAGCAGGTCCAGTCATCCATGATCCTGCTAAACATTTCTCATAGTGATGCGTTTAGACAAAAGTAATCCAGCGGCTTGCAAGCAATCTATGTCATTCTAAGTGTGGTTTATCAACAGATACATATAATGTTAAAGCCTCTTTGAAAGTGTAATTACTCCAACATCCAAGATCCTGCACCCCTTTGTTCTTTTAAGACCAGACCAGCCGAGACTAGATAAGATACAAGAGATTCATGACCCAAGCTATGATAATTGTTTTACAGATTTCAGTGGCTTTTTGTCTTTCTTTGTCTGTTTTGTGGCATTCTGACCATCTGTGCGATCATTCAGAAAATGAGCAGCAAAGTAAAGTAAGTTTTCTGTATGTTAAATGCATATTTGCCATTTCCTGCAAATAACAACCTTTTTGAGCTCAGTTTTCCACGGTGGATTCACCAGAGGGGTTGATCCCAAAGTAATTACTCATAGGAATTTTTCATGGTGGAAAGTGAGCACTAAGAGAGTCTGTTTTCTAGTCTCTGCATCGCTAGTGTTGCCGCTCACTATAGTCGTACAAAAAAAACTGGGCTTTACCGGTCGAGAGAAATCCTGTACCACCCAACCAAAATTAGCAGCGTGCTGACAGAATAAGTGGGTCCACATGAAAATCAGTTTCCCAAAACTGTGTCTGCGTCTGAAAGGAAGAACAGGTCATGTGCAGCGACAGGCTCTGGCAGACATTTCCATCAGTTTAATCTTTATTAGTATGAAAACAAGTATTCACATTGTAATCTGTAACTCCTCTGGTCTTGCATGGAAAAATTAAAGAAAAATTAAAGTAACCAGTTGTAATTTAAAAAATGTGTACAATCATCTGTGTACGATGAGAAACGCCCTGCATGTTGGCTAAACCAGCCTTCCTCCTGCCCCCCCAAATAGCTGAATAGCAAGCAGGAGCTTTGAAAAAAGAGCCGGTGAAGAGTGAAGGGATGATTGGCAGCAGCGTTGGTTTCCAAAGATCCTCTGCTTGAATGGAGGAGCCCCGGCTTTCACAGCTTTTGTCTAAGAAACTCTCCACTGACAGGAGAGTCTGAAAATCAGCCAGCGAGCGCCATTTATATTTTGTTGCCTTTCTGTTTCTTCAAATCAGATGGCACTTTGTTTTTTTTTTTTTTTNTTTTTTTTTTTTTTATGTACACCTCACTCCTCAGTAGATCTTCCCCAGTTATCAACCTCATTTGCACAGAAATGTAAGACCACATTCTTCTGTGTCAGTGGTCTTTTGGAAAAAAATACATTGAAGTACATTGAAATCTTATAATATGAACAATTGCATAATCATTCTGAAAGGGTCTCTAATACAAATCCAAATTACAACGCAGATACTCTCAGGACCAAACATCAACCATGAAATTCCAACAGCATAGCACATTTTATAGAAAAGTTTTTTATAGAGATGTATTATAATAGAATGATATTGAGACCACAGTTCAGTTTGAATCACATCGAGTGTGTTTCGTTATCACACTGTGAAAATCAAAAAAGCATTAGGGGCAGCAGACAGCAGCATCAGATGATTTACTAGTTTGGTTCCATTTCTAAAATAGAGTAGATGCATTTTGTTAGGAAGCATATATCACTGAAGTAAAGATTTATATTCTGTTTGACCTTTTGCAGGCCAGGCTTGCAAACTGCTGCTGCATTCACAAAGCTGCCCATGTAAAATATGCTCTAAATTTAGATGTATGGGATGGTGTGTGAGGCCTGCTAATGACCCGTTAAGTTACCTCGAGATTAAATCATCCTGCCACCAGCAGCCAATCATTTTTCAGCAAACCTGTTTATGTTTGTTGAGTAAACTATCCTGTCCCTTTCATCAACAAATAAGCATCAATGAGGTGCTGATGATGGGATAACGGCAGGCAGTCTCGCTCACATCGTTTTCATTGCCCACATCTTTGCCTGCCTTTAAGGAACTTTACGGTAGGGTAAAGTAGGGTGAAGAAAATTTAAAAAAGCTGCAGAGATGTCACTTTGGCTGGATTTACACCACAAGTCTTGATGCTCAATTCCGATCCTCTGTCTATATTTGATTTTTTGTTCAGTATGTTTACATTTTCTTTTTTAAGCGGCCCATATCTGATACCAGTATTTACACGGCTTTGGCCTATAGCAGCCCGGATGCGGCTGCGCATGTTTCTGAGTCACATGTAATCAAATCGCTTCAATGCACAAAGATGAGAGAACTATTTATATTCACCGGGTTCGCAACTTTCAGATGCAGAGAGAAACATTCAATATGTTGTGTGAGCGTTTATCTCTCCCATCAGGTATTTTTGTTGGGCGATCACAGAGGAGAAGCGGGCGGAGTTGGACTGTGGCAGCTGTAACGGAGTTTATTACACACTAACACGTCTGTTTGACATAAACACACATCAACATTTCTTATATATATAGTTTGTCCTCCATTTCTGTTTATAGAGAGCGATCATCGCATTGATTGTTTACGTCATTCATATGCGGATAAAGCAGAATGTTACGTAGGAGTCAGAATGGGAAGGGAATTCGGATCTATGTGTTTAGATTGCAGTCGCATTGGCGTTAACTGATACGTGTCTGATTTATTTCCACATATGCAAGTGGCCCAAAACGGATGTGAACATATCCGATTCCATGTGGCTTTTTTTACCATTTGCACCTTCAGGAAGCATATCCGATATGTGTCATGTGAGCAAAAGATAGGAATCAGGCCGCATGTATGTGGTCATGTAAATCCAGCCTTATTCCCTGCACATATAGCAGATGTAGGTCGGTTTTTAATTTTTTTATTTTTTTCATTTTTTTGTTTTGTGACTGTTTGGTGTCCATCCTCTCAGTGCTGCAGTGCTCAGCTGGTTGCTCAAGATCACACCTGAAAGTGGTGTTTGGTTAGCTTTGTCAAGAATGATGCATGTCTGTCAGAAGAGAAGCTTACATGTGCAATGGAGTCTCCATCTTACAACCATCCCATCTTGCATTGAGGTACTTTTTTTTTCTACTATCTTCAATAAATATAAGTGGATGACAAGTAAAATGCAGCAGCTTAGTGATCTGATTTATCAGGCAAACCTCATCCCCAACAGTGTAGTTGTAGAAAAATTTTTTGAGTACAAACAAGGTGAAACAAGGTTATTCAGGATTATACTGTATGCTAATGTTTACTTATATAAGCTAATGATCATTAATTGTTGATAAGAAGGCAAATCAGGTCACCCAAAGCAAAAGGATCTCAGTCTGAAACCCAGATCAGTTTAGATTTTGAAACCTGTCTTCCGTCCTTTTCCTCCTTTAAACTGTTTCCGCCAATTATGATTTTGATCCATCACAAATTTAAATGTAAGTAGTAGCATACAGTACAGGCACATTTGACATTCTCAACTTAATTCTATGTAAATAAGAAATATGCTTCATTAGACAAGAAAGAAAAGTGGATTTAATTAACTTTTAAAAGTAGAGGTCAGGTGGAGAATATCAGCTTTGTACACATTATAATGTGTTTCTAAGGTTTTCACAGCTAAAAAAACATATCAGTGCACCCACAGCAACTTGTCAAAACACTCTTGCAGTGTGTAATCTACTTATCTGTAAATTCCTTTTTGTATGTGACATTTCATGTTAAACATCTATATTATGTGTAACTTCTGTTATTAGCCTGGTCCCTCTTTTGTTGAAATCCAAACTGGAATTGTGCGCTGCTCATTACAGCCTGAAGACTATTTCAGACAAGCTTTAGCTTCATGAAGCAGCGGACCCACGCCTGCTAGCTCGTTGATCAGTAGTAAAAGCACAACCTGTTGTGGATTTTGTGTCCTCATTCATAACATAACTTTCACTCACCTGTTTGTATTAAATAGAGTTTTAGGAAGTAGATGGTGTCAGATGTCTGTATATGAATTCCATTGTAAGTGTAGATTGCTAATATTACCCAACCAGCTTGTCTGAGCCTGAGCAAATCTGCAAAGATTCTCTCCTGATTTGAAAGTTTATGCTGTTTTAACTCCTTTTTATGCATATTTGGATGCTAATTCTGACTTCTAGTTCTGACTGTCTGAATTACATGTTGTACTGTAAGGTGTCTATGTATTTGTATCCCAATTTTAACCTCATGCTGTTTTGAGTCTTTTCTTGTCTTGTAAGGTGTCCTTGAGTGTTTTGAAAGGCGCCAACAGATAAAATTTATTATTATTATGTTTTTATTTGTCATCGTAGGCAATATTTCAGTTGAATTAAGGCTGCAGTGCAGAACAAGTGACGGGATGAGACACTTTTCTGTGTGGTTTAAGAATGTAAAGTTAATGGTTTTCCAGACATTTTAGTTGGCAGCATATTCTCCTAATGGAAACTGTGGCAGTCGTGATCATCCTTGCCGTAGCTCAGAGAGGAGCAGTGATACATTATTCCATCCTGTCTTGCGTATAAATGTCAGCTGGCTGAAAATTCACCAGCTAAAGTACAAACACCAACATACTATGCATCATTTCTAGCGGCCACTACGTCACATTACCTCTTTGTCAATCACAGATGAAAACCATTTCTCTTCAGTCTTCAGGTTTCCGGCGTCCCTGAAACCTAAAACCATGCCATCTTTGCTTCATCTCCTGCCTCATTCATGCCTGTGGATTTGTTTGGAGTTTCCAGATGATAGAGTTTCAAGCAGGCCCTCATTTTCTCCTCTTTTGGTTAATGTGGCCGGTATCTTCCAAATGAGAGGCTCGGGGAGCATTGGTCTCCAGAGTGCTCAGGGATGGAGGCTTCGGGAGACGCAGTATCAACTCTCGCACAACAGGGTCTTTGTTATATCCGTCCCGGGCTCTGCCACCTGGCAAACGCCACCTTTTGTTCTCCTCCTTCAAAGTCTGCAACGTGATACACAGTTTTGCAGGAGAATGCTGCAGGTCGGCTTAAAAACATTTGGGAGCCAAAATGTCAAGACCTACTCTTCAGATTTGTTGTTCTAATATATGTGTATTTTTTTGTATTGACGCCTAAATTGCATTGGCAGCATATATTGTGGTAACCCAGAAGGTTTAAGATGGGAAGACCTCCAAAAATCCACACTAGTTTGAGTCTCTGTGGGTGGGAGAAGTCACTCTTCTCTCCCACATTTAAAAGGACTGTTGAGACGCCCCGGAGCAAAGCACAGTATTTGCACCGGGAAACTCTTAAATATGTTCTCCCTGTATGGATGCCAGCAGGGTGAGGTAGAAGAACATCTTTTGTAGTTTTGTGTTAAGTCCGTGTTAGAACTAATCCCAGCCAAGAAAGTACAAGTTTTCATTTTGAATTGCTTTTAAATCATATTCTGAGTTAATTCTAAGCATCGGATGTACAGCCTAAAAGCTGCATTCATGCATAGTCTATCTCATATTATTTTTATTCGTGTGTACAGAGTCACAGCTTTCAACCAAAGGATCGTAATTGTGTTTTGCTATTGCTGCTGCTACCGATGGAGTAAATTAAAAGAGCAGAATTGCTTTAAATCGTGAATACCTGAAACTGGAACCTTTCATCATACAAGTTGTAGTTCCTTTGAAGACGAGCCAAGTATGCAATTACGCCACAACCCACCCTGACCGGCGTGCATGTCGTTTTGTTGGCTAATAAAAGCAGAATATTTGTTGTCTTATGTCGTGCGCCTCCGTTCTTAAGAACCTGGTTTTCTTTTTATGCTTGCAATAATTCAGACAACATTCATAACATTACCATTTGCGGCAGTGCCTATTAATATTTATTATGTCTCTCATTACTATGTGTGATTTAGCTGTGACGGTGCTTGGGGGTCTCCTCTCCAGAGACACACCACCCTCAGGAGCTCCAACCTAATAACTGATGGAGTTATTATGCTCTGAATTTACATGTTTCCAGGAGTGTTTCCCTTTAACTTGCTTGACCTTAATGGTGGAAGCAGTTAAAGCACAAGATCTTATTATGGAGATCCCGTTTCCCCTCCTGCCTTGTACAGTACCTTAGCACTCGGTTGTACACGCAACATCCTGTAGGTCTCATTTCGAATCAACTGGCAGTCACTTGGTGAAAGAATATCAAAAGCCGCGTGGAAAAAGACAAGGTTATTATAACCAACCAGTTGTTATTACTCTAAAAAGGTCAACACTGTCCTCAGTAATGGAAACTTGATTCGCTGTCCAGGGTTTCTAACATTGGCATGATCAGCTCAAGTGTGATCAGCTCATCAAATCCCACAACTGATGCACAGTTAAAGGACCATACCAGCCATTTTGCATGTTTCAGCCTAATATATTCAATTTCCATACACATAACATTACTGACAATCATTTCCCAAAGCATACTACTGGAATGGTGAATTAAAAAAATGTTTTTCCTACCTTCCAGACTGCCATTGGTTTCAGTTCATTCTGGTACGCTATTAAAATCAACTTGTTGATACTTGAAATGTTCTTGGTATAGGTAATCCATCATCGTGAACAACACGTGTATTCAAGTTTTCCTCAAAGTTACGTAATTTTAGCATTTAAGTGCAATATAAAGTGCAAAGTGAATGTATGTCTCCACTGGGGAATATAGTCCCAAAAGAAGACCCGTGTTTATCGAAAAATTTTAATGACTGTGACTTCATAATTTTCCGTAACTATATTAGTAGGCGAAACATTGATTTTTAAGGTGGGTGTATCGCTTGAATATTTGATTTTGAAAGATTAAGAGATTTTGCAAAATATCAGGAAAGCTGAAATACAGTTTTATACTTTGGGAAATGATTGTCGGTAACCTCACATGTATGAAAATTGAATATATTAGGCTCAAACATGCAAAATGGGCAGTATGGTCCTTTAAGTTTCATTTAGCACTTAACTTTTATGGTTACATGTATCAATTTATGCATCAGTAAATGCAGCAGGTGGCAGCTGAACTCTTAATTTGCCTGACTGATGGAATAATGACTTTTATTGACGGAGAACAGATTGTATGCTGTAATATGCGAGCTTACAATATTTGAAAAGAATGACTGTGTACAGCAGACAAACACTATTAACATGGTTTGTGTCATGCTCCTGATAGTTCTGAGTTTGATGTTTCTTGACATTTCCTCTTGCACTTATGAAAAACATCTGTCTTGGGTTTGGAAGGTAGATGATCCATTATGGCACACATGAAGCCTGACTGCTGGTCATCACCTGACACCAGGAAGTAGAAAAGGAAGCATCTGGCAGCAAGTAATCACTTACAAATACCATGTCAAAGTTAGTGGGCTGCACATTGGTATTTTCTGTGGCCCATGTTGACTAATCCCATATTTATTTAGTATCAAACAGAATATAATCCTAAATAACAAGCCCCTTAATTTGATTAGGCTAACGGAATTGTTTCAGCCAATCACAGATGGCTGATAGAGGTTCTGTTAGCACCAGATGCTGGTTTGGATCTTTATTTAGAAATTGCATGATGATGATGAAGTGTGTTTCTTTCACATCTCATGATTGATAAGTGACAAGAATTTTATTGGCACACACACACACACATACATACATACATATGCACCTTTTCTGCTCACATTTCTGTTTTTACCATTTCAGCACAGAACATGAAGAATTTACCTTAACATCAGGGAGAAAAAATAAATAATAGAAGTTCTGTTCTTTTCCTCACTCATCACTTATCTGCGACTATAGTAATACTATACCTTCGCTGGCCTGGTGAACTTATACAATAAGATTATGATATATACATTTATAGAATCCTATTTATTTAGCTAATCCAATATTTGTTTTAAGAACCATTTCCATTTACTGCTGCAGTTAAACCATCAATATCGTATTTTGTAGTACTCAGCCGACTGCATTTACAGGCGTTATTTTCGCTTTCGCTAGCTGTGTCAGTGAAAATATACAAGGGGCAAATTCATAACAAATGTGAAGTCAGCAATCATTTCTCATGTTTTGCACTTGGTAAGAGGGTGGTATGTGTGTATAACACCCCTCTCATTACCAAGCCAGCAGATCCCTGAATAGGCTTTTAATTGAGCCAATGTGAGAAAAGGTCTACGAGCCGGAGCCCTGAGACGGCCCGGGGCTGTTGGGGCAGCCTGGCCACATTCTTCCCATCTCTTTAAACTAGATCCTCCTGGGCTGATAGACAGACCCCACTTTGCCAGACAGGGGATCTTAAGGACCGATAGATCTGCCCCAGGCCAGGGTCGGGGATTTCACAGCACACTTTAGAGTTGTGAAACTTTTTGATGCATGATGAATAGGAGTCTGGTAGGGGTGNACAAAACAACTCTTTTTAGGTTTAGCTTCACTTTTATTGTAGATGCAAATGAAAAATGCTACATACCAGCCTGTCTGCCTTGGTGACGCTCGTGTTAAGGAATTTCCTAAACCATCTGTTTATTACGGACTGAATGGTTGAACAATTTGTGGGTGGTGTTGCTAACTCAAAATGATTTTTTTTTTTTTTTAAATNCTAAGGTATTCCACTCCCTTCCTCTTAACCCTTCCCATGCCCAATTTTTTTTTTTTCCTGGATAGAAAATTGCAGTCATATTTTGTCAGTTGCCTCACTGGAGTGTTCTGATGTTCTTCAGTTGGGTCCTAAGAGTTCTCAAGTGCTAACAGATGTACTTTAGTCCATGTGTGTTCCTGAGAGGAAACTCTAAATCCAAGCTGGCATTTTGATTGAATATTTTACCATTTCCATTTGGCATACTAGATGTGTGTGCATGTGTGTGTCCGCATATTTGTTTCTAGATCAGATTATTTTTTGCGAACTAAAGTCTTTACATCCAGTATACCTGTTGTCCTTTTGTGTTTTTGAGATATTCAGGAAGTTTGTCTCTGTGTTTCATCATTTGGTTTCATGTGTTCTGTCTTCACAGGCCTGGATGCAGAACTCTACTATGTACGAGATAACGTGGTCAATCATTACGCGCTGTCCTTTACCCTGCCCGTGCCCAGCGAGACCAACAGCCTTCACTTCACCTGGCATTCCAAGACAAAGGTGAGCATCTGAGATTATTGCTGCACCTCAACAAATGCATACTACAACACACACACACACACACACACACACACACACACACACACACACACAAAACACACAAAACGTAACCACTTTGTTCATCTGTAGGTTGACTACCGGCTTGGTTTCCACGTGGAGAATCCTGTTGCAATGAATCAACCACAAAGCAACATTTCTAGTCAGGGGGAGGTGCCAGATGTTCCCTCTGGTTTGTCAAACTCCTGCTACACACACACAAACATACACACATTTCATGACAGTTGTCCCTGCATGATTTAATAAATAGTGTTTTGAATTTTTCGCCTCTTGTCTTTCTCTAAAGTCACCGAAAGCAGTTTATGTAGGTTTTCAACCTAAAAAGTAGAGATAGACAGACAGACGGATAGATAGATCCATCCATCTATCCATCCATCCATCCATTCATCCATCCAATCTATTGAAAGTCACCAAAGATAGCTAACCCTCATATCTCTTGGGCTGGAGTGTCGTATTTGCATCCAAATTGTGAAATTTCAATTATTCTTCTGAACATAGACAACACAAAAGTTTTTAAAACTTACAACTATTTATGTTTTTTTTTTTTGTTTGTTTTTTTCTCTAATCTGTATGTGTGTTTGTGGATTTCTGCAGTCTTTAGAGTGGACCTTTTCTGCTCTGGCAAGGTGGATGGAGAGGCTGTTTTGACAGTGCAGCTCAATTTGACCATCTATGCCAACAACTACACAGTGCTCAACTTCAAGAGGAGGAAAATGTGCTATAAAAGTAAGCATCCAAACAAATACATGTATGTCCTTTTCAATTTTTTACTCAGTGTCACATTTGGGTGATGACCCCATTAGAAACTGTCCGGCACATACGATGATATGTACGTACATATATTGATAATACATTTTTTCCAAAACATATATTCTGCATCAAATATCAAGCGTATGAGTAATATTCGCTGTTTCGCTCAGTTTAATTGTCTGTGTGTCAGATTCTTTCCAGTTATTACAGCAGGAAAGTATTCCGTGCTTTCTTAGTTACATGTGGTCAAGAGATTCCTTGCCATATGCCATGTGGAAACAAATTTATTCCAATCTTATTTCAAGCACGAGTCAAATTAGTGACTAGAACAGAACAGTTTCTCTGTCTGCGTCAGAATGTTCAGAATTTACACTGATCAGTCATTTCCACTTTTCTTAGATTGTACCTGTGATGTTGTCTGCATATTTGTAGCTCCACAAGCTGAATGCTCACAGGCCTTTTCCAGGAACCATAAAGCAACTGAGGAACCCTCTTCTATGAGGGTTCTATGAGGAACTTCTATGAGGAACCCTCATAGAAGTTTAGAACTGAACTAAAGCCTAATTTACCTGAAACTGTCTGGAGTAGGAATTATGTGGTTCTTTCAGCAGATACCTTGCTCACATTCCTGCCTCTCCTCCCTTTACCGTGAAGATGAAGCAAATTAGAGCAAGCGATGTCCCAAGTGTGACAGTCCATGTGCCACAATGTGTGAACTTGTGGCACATGGACTGTCACAAGTTCACACACACATACAAAAAACAACAATGGAGGGAACTGAGGGAATGGTTTTCTTTGTTTTGTTTTTGGGCTATTCTTGAATAGCCCAATTTGTGGAGAAGAAGAGGAAATTGCCACCTTCAGAAAGATTATTGCTACATACAGAATCTTGTCTTATTGTGTTTGGTAGTGTGCAAAAAAGGGCAGTTGTCCACCTGATTTGGCAGGGGAAAGGTTGTGTCCGATCAGTCAGAGATGTTCAGACTTGCCATGTCCACCCAACCGTTCCTGAACCATCGGGAACTATAGTTTTCATACCAAAATGGATTCTTTTGCATGAAATATGGTTTCTTTGCATGAAATCAAGAAAAGATCCCGAGTTCCTGAAAAGGTTCTGAAGTGTAGAACGCCTCATTATGACTTAAACTCAGTATAAGTTTTGTTCCCTGGCACTTATTTCCAGCCCCTCCTCCCAAAAAAAGTCCCTCCACCTGCCTGTCAGCAACTACCAGCGTTGAGGTTACAGCGTGAAACATCAGCGATTGGTCACACACAAGCCTGGAGACTCCTTTTTGTTTTGCATTTCATTTAGCATCTGAGGCTCCTATAAAAGGTTTTGACTGTCTAGTTTTGCAGCAGCAGTCAGCATCCTAACTTTCTGAATGAAGTTTGACATTAGGCATTGAATTTGATGTGCTTTCTAGTAATTCCTTCCATTTTCCCCTGCGAACAGGAATAGATTCCGACCCAAAGATCCCCTCGCTCGCCAACAATAACACACTTCAACGGCCGGAGGGTAAGTATCACCAGCTCAACTTCCTGCTCTGTCTGTCCTTAAACACCAGCTCCATGTATTATCTGTCCTAGCGGGCACTGGCCAGATAAGATGGAGCAGAAAGTAACACTAAAACTCTGTCTTTTCTGGCAGTGCACGTTGGCCAAACATTCCATAAAGAGTGCGTGTGATTTCAGAAACCAAAGAGAAGGATCCATTCTCTTATATAATGCNCTCCCTCCTCCTCTGGAGTGTTTGGCCTTTTCCACTTGGACTCAGGCTTGAGTTTATTCCATCTCTTTGTGAGCCCACTGCCCTAGTAACAAAGTACCATTAGTGGGTTGCCTCCCTTCTACATGGGCGCCCGAGGAGCCTGGGGCCCTCAGAGGCTTTTAGGGGGGTGATGAGAAAAGCTCTTAGACACTGGATCCTGGACAGAGCCTCTAGGATTCCAGGCCTCCATTAACCCTAAAGGAGAGCTTGGTGCAATTACTGCACAGTTTCTCTTTCTATCGCTCNCCCCCCCCCCCTCCTGTTTTTGCGTTCTTTCTCCTGTTGCTTTCTTGCATATTTTCCTTTGCTTTTTTTTGTAATAGCAAACACTGTCGAGGCCTTCAATAACGGCAATGGCATTTTGCATGCAGTGATGACATGGCTGCCAAAATTCTCACATTTCTCCTCTGCTGTGTCTGGGGTTTAACCCGCGATCTGTCTGTTTTCCCCAGTAGATGGTGTTGCCACCCCCACCACCTCCACCCAGGTCTTCTATATAAGCGTGAGTGTCTGCTGCATCGTCATCTTCCTCGTGGCCATCATTCTGGCCATCTTGCACCTGCACAGCATGAAGCGAGTGGAGATGGAGGACAGGTTGGTCACATTATCCCTTATTTCTCTTGGTTGCAGTGACAAGACCACAGCCACTGTTCATAATATCAGTTAAGCAAAGTAAATTTGCAGTGAGACAAAGAAATGACAACCAGCTCACAAACTCAGTAGATTCTAGTGTTTGTCACCCTGTGAGAGTTATATTAGTATTTAAGCAGAAATAACCCTTTAAAAAAAGAATCAGAAATAGTTTGAATCTACAGAGGGTTATATCGAGTCAAAACCTGTACTTAAGCTTTGCTGTTGTTCAGTTTTCTGTAATCGTCGCTCCAGATGGCCGCATACAGCCATAGGAATATGTGCTCTAACGCAGTATTTGCTTTAAATTTAGTTGCTGTAATGAAGTTTTGCTTAAGTGGCTTGATTTGGTCAAATAGAGCAAGAACCTGTTAAAGTTTGATCCCTGTGTTATATAAGAACATTTTGTTAAAGGACCATACCACCCCTTTGCATGTTTGAGCCTAACATATTCACTTTTCATATATAACTCGTAAGGTTACTGACAATCATTTCCCAAAGGATAAACCATATTTCAGCTTTCCTGATATTTTGCAAAATTTCTTAATCTTTCAAAATCAAATATTCAAGTNCCATATTTCAGCTTTCCTGATATTTTGCAAAATTTCTTAATCTTTCAAAATCAAATATTCAAGTGACACACCCACCTTAAAAATTGATGTTTCACATGCTAATAGTTATGTGGCCTTATGAAGTCACGGTCGTTTAAATTTTTTGATAAACTCAGGTCTTCTTTTAGGACTATATTCCCCGGTGGAGACACATTCATTCCGCACTTTTTATTGCGCTCTCAAACACTAAAATTACAAAACTTAGAAAAAACCTGAACATACATGTTATTCACAATAATGGATGACCTATCCCAAGCACGTTTCAAGTATCAAAAAGTTGATGTAAACAGCCTACCAGAATGAATTGAAAGCAATGGTGGTCTGGAAGGTAGGAAAAAAAATATTTTAATTCACGTTCCAGTAGTATGCTTTGGAAAGTGATTTTCAATAACCTTATGTGTATGAAAATTGAAGGCTCAAACATGCAAAATGGGTGATATGGTCCTTTAAGTCTGACCAAGAGAAGCTGCAGTGGGGTTTTCTGCCTGAGCTAAATAAAAATCAAATCTGAAATCAAATCAAATCAAATCTGAATGCTCACATATATTGTTTTGGTTTTGATCAGCATGTTGGTTCATTCATTTTTCTGTGATTTTTTGCACAATACAGCATCATTTAATAGTGAAATGTTTTTCCTCTTTGTCTTTCAGCGTGAGCGACAGTGGGAGTTCACAGGGCCTGTCTCAGCCGTCCACCCAGACCACCCAGTACCTGAGGGCCGACACCCCAAACAATGCAACCTCTGTCACCAGTAAGACACTCCCTCTCCCCACTGTGAAATGAACTAAGCCAATTACAGCATCTAGTTTACATCAGGCCATTTAGCGGAATTACTTAAAGTTCATAACAAGAGTTCAGCACTTCAGGTTTTGATTGAAAGAACAACAATGAAATAGAAGTTTTATTCTACAATCGAAATTTTGATGTCTGGTTTTATTTTGTTTTGTTTTGTTTTCACATATTATGTTGTAAAAGTGAAAAGTGATGTGTAATTTATACCCAGTGTAACATTGATGATTTTTTTATTTTTATTTTATTTTAACACCTTAAACACATATTTAATAAAGTGACATTGCCACTTTAAACACACTTAAGTACATTCAGCCCATCATTTTTTTCCTTCCACAATGGGATCTGGAAATGCGCATGCTTTTCCAAGTTAGGTAATTGTCTGTGAATGACCTAATTAGTTTAACTGGAATCCCAAGATTGCAATAAACACATTTCATGCACTTTTTGCCAGTATTCCTCTTGTGACCACTGAGCAACGTGTAGATTTATCTAGTCTGTAGAAAAATAGGAGTGAGCTTTTGTTATATTGGAGTTGATAGAAACTCCTCTACTTTTAATTGATGTGAATGTAGCCAGCAGGAAAAAAAAATGCACACCATTTAAAATCGGGGCAGTTCTTCTTTTAACAGCCGTCACACTACACTGAGGGGTTTCCTAATATTGAAAGTTGAAAAGTGCTCAACTTTTTATTATATTATACAATCAGTGGCCACTTCATGAGATACATGTACAATCCACTGCAATCCAAACAACAGTTCAGCTACAAATGTTATCTTTGTGAACTTAATGTTAATTTTTTTGTTGACAGTGTTAGAGGCGTTTATGTTCATTTTTGAGGCTGTATTACAGTATGTGGTGTGTTATTGGACTGCATGATTTAAAAGGTGTCCGATTAGACATATTCTCTGTACTTGTAAAGATGGCGCTTGACATCTCCATGGCTCTCCTGATAGGCTTGTTCCACCCATTGGGGCAAAAAAAGTTACACCTTTGGGATTCTTTTAGGGACTGTACATGGAGTTTGGCGTCTCCAGCTTAGTTCTACCAAACTTAAGCCTGAAAACAGTCTAATCACACTGACAGAAAATACACGTGTGGGTTTGCAGAGCCTTTAAAGGACCATACTGGTATTGTGCATGTTTGAGCCTAATATATTCAATTTTCATACATGTTATGTTACTGACAATCATTTCCCAAAGGATAAAGCCATATTTCAGCTTTCCTGATATTTTGCAAAATCTCTTAATCTTTTAAAATCAAATATTCAAGCGATATACCCACCTTAAAAATCCATGTTTCACCTGCTAATAGTTACACAGCCTTATGAAGTTATGGTCAGTTAGATTTTTTGATAATCGCAGGTCTTCTTTTGGGACTATATTTCCTGGTGGAGAGATACATTCACTCTGTGCTTTTTATTGCGTTTAAAGCTAAAATTATGTAACTTCTAAAAAAAACCTGAACACACGTCTTGTTCATATGATGGGTTACCTATCCTAAGAAGAAGTGTCAAGTATCAACAAGTTGATTTTAATACAAGAATGAACTGAAAACACTGGAGGTCTGGAAGGTAGGAAAAAAAATTTTTTAATTCACTGTTCTAGTAGTATGCTTTGGGAAATGATTGTCAGTAATGTTACATGTATATGGAAATTGAATATATTCGGCTCAAACATGCAAAATGGCCGGTATGGTCCTTTAGATTTAAGAATCAGTTAATGCTAATATGATTAATGCCAAAATAAATAACTGTAAGGCACTTTCCGGCTGTAAAAATGGTAAAAGTAATGGTAAAGCAAAAGTAAGGGTGAAAGCCTAGTATTTTTTATTTTTTTTTTTTTTTAATTCACCTCAAACCAATTTTGGATTATTACTTTGACTTATGACTTTATGTGGTTGTTATTGTAATGTGACTTCTTTTTTAGTTGTTTTACGAAATAATATTGAATTAATTTATTGGGTTATCTGGATCCACTGGAAAAGCTTTTGAGCTGTTTTGTATTGTCAGTGTGTGCGTGTGTGTATGTTGCATTATTGCCCCCCTTGTGAACAAAAAGTCACCTCTTACTTCCTGTGCATTTTGACCCACTTGCCTTTTTCTCATTTGCTTTGCTGATTGCGTTGATCTACGCCACCATTCACCTCATTACCCAACTCTTGATGGGCAGGTTTACCCAGCTTGCAAGCATGCCTGGTTTGATGGATGACTTGTCTATGAGCAGAAACCTTTAGAAATCGTGGTCTGTGTCCATTCTTCCATTCAGGTCATGTCCTAATTTGAGTGAGCTGTCCATTAAAATCACATCTTTCTCACTCTCTCCCACCCTCCACTCCCTCCCCTTTCCCCTCTTGTCATCAGACAATCACCCTGGTTCTGCACCCATACTCCAGCTCGCTGCCTCCTCCTTCCAAAATCCTGGTGCTCCCTCTCATGAGACCAAAAGTAAGTTCCAGTGAACTTCCAAGAGAAAAGTAAAGTCTTTGGCACTGTTCACCATGGTAGTGAGCAGAAACACAGTCCGTATGATTCCAGTGTAGTTTTTTAGGGGCTTTTTCCCCTCATTATTTATTTATTTATTTATTTAAATGTTTTTAGGAATTTTGAGAATTAGAAGGCTTTCCAGGATCTCTTAGTATCTTGTTTCATCCTCAGATTCTTGGCATCCACATCTCACCTGCCTTATGTGTGTACTAACCTTTTCTGTCACCTGCTGATTTATGTGTTGTGTGTCACATTCAGCTGTGCCCTCTATAATGAACAAAATGTAACCAAAAAAAAATCTACCAGTGCATTACGTAAATCAGAAGTGCAGTAATCCTTACCATGAGTGTTACCATCGCATCATTCATCAATAAGCTGAATTCGTTAGGCATCTTAAAACGATGCCTTCTCCTCAGCAGCTTTTCTGTTTTTGATCTTGTTTATCTGTTAATAACTAAGTGCTTCTGTGTGTGATTTCAGAAATGAAATATCAGGACATTGAGATGCTGTGGAAGTAAATTAGCGTAAAACCATCTAAAAAAAACAACCAACCAACAACTCTGCATACAGTTATTTTGGACTAGTACCGTATTTGCTGTGTTTGCTGTTGTTCTAGTGACTTCTACAGGCTGAAAAACCTTCCTGTATGAGAACTGATGAATGCATGAAGCAGGGTGATGATTTATGTGGACTTTTTTTAATAGTAGCATCATAGCTTTGTAAGTTTCAGCAGTCAGACTATACAGAAATTAAACATGTTGAATATTTGTCCCAGAAATAACTTCTGCCATGGGTTTTTAGTGATGTTAAATGTTGTAGTCACATACAGCTTTTAATGGTCATCTCCTCTGCTGCACGTTTCAAAAGTAGGAATGGATTTGTTCCTTTTTCATTTACTGTTACTATTGTTGAATATGGAACGTGCTCTCACTTTGACCTGTAGGTGGCAGCAGTGATCTGTACTGTGTTGCTCCTAGTTGTACAGTCTACCTAAAAGCTACAACAGAGATCATTTAATCAAAGAATTTAAAGACTTAAGGAGTAAGGGCTTTAAAAATGGATCATGTTCTTGGCTTATCTTGTGGGGTTTTTTTTGGTTTTTTTTTGAGTGCATATTGAACTCACAGTTTAATTGCATATTCTTTGACAAAATATCAGACAGGAGCAAGAAGTTGTTATTTCTTACAAATTAAATGTCTCAGCCTCCAGCTCTTATCTGAAGTTTTTTGTCACTGAGCTTTCCGTTGCCTCGCAGTTGTCAAAGCAACTGCGTACTTTAACCCAGCGTTGTACCCCTCACTATCTGCAATACAAACGTGTAGAAAATGTTATCTCTTATCATGTGTTTTGTACATATATTGTATGTACAATATTGATGTATTGATGTATACATATATTGATAAAAAGGTATTATATTTACACTCTTTGTTCGTCTGGGCTCAAACATTATTGGGAGCTTTTGAGTATTTTGTATGCAAACTCCAGCCTTGGTCAGGTGATATGATTGTCAGTGTATACACACACACACACACACACACACACACACACACACACACACACACAAGTTACATAATGCTGTTAAGTGCTGTAATGCAAGACTTCACACAAAGTTGCACATGAAGTTACTTTGGTGCAGCTGACACAGTTCTTGCTGACAGCGTTTCTTAGAAATGCTGAAAGGCTTGGAAGTGAAACTGTTTAAAAAAAAAATTGTGTCATGAAGAACGTGTGACGTCTTCGTCAAAAGTGATGTAGAAGCTGAAGGTTCATCAGCTTTTGCAATATAGATTTTGGGTAGACTTGCATCCTTAATGTAGGAGTTTACATTAAACGTGAAATTCACTTGCTGCCAAATTAGTCTTAATCCATGTATTAATTAAAATCTGTCAATGAATTTTAGTGTGATAGAAGGTTTCTAACCTGTGTTATGATTCTTGGTAGTGGAACTTTTCTTTTGTTTACAGTAGATCAGGATTGAGCCTTTAATGCAGATGTGTGTTTGCCCTCACTTTCAGGCTACCCGTCTCTCCGCATAGAGAAGAATGACCTGAGGAGCGTCACCCTAATAGAAGCGAAGGCCAAGGTGAAAGACATCGCCATCTCGCGGGAGAGAGTCACGCTGCGGGATGTCTTACACGAAGGTACGCGTATGTCCATCTCTTTCTCTCTGTCTTGGTGTCTCTGTGTGTGTGTCTTTCTCTCTCTTCGCTTACTTATTAATTCATCCACAGTAAAGTTCCCACAGTTCTTTGTAAGGGTAATGACAATTATAGACGCTGTCCAGATACAAATCACATGTTGATGTTAGGCACCAGCGAAGATTCTTCAAAATTCGTACTGTGACAAGCTTTTAGTAGCAACTGTTAACAGTTGTGAAGTGACCCTTAACAATTTGGAAACATGCAAGGAAAATTACGAAGTTGTTTTACTTAACATCATGTTTAGTCAGAACTACTCAGTGAGGCTCATTCAGCCAGAGAGTACATTATGCGGACATACTGTGGTGTTGTAATAGAAAGTAGCAAGATACTTTTAAACATCATCCACCAGTTGTCAGACTTTTGGCCTGTTTGAAGTGATATTAATAACTACAAAACTCAAATCTGCACTTTGTCCAATTTATTTTCTTTCCTATGTTGATCCTGATGAAACTCCTCAGTGTGCTACAGCAACACCTGACTTCCAGCGTTTATTAGTTTTTATTCAGTTTAAGGAATGTTGTCGTAGATAAATGAACCATTAATTAATATTCATACTGCAGCAAGTGAAATGGATTACTTTGTTTTTGCACTTTAATGTATTGCAAAGGTTTTAAAATTAACCCTTAAATAATAAGAAAGTGGGAAGTTGTAAAATATGTTCCATTAAGTCATGTTTCAGCTCTGTATCTAGTCCCGTGTTAGTGTAATTTTAAACATATTTATATTAATGTATTTAATAATTTATGATGTAAATTTTATTGATGTTGCGCAATACAGAAAAGTTGGAAGGGTTAAAATAACTATTTAAGAAGCCGTCTGTTGGTAAACATGCATGGAAATATCTTTTCATGCTTGTATAATTGAGGCCAAAAGTTTACATACAGCTAGACTGGAGTTCATAACTCCACACATTTCATGTTACCATGCATTTCCTGTGTTATATCTATGAGGGTATCTACTTTATTTCCATGAGAGGTCATTTCAAAATAATAGCTAAAAGAGATTTATTTCAGCTTTTGTTTGCTATATCAGATTTCCAGTGGGTCAAAAGTTTACAAAGACCAAGTCGAGTGTCTTTTTCAACAATCAGGAAGATTCCAGAAATTGGAGTAATGATTGTTAGATGCTTAGGAGTTGTGAAAAATTGAGTTTGAATATCTTTATATATGGGTGTATGTAAACTTTTAGGCTCAACTGTATGTGTAACTGGATTGATACTGGTGCACTCAGCTATCCCCATACAACCAATAAAATCATACAAAATGACAACAAATACGAAACAAATGTTACAAAAATGTTACAAATACGAGTGTCAGCAACCGAGAACAAAATCAAGGCTCTCAAGGGTACAGCACGTCACTGACAAGGTTTCATTCAGAGTGGGGTTCTGCAGGTCTGGACAGGCAGGGCTGGGAAGGTGGGGGTGGGAAGGAGACAGCTGAACACTAACCCTGTTATTCTTTGTTACCTCTCCTGTTGAAACACAAGGCCTGGTTGGCCTCGGGGCTTAGAATTTTTTAAAGTTTACACTGATGGTTTATGTTCTTAAATAGCATTTACCTTAGTGAAGCAGGCTCCCAGAGCGATGGAGTGACAGTTTAGATAAAGAAGATGATAAACACGCTTACTGAGCCTTTCAACATCACATGTACGAGTGAATGGCGAAGGGTTCAGTGAGCTCAAGCAAATTGCTCTTGTTTTCACTTTCCCCGGTGAGACGAGCCAAAACCGCCTCGTCCCATTAAAGGATGAAGCCATTAAAATAACAATGAAACGCTTGTCCACCTCGGCCTGCAGATAAGCCAGGAGTGGCGGCCAGTGAGTGAGGTGACATTTGGATGCTTGAATGTGATGCTTCTGGCTCACCCACTTGCCCTTTTCCTGAAATAAAATTTGTGGTTTGTCTTTGACAGGCACATTTGGCCGCATCTTTCACGGCGTGCTCTTGGATGAGAAGGACTCCAGTAAGGAAAAGCAGGTCTTTGTGAAGACAGTGAAAGGTATGCACTCCAATATTTATGGTTATAAATGTAGAACTGAATGTGCAGTCCATCATAGAGATGGAATTATTGTGAAATGTGTTGTAACTTTTCCCGTCTACTGTTTTTTTTTATATAAAACTTCCAATCAAGATACAAAACAGGGGTTGGTTGAACCCTGATGTCATGTTGACATACAATCAAAGATTACACAAAATTGTACAAGTGGAATTTTATCCTAATGCCAATAATACAGACCAAATAAAATGGCAGCCAGCTGTTTAAATGGCTTTAACAGAACTTATATATAATTTCAGTCCAATAAACTGAAGCATATATTTGACTATAAACGGATTTTAACAATCTCTACCTGTTAGAAGACCTTCAGTCTTCTTTGTTTGCAGCATGGGTTGGCTTTCTCTGCCAGCTGCCCTCTGACCTCTCCATTCTCTCGTGTTTACTCAGGGAGGGGTGGATACCAGTCAGAGAACAATATGCTCATGCCAGCATGGCTTTGTTAGACACTTGACTTCCTTGTCATGTGCCCCTGGGCAGAAACAATATTTCTTTTCATAAGTACCAAAGATGGCAACGCAGCGTTACAGAGGTTAAAAAGTGGAGCCTGACAAGCTTTTTAAAAGCCATAGTTCCCACTGCAAATTACTTACAGTATATACTCGAGTATAAGCTGAGTTTTTATTACCAAATTTCACAAAGCAAATCAGGAGTCCGCTTATACACGAGAAATTCAAATTTGACCCCAGAGAACGAAATTTCCAGGGGTGGAAATACTACCCATTACCACTACCCATGGAAAATAGTTTAAATCACACATTAGAATGAGATATTTCCTGACAAAACATCTTATCTAGCACGTTTTGCGATGGCCAGTAAGCGCTGTTGTGATTGGTCAGTTACAGTAATCAGCTGCTGAAATAAATATCATGTTTACCGGTGTGTGGATTATTTTCAGAAAATCACAGGAATACTATGACAGTACCCAGAAAAACAGGTAATTTGCTAAACAAATATACTGATGGAACAACATCAAGGGGTCGGCTTATATACGGGCTTCTATAAAAATATAAATTTGCAGGTCAAAATCGGGGTCAGTTTATACATGAGGTCAGTTTATATTTGAGTATATACGGTAACTATTGGTAGATTTTCTGCAGCATGGAAGAGCAACAAAGAAAACAGTATACTGTATGTAACACAAGTAAATCATTTGCATCCTGACATCTGGAATTGCACTTTTATATGACGCTGGGTTTTCTTTTCGAGGTCTCTCTGTATTGGAAGCACATTCTCTTAGTTTTTGCATTCCCCATTATCTCACTATTTCATGAAATTCTGCAGAACACGCATCAGAGGTGCAGGTGACCATGATGTTGACTGAAAGCTGCAAGCTTCGTGGCCTTCATCATAGGTGAGTGGGAGCAAACGCAAGTCACAATTCTGCTGCATTCTGATTATGAAAATCAACTTCTCTCTCTGTCGTTGTGGCCGTAGGCTTGCGCAACAGTTTCAGTTCTAAGCAGCAAAAATTGTGGTTTATACCTAAAGCAATGACATCCTTCCAGTTTCTGTGGTTGTCTTTTGACTGGTTACATTTACGAGCTGATGAAAGAACACCGCAGACTTCTGCACACAGCAGATAGTGTAATATGTACTTTAAGGGAGGAGAACAAACAAAACTGGAATTCTGGACATAAATTCAATGGCCGTTCATTGCATTTTAGCTCATTCACATGAATCATATAAGCCATTTCATGTTAACCCCTTTTCATTGCCCAAATATCTGAATCATTGAAATTGGCTTCAAAAAGACACATTTTGCCTTGGATTTGTCAAGAGAATGCATTCACTGCTGTTTTTATGAGGCAAACATGGTCATCATAATATTGGCCCACATCTTCCTCTTTCCATTTCTGGGATCACAAAACGTCAATAAAGCCACAGTCTCAGTGTGTGATGGGTGGGGTTTGGACCCAAATGCAGCACACAGTACAACTCTAACAAGTTAAGTTCTTTAANTGTGATGGGTGGGGTTTGGACCCAAATGCAGCACACAGTACAACTCTAACAAGTTAAGTTCTTTAACAGCGTTCTCAGTCCAGCACAGAAGCAAGCAGAACGACAGGCAGGACAAAGTGCCTAGATAGAGACTGACAGATGGGGAACCCAGGCGCAGGGACCGGAATCGGAGTCAGGGACAGAAGGCAGAGGTGGTTTCCAGGGAAACGACAAGCAGGATAGTCCAAGACAGGCCGAGTCG
>VXCM01001618.1:0-26523 GCA_014773175.1 Lucifuga dentata
CTCCAGTACATTCCTAACAAACTCCTCCTTCAAGATAACTCCTATTCCATTTCTCTTTCCATCTACGCCATGATAAAACAGCTTGAACCCTGCTCCTAAGCTGCTAGCCTTGCTACCTTTCCACCTGGTCTCTTGAACACAAAGTATATCCACCTTTCTTCTTTGCATCATGTCAGCCAACTCTCTAGCTTTTCCTGTCATAGTCCCAACATTCAAAGTCCCTACTCTCATCCCTAGACTCTTGCCTTTCCTCTTTTCTCTCTGCCTACGGACACGCCTTCCTCCTCTCCTTCTTCGACCAACAGTAGCCCAATTTCCACCAGCACCCTGTAGGTCAACAGTACCGATGGCGGTCGTTGTTAACCCGGGCCTCGACCGATCTGGTATGGAAGTCATAGTAATGATTCACATCTTTGCTTTGGCACAGATTTTACGTTGGATGCCCTTCCTGACACAACCCTCTGCATTTATTTGGGCTTGGGACCGGCACAAGGAGGACACTGGCTTGTGCCCCCTTGAGGCTGCATTTGACAGTTTGCAACTCTGCCAATTAATATATTTATATGATTCTGTTTTACAATCTGTCAGCTAACTTCTTTGAGAGGTTTCAGATATTTTATTACTTATTTTTATGAAAAACCTGGTTTCTGTCAAATACAGTTATTCATTCATCTGCTAAATAGATATGAATAGACATGTTTTGAGAATACAGCCTAGTCCTGTTTTTTCGGGTGTGGCTGCTGACTCGTCAACTGACTAAATGTTTCCAGAAACACTCAGCTGCTGGCTAGCAGAGAGGTTAGGGAAGGAAAGGCAAAGCCTTCAGAAGAGGTTTGTGGGGCTTGTTTGTTAAAATATCTCAGTGACAACACAAGATTTAATGTGCTGATTTCCACTCTGCTATAAATTTACACAATATCAGCATTTCTTATTTCTTATTGTGCTTCTTATCGGACAACAATTTGGAGAAAACTGACAGAGAAGAACTCTCTCTCATACAGATTCTACTATTAAAGCAACAAGTTGGATCAGGCGCAAATGTAGAACCATTTCAGCCTTTTCGTAACAGCAATCTCTACTTTTCCCAATTGTGTGATGTGTTTGATAATGTTTTAGTATTTGAGTTCATTCAAGTCAGGCTACTGGCAGGCTGTGCTGCCGGCAGAGGAACCAGCCCACTTGGAAAGCAGCACTCAGGCTGATGTAACTCCCACATGTGGAGTCTCTCTATTATGTAACTTTGCACACGCAGCTGTTTTTTTAGGCCCAAATCATCTGCTTTAAAACAACAGAGAAGGCAACTGGAATAGTCCAAAAAGCAACAGAACATTTCTTTAAGTAAGAAAAGATGAACATGAATAAAAAGGAATAATCTCCACCTTTTTTAATCAGTAAAGTGAAGTAAAAGGTGAGGTTGGCAAGTCATACCGAATCTCTGGGGTGGTGATCTCAGCAGCCAACGAATCAGAACCGTCATTGCTGACCAATGGGAATAGACCTGGATGAGCAGATAACATTGCTGTTACAGGGGAAACTCATTTAGTTTGGATATCTATAGGCGTTAGCAAGTGTTCTTGGCTCAGAAAAACCTGAATGGCATTATTCTTATTTAGTTGCTCTGAAGTAAAATATTATTTTGTTTACAATTATAATATTTTGTTTTTAATGAATATGTAATATTACTGAGCATGTTCTAGAGGGGCTTTATGTATTTGACTGTGTATTAAAATGTACTTGACGTAAGCTGTCCTTCTTGGGCTTGGACACAGTGCAGCTCCTCAATTGTCTCCTTCAGAGAATCTCTTTCTGTCCGCATATGCTACGGATGGAGAAAAGGGGGAAAACAAATGTGTGAATGAGAGATGAGGCCTACGAAAATCGTATTAAGAGTGGCATATTTCTATCAAAAATGCATATTAATCATTTTGGCTACTAAAATTATTTGTGCTGGGTCTTTAGCCGCAATAACGGCCTTTTTAGAAATTAAACGAATGTTGCGTACATCTTTTTCTTTCTGTAGTGAATCCACTTTCTCTTTGAGACGTTTGTACTCAAACTCCATCTTGTCAGCCTTTTTGGACTCTTCTGACAGTCGGTTCTGGAGTTCAACAACCTGAACAGAGGAAGACAAGAAAGAGAGGTAATTAATTTCAATCACAGGTCAGTGTGCGCGAGTGTGTGTCACCAGTGTTTCCCTTTGCAACCCCTATTTGTTTGTCTTGCTATTTCATTGTACTTAAAAGGTTGTATGTCTGGCTTTTCTTCAGGCATGCAGATTTGTTGTGATGTGTTGACATTTTTTGTCTTCCATTACCTTAATACTTTGAAAGGCTTTCCAGTAAAGCAGGCAGTTACCGTGGATATGGTTTAATGTTTTGTTTTCAGGTATGGACGGACCTCAAGTAAGTACCACAATGTGCTTCTGATATTTTACAATCTATTTAAAAGGGAATGATGACGTGTTAAATTCAATGCAGGCCAGTCCACTATGTGTCGTTTACTCGCCTGTCTCTTATATGTGTCCAGCTGGCCCTTGGTAGCATTCGCTTTTCGTAACTCCTCTTCCAAAGTGACTGTGTTCTGCATGAGTACCGTGTTCTTCTCCTCCATAAGTTTCACCTGAGAAATGCAACAAGACAGTAAATGACTTTCCTGGGCACTTCAGTTGTTTCAGAGATGGCTGATGCAGACAGCTTTTTCACTAAATCAATAGTAAATTGTAATGTAAAAAGTAATGAGAAATAATGCCTGGCAGCGACTGCAGCTATTGCTCCTGTCAACATCTGTGTGAGTACAGGGAGTGAGATGCGAGAAGAATGCATCTCAAAGCACAGAAGCTTTTTAATTCTGCTACTGACAAACACACAGTAGTGAACTAATGGCACAAAGTCACAATTGGTTACTCATCTTTGTTTTTTCACTGCTAACAAAACCTGTCATCATTTGTTTCAGTTGCAATCATCCCTGACTAGGATTCATAAACTTACCTCCCATTTTTAAGAATCACAAGAGCTGAATACTGAATATAACATCCAAACAAAAACATGTCAAGTTAGTCCCCAAAATATTTTGTGAATCTAAAATGTTCATATGAATAGAGCAGAGAATTTCATTTTCTGAATGACAATTATTGCCTTAATGACAATACTTGGACTGAATCATCAAAAAAAGCCATTTTTAGCAGTTATATTAATACATATGGTTGTGTTTGTGTACCTGTCTCCTGAGAAGTCCCATGTCCTCCAGTTTCTTCTTATAATGCTCCACTGTGCCCTCCAGCTTTGACACCTTGTCTGATGAATGCCTGAGAAAGGAAACAACGGACCATTTCATTTTCTGAAACTATGTTTAGAACTAGAGATGTCCCGAGGTGCTTGAAAGTGGAGTTGGGGCTGATTCGGGCTTATTTTGATGTGTCGGTATTGGCTATAATAGGAACAATCCACAGTCCCATTCTTTGTTTACTTTAGTCTATTGTGCTCCATCCATATTTGTCATTAACGCCTTACTGTTCTCCTTTATGATAGCCTAACAGGAGCTGTTCACAACTTCCAATAACAACTTGTCAAGGGATATCATATTTGCAGTGTGGAACTGCTTTATAGTTGTAATAGTAGCTGATGACTACTGTAAAATTTACAATGCAGGGATTTCACAAGGTGGAATTATAAGAGCTACTTTCAACACAACTTTATCTTGTACCCAAAACTAACCTGAGGACATCCATCTCATCTTTGAGAGACTGGGCTTCATCAGCCAACGACGTGAGCTCTTCATTCTGTGACTTGACATCCAGCAGCTCTTTTTCAAGTTCCTCACAGCGGATACGGTAGTCATCCTTTGCTGCCTCCAACCTACGGGGAAATTCAACAATGACCAGATTTCAAACCTGTAAAGATTTGTGACATCAGCGTCAAACCAACTGCAGGGTGAATGACATAAATGAGGATTAAAGTCACTCCATCATAACTTATCCATCCTATTGCTAACCTGAAAGTCTCTTCTTGTAGTTGTTCCAGTTGTGTCTGCAGCTGGAGATGTCTTCGTCCTGCAGGGCTGTTTACATCTTCTATGGAGTCGGACTGATTAAGTCTCTCCATCAGAACGTGGTTTTCTGCTAACAAACTGCTCTTCTCCTCTTGCAGGGCTGCCACCTGTAGGAGGGAAGGCGACCAGCAGAGCGACAGAAGATGGAAACGAGAGAGAGAGAATAAAACGGAGAGGGCATAAAGAATTGATTGAGCAGTAAGATACATGGAGATGGATGAGGAAAAGAGAAGACAAGAAACAGGAGAGGGGAGCCATAAAGGAAAGGGCAAACAAGACGTGGAACAGATGATGAGGGAAAGGATAAAAGGAAGAGAGGAATGGGTAGGAGGAGGATAGATGGAAAGGAAAAACAAAAGCAGAGAAGAGAAAGTTAGTTGGGGATAGCAGGGGGAAGACAGCAAAAAACAACAAAACAAACAATGATTTATTCCATGAAACTTGGTCAAATTTTATCTTCAAAATCACAGAAACATTTTATCAATGTAAAGTTTACTAGGTTACTAATCAATTTTGGTAACACAGCAAGCACATGCCCAAAACACTTCAACAAGGCAAACCAACAAGCTCCAACACAACCAGAGGGCTACATGCGATTTGATGTAGCCGTCTCTGTGTGATAGACGAAGTATAAAACTCCACATAAAGCAAAGCAGCAGCTGCTTTTAAAAGTAAAGCCCAAACCTTCGAAGTGTGAGTCCACTAATCGTTACAGGAGCTAATATCTTTATCTTGTAACTCTGAAAATATTCAACATGTTTAAATACTGCGATTTTTGTGAAGATAAAATACACACACTGGCATAGGTTGCGATCTCAGCTAGACTGTGGCTAATTTTGGCAACAACTGCTCTCAACTGCACAGTAAAACTACACTCGTGTTGCAGTCCTCTGGGATGTAAAGGCAGTTTTATGTACAGGAAAGTGCTTGTCTGGTGTATAAGGAAACTTGTGAGGCTGTATTTTATTTTGATTAGACTGTAAATTAGGAATCTACAGTAGGAAACTCAATTGCGTTATTACACCTGCAGACTCTTGTTTTTACCCCTAATGATTTTAATGTATTTATAAGTTATTAAATATTCTTGGGTATGTTTTTCTAGTTTTTCTTAGTGTTCTGTCTCATGGCATTTGTTCAGTGTAGCATAAGTAAAGCCTTTCAAAGTCTGTGTGTGGCAGTGTTAAAAATTACACTAACAATGCTACATGGGGTCAAGACATTGCAAAAAGCAGGGAATAAGCGAGGACTCAATCAAATCTTCTTTTCCATTCCCATAAACATAAGAGGAGTTCTTAAAAACAAATCTAATTCCTACAGGTGAGCTGTAGCACAAGACTGCTGCTGACTGCTCACTGTTAATTATCACACAATAAACCTGGCAAAAGTTGTGTTTGAAAAAAGGTTTTGATGCATCTAATGTAAATGTTTGTGATGTAAATATGTGAAATATAGCCAAATGTTGCCATTTCTGCACTAGTGACATCTTTTAATGACTCCTTTCCAAAATATATCCCAACCATATCCCTTTCCTTCCAGCGTTGCCGTGGGAAAGCACGAGACACACCAGGGTTAAAAAGGGCAGGAGGTGATTAGTCAAGAGACGATGACAAACACACCCACACAAAACTGCAGTTGTGTCCAAAAAAGACAAAGTGTGTATACATGTGCATGTACAATAGTGCACTAACATGTACACGGGGTGAGCTGGGTTCCAAAGGGGATGCTAGCTGCAAGCAGGTTGAGAAGACCCAGGAATATCAGACACACCACACAGCATGAGTTTAAAAAATAAAAGATGCAGGAAAAAAATGCAATTTACCCTCTCTTCTAGTTCATTAAACTCTAACCTCAGTCTATCACGCTCCTCTTGGACATGGAGGGCCTTCAAAGCAAGGCACAATAGTGAAACAGTCAAGAAATAAGAGAAAACTGGTTTGACAAAACAGGAGAGAAGGTAACTCTTTAAATTACAGCTCCATTTTTTTTTGGTGATAACTGTATGGTGAGAAATAAAATGTAAAATTATGACACTCTGCTTTATAAACAGCTTTGCTCTGTTTGCAACAGTTTATCAATTTTAAAGAGTCACAAAATTTACAAAAAAAAAAAAAAAAANAAAAAAAAAAAAAAAAAGTGATATGTAGTAACAGTGTGATGACATAATAAAGGGAGCTGACTTTTAAAGGTAACCAGAATAAAGACTAAAGAACTATGAGTATAAGGTATGACGTTCAACAGCAAAAGAGTTAGAAAACAAAGCAGAAAAGATCAAACTAAAATCGAATGCAGGGTGGATGTGGAAATGCTCTACATGTTTGTTTGTTTGTTTGTTTTTTTACCACTATCTGCTTTATCTTTAAGTATACTTTGATTATATTCATCCTACTAAAAATGATCTAATTGCTAACAATTCACTTAACATGACCCAAATGAGCTTTATTTATGTCCAAACAATTAAAAATTTCAGACTTTCAAAAATCTTACAACTATGAGGATACATGTATAAAACCGTGAAATTGTTAAACTACATCAAATTCAAAGTGTTGGTAAGCAACAAAGAATTGAAGACGAATTAATCAGAAAACAGTAGTTTCAATCTGTTAGATGAACAGTATGAATATGAATAAACAGTAGCAACAAATCTAAGCAATACTACATGGTGTCTTGGAGAGTTATAATATCAATATCACCAACCCTGCTTTAGCACAGACATCGCTGTTAAAACATGGCTAAAGGCTTAAATTGTGTGATTGTGCAAACTTACATTTCTTCAAGAATGTTATGTCTGTTCTCCAACAAGAGGATCAAATTTACAAAATTTATCTTTTAGTTGTGGCAAATTAAAGCTCAAAACCAACCTGCAAGTCAAGCTCACGACATCTCTGGGCAATTTCTTCCTTGGTGGCCAAAGCATCATTTAGCTCCTCCACCGTCTTCTTCAGCTGAGAACGAGACAAATAAAAAAACACAGTTCAGAATTCCAGCGATGATTTCATTTCCATTATAATTTATTATCCAGGGTAATAAAGAAGCAACATACAGTATAAACATGAACAACAGAAACATGAAAAAGAAAGGCACATCATACATGCATGTTCTGACTACAGATACTAAATGATATAATGATAATCTTCCTAGTGTTGATGGTGTATAGTCCTTTTCATGTTTAAGACCATATGGCTGTCATCAAAATGATACAAAAAACATGTTCAAATGCACCACAGTGGTTCTACAAAGTCTCCATACCTGTCTGTCTAAGTCCACATATGAGTCATTTCCTCCTGCCACTGGAGTCTCTTTGCTCATCAGCTGCAGAATCACAACAGAAACAGGTTACTGGTCCGAAGGATTAAAGTTTATACAGCAGTAACACAGAGACAGCAGCTATATCATCAGATGGCATGATGCTTCACAGGAAGTTGCACACTACCTGTGAGTACAGTAAATATAAGTAAAACATAGTGGTGTGCAAACAAGGGCTATGTGATGCCAAAAAAAAAAAAAAAAAAAAGTAAGTTTTAGCATTTGTAAAGCTCATGGAATAAATTAACCTGGAATTGGTTTCTTTCAACAATGGAAATTACAGATTTCACTCATTTGATAAAGATAAAGAAATCTACCTCTTGGATGGCTGTCATGACAACATGCTGCACTGATTCTTCCATCATCATTATGGTCTGGATGTATTCTAGAAAATGGAAACACAAACAAACAAACAAACAAAAAAAAAACATTAAAGTTAAACTTCTCTTCTCTCATGTTATCCATTATCATTACACAGCCAAGCATAAACACAGTCACACAGCCTCACACACACAGTATGGGGTACACACCTTGCTTCTGTTCACAGTTGACAGCACAGCCCAGTATGAGTTGCAACATTCTGCCGAGCTCTGCTGCGTCTGAATGTTCTCCAATCAGGTTGATGTCTGGCAGTGTGAAGTCATTAATGTGCTGACCCAGAACCTACGGAGATGAAACATGTCTGAGATCTCAAATCCTTCCTGCTGCATAAATGACCTTCTGCACCATTCAGTCATATTATTACCAAATTACGGCTAAATATGTACTTCCTATTTTTGCAGCTTGTAGAGTTGTTGAGCTGTAGTTGTGGTTTGCCAAATTTCTATGGATGTTCTGATTTTTTTTTTTTTTTTTTNTTTTTTTTTTTTTTTTTCACATTGTGAAAACTTTATGAAGTATCAACTTTTAACTGCCATGTTTAAAACCAACACAGGTGGAGCATGTCTTTAATTAGGCGATCAGGAGGAGTAGTTACCGGTAATCACAAATTTTATCTCTTGATAACTGCTCATATATTCTTAATAATGGGTCCGGATTTAGTAGATGAAAAAAAAAACCAAACAGTACATTTTTTCTTACCTCTTGGTTATAATCTAGAATGCCTTTTAGAACTTTCTTTAGATTGCTGATCTGAAACAGGAACAGAAAAAGCCATGATGAATGTTTCCCAGTATATCATGACTGAGTATAACTGATGCAGTATCAGTCTAGACTTGATATTAACACAATCTATAACAAAAGTGAGGAGGACAAAAAGTTATTTTACATCACCAATATATTACTAATCCAGAATTAATCAATAAAAATTAAAAATCTAAACTTTAAAATAAGACAGCAGCGTAGCGGTGCAACACTTAATCGATCAAAGAAGAATTCTAAAATACTTACTAAAATGCTGTTTAAAAAAAAAACTGTTTCTGGCAGCAGCAGGAAAGCAGAACATGAGTAGCAAATTGTACTGTCAATCTATAAGTATTCAACTGACAAAATCATCTTAGAATATACCAACAGATAGTATAAAAACTAAGTTTGAATGAATATTGTGCATTTCCACATTGCTGGGTCAGCTATGTCATGCCTGATGCACATGTCCCTACATGAAAAGCTGAATAAGTGCGATCCATACCTTTAACCTCCAGTTTTCCCCGACCTCAGGCTTGATTCTACTGATCCAAGTGTCACTGAAATATGTTACATCTCTATAAAAATCAGAGACAAAAGAACAGAGAGTGAATGTGATGCAGAATTACAGGTGGTTGATCCTTTCCTCCACTAATAATCAAATGATAACACAAAATGAATGGTGCTATCCTTTTGTTTTAAACTGTCACTTTTAAATGTGTCTGGATTTTATTGGATTTGCTTTGGCAGAGATTTTGTGGGTTTGGTTCAATTTCCCAAGTTTTGTGTATCTACCTAAACCACACGGGAGCCACTTGTAAAGCTTTTCAGCAATTCTGTGGCTAATGAGAGAGAAACTACTTGCATCAATACCACAAACCTCTGCATGAGAAAAGTTCAGTCAGTTCAATGCGGCCTTTCTCAGCTCATTGGGTGGAAATATTAAATATCAACCTGGTCGATTACTTTTGCAAAATACTAACATTAAGAAGTTGTCGACTTCTGTTTAATATTATTTCTAAGTAATTGTGTCACATGCACAACCAACTGCAAACATCATTACAAGCCAAAAAATAAATAAATCAAATGTCAACTTTTGTATGTACAAGTTTGTATGTCTGGTCTAGAATATAGAGACATTCTAATTTTCAAATACCAAATCTTAAGGATACTTTCACTTACATTTTCTGGAGGACCTGTGCCATGACGACACCTCCTGTCAAGTCTTCGACTGTCTTGCATGGAGCTTCCACTCCAAATGTCTGGATCTTAAAAATAAACAAACAAAAAAAATACTGATTGCATACATGTGTAGAACAGAACAAGGTAATTACATTTCTGCGATTTCAAATTTTTATCCAGAAATACACTTTGCATTATAAAAATCCATAATCTAGTCATTGTGATCTCAGAATAAATGCTTAGAAATGTTTTTGAATGTAATTTAATTTTTGCATCAGTATTTACAACACCTCTTTCTCAACGTTTTACCTGTTTAAAGGTAGGAATTGTCTATTTGGGACCATTTGGGACTTTCTGACGGTGACAGACTTGCATATAGGCACAAAGAAGCAGTACTATCTTAGCTCCTCCCACATGCTTTTTCTCAACTTTGCTTGCCATAGCAGCTTGGTTTCTCTTAGGTGACCTCTCGCTATTTTCAGATCTTTTGTTCCTTGCAAGCCAACTCACTCTGCATGTTTTTGTTGTCTTTCTACCTCTTATATCCACCTCTTCTTCTCCAGAATTAAAGGCTGCTGACCAGACAGACAGAGACAAATACTTTTCAGTCTACATGCCAACAGGCCAGAGGAAGAGGGAAAAATGAGCAGAGGAATGTTGGAATTTTGGCAGGGAGAAAGTGAAGGAGTTGAGATTCTGCCACGCGTCTTTTTTGCTCTCTTATTACTGCGTGACTTGAACGAGACATGTGGCTCTTGAGCCGTTAGAGCCATCTCTTCAAAATGATTCCAGAGAAAGATTACTAAGATCAGCTGGCAACAATCGCAGGGATTTCTAGATGCATATACAAGCATGGCAATAGTTTCTTAGGGGAAAAAAAAAAAAGAAGAAAAAAAAACAGAGCACATATGACTTTCTTGGGAGAAGCAGGCTGACATGGCATGTAGTCATGTGAAGTCACGTGGCATGGCTTGGTGTAGCTCATCTCTCTGTGAAACTGTCAGTTTAAGAGTACCAGCGATCAACATAATCATGATGCAATGATGCAAGTACTTCAATCAAAAATTGAATGAAGCTGAGGTCTTCAAGGACCATTCCAGTGATTTTGCCCATTAAATAAAACAATCACCGGTATGATCCTTTAAAGGAAAATGCAACCTTGATTCAAATAGGCTTTTTTTTGGTTGCCAATTTCTGAGATTGAAATCAGCCTCGTTCTTGCTGCGTGTACACAAGATAAGGGTAAAGCACACAGAAATGTATGACGGCCTTTCCGATGACCTGCCAACTATGACAACCAACTAGTGTTTCAGGATTTCAGCCATTCAAGTACCAATAAGACAGTCCTCTTTTAATCTGCCTGCTAGTGGCTAAGACCAGGCCACTGGCAGAGCCAACACTGAACTGAACCAAAACAATACCTTCATTATGTAAGACCAATGTCCACTCAGTGCAATCTTCCATAAAGTTCTTTTCAAGATCTCCAAGTTAAACTTGACTCCCCATTTTATACAGAGCAATCAAGGTTACACCCTTTCCTGTGATGCTACGTCATCTTTCATAACTACGTCCTTGCTGATTTCCTGTCAACGTATTGTTTGGGGACAATGCTGGCAAATGAGATGAACAGAGTGGAAACCTAAGCAGCAGAACACTCTCATTTTACCTTAGTTCGGGATACATGCAAACATAATTAATTATAAATGCGTTAATAAAACGTTAGCATCTGGGACCAACAATTATGAATCTAACTTTCATTTCCCAATTGAAAGTTTGGTTGAATTAAACTCAATCAGTGACTGAATACTAAATGTGCAGTTGGTTTTGTGCAGAACATCCAGATTTATGAACAAGCCAATCCGGCCTTGCTAATGATTCATGGTGGAACCTTGCAAACGTTCACGTGATAAAAATATATTATTTTCATTTGGAAAGGCAGATTTACTTGCAGCGTTGTGCAGCACTGGATACCTGCAGCAACACAAGAAGTACCGCAGCTTCCAGGACTGCCTAAATAATGTTTCCTGCAGTGTCACAACAGTATGAGAAATCATTAGTTGCATAGTTGTCACAACAGGCAATGTACAGTAATGGACAGACCCTCATGTCTACATGCAGATAAGGCATGTACCAAACTAAAACACAGAAACATACAGATATTTAGAAACAACACGGCTATGGCTATCAACCACAACAAGATTTGGTCCATTTCCCTTAAAGGACCATACCAGCCATTTTGCATGTTTGAGCCTAATGCTGTGTTCGACAGACCTCGGAACTCAGATTTTTCCGTCTTCTTACTTGGAAAAATGCATTGGAACGGCACTTGAAGTCTGGCTGGGAAACCTGGACAAAATTACCTACCCTGACTTACCGAGTATGATGTCACTCAACATGGCAGTGCCCGTGGAAGCGAGCTTTGTGAAAGGAAATGATCAGCTAAAAGGCGAATAAAGTATTTTTTCTTGCGTGAAATTGAAAGAAAAGGGTTGGAATATATCATATCACCAAGTTAACTATCTATTTTGTATAATACCTGTTTGCCATCGATACATAAGTGTAAATAATTTCAGAATATTACTTCTCTGCACAAATGTTTAATACCCACAGTGATTAATATCATTGTACAACAACACAACCAAACAGTCCTGTAATCTAACTTTACTTTAGTTAGCATTTATTATGATGTTAAATTAATTTTACAGTATTTATTGGTTGTCAGCTATGCTTTTTTGATTACATTTGGCTGGAACAGTTTGAGGTTGGAAGTTGGAACTTACCACTGGGAAAAATTCGACTTTTGAGGTCTGTCGAATGAAGCATTATACCGGTATATTCAATTTTCATACATGCAACGTTACTGACAATCATTTCTCAAAGCATACTACTGGAATGGTGAATTATGTTTTTTTTCCCCTACCTTCCAGATTGACATTGGTTTCAGTTCATTCTGGTACTGTTAAAATCAACTTGTTGATACTAGAAACGTTCTTGGGATAGGTAATCCATCACTGCGAACAAGACATGTTTTCAGGTTTTTTTTCAAAGTTACATAACTTTAGCATTTAAATGCAATAAAAAGCACGGAGTGAATGTATGTCTCCACCGGGGAATATAGTCCCAAAAGAAGCTAGAAGCCTGCTAGACAGGCTTTCACAGAAGAAGAAGAATCCCTGATCCTTAATCTGCATTTTGCCTTATCTAAAATGTCAGAATGGGAAAATAAAATGAAAAATAAATAAATAAATAAATAAAAACAGCCAATGCAAACTTTCCATAACCACAGTGTGTTTCAATCTACCAACTAATGTAAAAAAAAAAAAAAAACCTTTCCTCCAGGCCTGACAAAGGCTGTCATACATCATCTTCTAGCCTTTGAGTATCTATGGTCTCTGGTTTTTTTCAGGTCAACGTGTGACAGTGAAATCTGTTATCACTTCCTGCACGGCCTCCATAACTCAGATTAATGCATTAACACTGTCAGGATAATTAATAACATAATAACAGGTCTGTTTTCAACCTATATGTAAAAATTGTCATGCAAATTTGACCAGCGGCCAGTTTTGCTCCTTGGACCTTTATCACCCCATCTTCTACTTTAGTTGCATAAATACCATTTGCACAGTCAAAAAATTCAGACTGTCGTTATGCTTTCCACCTCCATAACGCAGCTTCTCATTGCATAAACTTCACTTCTTTCATCTCATTCTTCTCAGCTAGCTATGTCGCTGACACCACACACACTGCTGGTCATACTGCACAGACATGCATTCCCCTAAATGATTTCTATCAGAGCACATGTTGCACAATTTATCCGCACAGTATCTCGTGTCTTCTTATTGCGCAATCCTTGCATGTTGTAGTGCGATGGCTGAAAGGCTTTAGCTTTTATTGTTACTTGATTTGAAAAAAAAAAGCCTCAAGCAAACAATATTTTAGCTTTTCATGCTAACTGTCTTGTCGTCTCCTTGACACGGTTCGCACCATTTGGTAGATGAGTTTCATGCTTTAGTTGATGAGGATTATACTTTATCTCTTCATACTTGCTTCCTCTAATCCTCTAAAACAATACTGCAGCACCTGCATTCATGATCAGCACCATTACTCAGGCCTGTTTCTGACAGTAAGTGCACAGACATTTCTACATGTGTCATGATGTTATTCCAGAGTTGTGTATCACCATTTAGGGACATTTCAAATAGTACAAATCAAAAGGGAAATTAAACAGTAGATCTAAGTGAAAATGATATTAATATGTCATCGATTAGAAGCGAGCATTAGTGTGCTGGAGTTTTTGAAGTTCTGTGGTCGCTCCTCAAAAACATGGCTGGAAAATGAGAAATTTGTGTTGTGGGAAAGGCGCATGTCAGTCGAACAGGCTGCACACAAAATAGTAACACAATAAATATGTCAGTGATGTGTGTGAAGAGGATTCGTGTTCATCTTTGCTGGGGGGAAAATGTCCATATTAATGGTCCACTTATCAGTAATAAACAAAAAGCTCAATTATATTGCACCATGCATCGCTAGTCCACGTTTCCAGCTGTTTGCATTATTCCTGTGGAGGAATGGCGTTCATGCCAACTTTGGACAAAGTTTCGGGGATTTATTTTAAATGTGTCCCATGAAATGTTTCAGCTCATGTATGTGCTCCAAAAATAACTGACACAATGCAAACAAGCTGTTTTGGCCATGAACACACAGCAACACACCATATCCATGACATGAAGTATAAGAAAGTCTGTCAGCATTTACTCTTCTAAGCAAAGACACATTTCTATACACAAATATGTCCATCTAGGCAACTGACACAAAAATAAAAATCAGAAGTTATCATCTTATCATTGATATCCCATCATGTCATCAGAAAGTTTAGTGAAACAGGAAAGAACCTCTGTAAAAATGTTTCAGGTAGACAACAGCCAGGTTGAGAGGAATGATTGTTAGAACAAATAACATTTATTTTCACTGAGCTGCTTTTATTTTCCACTTTTGTAATATTTTACTAACTGCATGACAGCCGTAGAAATGGAGGGTTAAAAAAAAAATCTCAGGGTACTTTTTAAAATTTTATTTATTTATTTTTTTTTATTTAGGGATGAGTCATTCTTTATGCTTAGCTTGTATATTGCTTTGACCTAAAGCTGAAGCAGCTGCATAGATGTGTGTGTTGCTGTTGTGCGAGATGTACAGTTTTAGAAACGACTATGCTTTCACAGTTAACGGCTGTGTGAAGAATCATTATCATGATCATTACAGGAAGATGAAAAGATGCCATAAAGAGTTTTACATAGAGGACAAGCTGTGATAACAAGTGGAAGAGGAGACCCTGATGGTACGGACAAACACGGGATGCCTGATAGTCTATAACTGGGCTTGTATTGAGGTTACTGAAAATATTTTCAGCTTGAACAATGTTTGGTTTTTTTATGAAAAGGTGGCAAGAAAACTAGTTCTCTGAAGCAGCCAAACTAATTAACTACAAATTTCTTTCAAAGGCTTCATTTAAATTAAGTAAAAGTGAATTACTCCTTATAAATTCCGTTTCTGCTCTTAGATTTTATTATCATCTAAGAGCAATGCTCCAAAACTCTGGCTGAAATTTTTGTTCTCACTTTCTGTCAGTGTTTACATCTCCCTGGTTTGAATGATTTCAGCACGTCGGTTCTAAAGGTGAGTTCAGTTGCTTGTGATCTATCTCAAGCATTCTCGCTGTACCCATGTGCTCATAAAATATGTCAAGTGCATTTTTTCCTAACTTTTTCTACTCTTTAGTCTTCCATTTGGAGTTCCTGTTTGTTGTGATCTAAAGTGAACGTGTATTTCTTTAACAATTACTGAAATCAACAGATCTAAGTTGAAATCAGTGTATCATATGAGGTCTCTGGCCTTTCGTTTAGATCCTCAGTAACATACCCCTGTAAAACATGGCAACATCAGCGCTGACAGTATCAAAAGAGAACTCTGATATCTGTTGGCATTTCCACTTGTTTCACTGTTTTCCCCAAGGTCGCTCTACCTCAAGCATGATGTAACTCAAATAGGGCTGCCAAACACACTGGAAACAAAACACTCCCACTTAGTCTCCAAGTTTTCAAAAATGTTCACACGATGGTGAGGGGCTCCAGAAGGCCGACCACTCAATTTCACAAATGTCCATCTACAAGTGTGGTTTTTCAAGCACATGACATTTAAGCATGTGACTATGGAAGCAGGTTTCGGGGGAGCTGCTTTGTCTGTAACACACTCCACTACAGTCAGCACTGCATGCCAACAAACGTGTTTTCACTAAACACTGGTGACAGAAAGGTTTGCAAACTAGGCAACAACTCGGCGACCTATGCATAGCTTTTCCGTTAGGCCTTCATGCTGGTCTCAGCCAATCATGTTTCATCTCTTTGCACTATTGAGTACTAGTGCTGTGTGATGTCAGCTTTTAACATCACACATATGATAAAGGCTTTGTGACTGACTAAAAATTTGAAATGATTCTGCTGTAGAGTGAATAGATTATAATTTGACTTTCTCTCCTTTATGATTCTCATTACTTGATGTCAGAAACTCCACAACAAACCTCATGATAGATTTGTATCCCTCGCCTTTTGCACTATCATCAGTTATTCAGTTTTGGTAAGTAAATGTCAGCTACGGCTGCGGCTCTTCATTAAATTTCTGTTGATGAACTAATCAATTGTTTCAGAAATAATGCCAGCAGTCTTTTCACATAAGAATCCAATGACCAGACAATAAACTTTCTTTCTCAGGAAAGACTGAAGATATAATGATGCTAATACTGTCATTATGACCTGAAACTAGAATAGGGAATCTACCAACTGCCTTGTTGTGAAATATTTCAAATTTTGTCTTCTTCTGGTCTCAAGTTTGAATTGCAGTTCAAGGATACAGTTTGTTCCACCGTTCTCCAAAATGAAATAAATATTGAAGGCTTAGCCATCATATTTACTTTACAAATTATTCTTTTTTCCCCCCCTCATCACACACCTCTACTTTAGATCAGGCTAAATGTTATATTAACGTAGCCTTGCTCAAACCATTAGCACATATTAAGCTAAATTGATTTGACTGTCAGCTGCATTTCATTACGTGTACATGATACATTTATGTTGCAACTTGTGTATTTTCAAGATTCAAGGGGATTTTACGAAGCCATATGGTCTTTTTTTTTTTTTACCATGTATTTGTTTGTTCAGTTTTAAACCGAGAGAAAAATGTGGGCAGCAGTGGAACTGAGAGGCGGACATAACGTCATACTAGACAACAACGACAGGAATGTTCCCACTCAAAGCTCTGCCCAGAGCTACTGTGTTTGCCAAAACAGCGTTTAACCAAAAGGTTTAAAAAAAAAAAAAAAAAANAAAAAAAAAAAAAAAAAGTCGAAGAGACAGCTATCTAGCTAACTGCTCAACTAGGAGCCAAATTACAACCTTGGCAGACAAGATGTTTTGCCGGCAGCCAGCAAACAACACATCAACAGCTAAATGAGACACACAGCTGGCCTGCTACGTAACCACTGTGAGCCCATGTCATTTTCTTCTACCGTTAGCTCAGCTGCTAACATTAGCCTGCTATGCTAGCCGGAGAGCTGTGTGTCAGTGATAAAATGCACAAAAGAGCTTCGTATTTTACCACTTACCCATGTCAGTAGGCTCTCACAAAGTTCCATCCGATCCAAGGACTCCGAAGTACTCATCTTAACCTAACGTAGACTGAGTTAACGAGGTGAACAGAGCCTGAAGTTCACAGTCGACTTCATACACTCCGGAGATCCGTCTGTCTCTCCCTTTCGGGTTGGCTGCTTTGCGACGTGAGTCTGGCGTCTGCCGGAGGTGGGCTGGGTGGGCGGAGTTTGCACAGCTTAAAGACGAACACCACAAACGCAAGAGAACTCCATAAAAGATAAAAACATGAGGAGAAACATTTTTTTTTTTCTGAGTTAGTGACACATTTTCACATATTGTTGAGATTTATATTACTAATGCCAAATGACAACCATATCAAGAATACTAATTTCATTTTGACTTATCTTATTTGTTGTATGTTGGAATTTAAATACTGTACAATATGAATCACAGTATTTATTTTATTTTCTTATTTATTTATTTTTTATTTATTTATTATTTTTTATTATTATTTACTTATTTTATTTTTACTTTATTCCTTTGATTATTTTGTGTTGTATACTTGATTACTAAAACCATGAGCTCACACTGTTGACAGTTGTAGCCAGCATCACCAAATTTGCTGTAGTTAATGAGTAAAACATTGGTGGTTGTGCATTTTTAACATATCCTCTTCAGCTTTGGAGTTTGTGGATTTCTTACAATTAATGCTTGTCAAACATGAATATTTCACATTGCAAACTGCCACTTGCCAGTGGTTCTAAAATGTTTTTTTTTGTTTTTTTAAACACAAATAGATCAATTGTCACTTATCAACCTGTCATTGGCCTCTGAAGTTGTGACAAGGTTGTAACATAATATGCATGTGGGAAATATTTATTGGGCTCAAACATAAAACCACCGGTGTGGTCCTTTGAGCACAGTCATTCTATGTTTGTGCAGATTTCTGTTACTTTCATTTGATGCAAATTATTGCACATCTGAGACTGAATTTGAGTCTGCAGACAACACCTCATCAGTTAATTTTAGCATATGACACTGGCACAGAGGCAGTTGCTTAGTTATTGAGCTGGTGCGGCCATATTATNAAAAAAAAAAAAAAAAAAAAATACATCAGCATATAGCAAACGTAAGTGCAACATACTTATTTTATTTTTGAATGAAACTGAATCCAAATTCTGTTTTTAGTTTGATGGACAAAATAAAAATAAAAATAATAATAATAAAGCTTTGCAGTTTGCATGGACTTGCTCAGCCATTTACTCTGAGCTTGTTTGGAAGTTTAAGATCCTTGAAACATCAAAACGTCAAACGTCAGATTTAGCTTTGCTGGTGAACTACTAGTAATCATTGCTCCATCATAACTAGTTTACATTCAACAGAATCTCTTTGCGTTTGGTTTAGCTTTTTTCAGGATTACTTTTAATTTCTTTTTTTAAAAATCTGCCAATTCAGAAATCAATCAGTTCAATAAACTGGTTGTCCTGTGCACTTGCAGTTCACAGACATATATGCATGCATAATATAGTTTTCAGACCGCGTCAGTAAATGCAAAATGAAGCAAGACAAGACCCATTTATCAAGTTACAGCACATAGGCATTGTCACCGGGTTACTTAAATAAGTGCAGTCGACCAAGAAACAGACGCAGCTTGATTGTTCCTTTGTGTTGCAGATAACAATATTAGTGCAACAGACTGACAAATTTTAATGCATATAATGGAGACACTTCTGTCAATATATTATAGTGCTTAAAGATCACAATACATTTTGAAACATTTTCACTGAGATGATATGTAAGATCAACCATGTGATTGCGGTCATGGCTGGTAGCCATGCTAGCCATTCAGTTAGAATTGTGAATGGGCCAAAAAAATAACTTGCATGGCTTACTTGCAGTGTTTACTTCAAAGTAGATTTTTACAACATTGCATCCCAAACATCCCTCCTCGTGTTGTGTAGTTATTGGCATTGCCCTGATTTCCCTCGATGCGCCGTTAGTAGGCAATTATATTTACAAAATCAACTCATTTGAGAGAATCGGCTTTGTCCTCTGAACATTTACAATCAGTTTTTATACTGTCTGGCTTAAGGTTAACACCTCAGATGCAGAGTTCCCTCTACGACTCTTTTCGTCTGATTCAAGCAATGGGGCCTCTTCTATAACCTCTTTATGAGCACCTAGCCATTCAGTCGCTGCGTAACAACCTCTCTATACATGATGGAGATGTACACAAAGAGGAGAAGAATTACAAAGAAATCGTCCATGAATCCCAGCAGGCCAAAAAGCGCCTCGGGGATGATGTCGAGCGGCGAGGCCAGGTAGGTGATTGCACCGATCAGGCAGAGGAGAATTCGAATCCTGAACATCCAGAACAGGCCGCCCACGGAAAACATCTCCCTGAAGGCGTGGCGGAGCAAGGTGGGCACGTCTCGCAGCCTCTCCATCCACTGAGACCGCAGAAAGAAAGAGGATTGTGATGGGAATGTTTGTTCTGAATCTGCTTCCCCTAAATTACATTTCACCATGTTAATCTGGTTTGCAAACTTTCACCTTTTTTTAATGGCTGTGTTGCACAAGTTAAATGTCCAGAGTGAGAAAAGTCTGCCGCAAAGTAACTGATGCTACTTTTACACATTTTAATAGGGCAATGAAAATGTCTCTGTTGCTGCTTTCATATTTAGTGTGACTATGGAACACTCACAGATCTTGGCTGGCCTGAAAACCTGCGGTTGTAGTCGTTGATGTCTCTGAGAATCAGCAGAGGTTCAGCCTCACCGTCCTGGACCGTCTGAGAAGAGGTGTGCTCGTGAAAGAGCGGGAAGAGCAATGTAACCTGGGTGAGGAAAAGAAAACAGAAATAAAGATGCCAATTTCAATGATCCAATCTGCGTTAACAATCACAACATTTTAGCATGGAAACAGTCATATTACGTATTCAGGACGAAAACAGACATTGAGTTTGAATGAAAAAAGGAAGAGAACTGATCAGAAGCCATCAGTATCACAAATATTTGTTCTCTTGTGATGGATTTTAGAGAACAATGAACGTCACAACAATATCGTAAATCTTGATAAATGAGCTAAACAGCCATTTGAGGTAATTTCATTGATCTCTTTGGAGATAGTTGCAACGAGCAAAACTGTAGCTCTTATACTGTAGCTCAGTTTGACTGTTTATACACCCAAAATTCATTACAAGTCTCACCATTTGTCTGCAGATTGGGCAGTTAATAGCACCCAGCCAGGTGCCGTATCTCCAGTAGGCTATAATACAGGAACCTGTGGAGCATAGAAAAGTACAGGTTCAAAATTTAAAAGCTCTGCTGTTCTGAGATAAATATTTCCGATTTACCTCCTTTCATTGCTTTGCATTCTTCCACCATCGGAACTGAATTCTGCATTCAAGTTTGTAGCTTCAGTTGCACACTATGTAACATGTAAATCTACACAAATGTTTTGACAACAAAGATTGTTGACCAAGTTTCCCTTTTAAATGTAAAACGACAGATTTAGACACATATTCTTCGACCTGGACTCAGAACAAATAAGACTCCAAAAATTCAACACCAGCCCTGTTTGTAGAAAGATGGCTAAACCAATTCAATGCATGTTAACAGGAGAACTAATTAAAAAGATTCAAGGAAGTGACAATTACCAATGTTGTCAATGTTACACAATCTAACAGTCTTTCTTTCCGTAATTTCTATTACTAGAACCTGTTCCAACAGCCTTACCACAGAAAAGGTGCCCACAGTTTGTCTCCACAGGCAGAACAGCCTGTTGTAAACACACAGGACAGGACATATCTGTGTAGTACTGCTGCCTGGCCTCCGACTGATTTTCATCCTGACATCAAGGAACAAAATAATTAAAAGTTTTTTAAAAAATGAAAGTTTTAACATATATATATATAAATCACAAAAAGAAACTTTTCAAGCATATCTCCTCACTAATAAAAAATGCTTGCACAGTTCCAGCCGGTGACAGTTTTTTCCTCAGGCTACTTACAAAAAGACAAACATGAAGGTGGAGTTGGATAAATGACCTAATTCCATTTTTTTTTTAGTTTAAATATTTATTTGAATAGGAAATGATGCAGAGACATAGGCCATTCAGAGAATCAACTAATGCTGCACATCACTGCATTTTTAGCCACAGCTAGTTTGCAAAGCTTGTCTGGGCATTTACAGAGGTATATAGTCTGAAGTACAATACAACATTAAAATGATTATAAAACAAAATACATACTCACGCAATTGAGCAGACTCGACAATAAAACAAATACATAACCTGCAACATAATATTAATATACAACACAAATACTGATACACTCAGCTGAATCACTAAATGTCATCTGTTTGAGTTTTAACACCTAAAAACAGATTTTGCGTATTTTTGTTGCTACGGTATGTTTCTCCTGCATGTAGCATCCAAGCCTAGAAAGGCTGGAGTCTTATCTTCCTGTTTACCTGCTCTGTTTGTAGCTGCTGGCGGACAGCTCGGACGTGCTCCTGGTTTTCAGGATGAATGTTCTGCTGCTCTTGTCTGTAAAGGTCAAAAGGAAAGATTCGGCAAAGAATTAATTCAGAACATCCCTCAGCTGCATCTGTGATAGCATTTGAGGAGCAGAACATATTAACAGGATGACTCGGCACCCTGGCTTTTGATTAGGCAAATGAATTTGGAAAACTAATGTAATAATAGATATATGTCACTGTAAATCCATGACTTTTCATAACCAATGAAAGTGCCACATTAAACGTGACTCTCACCTACACAAATGAACGTGATAATGCTGCAAGCTGCAATGCTATTTTGCAATGAAGAGACAGTTTTAGTGGATCAGCTTAGCAGCAACAAGCTACTTCAAAGAGAACTTTCATCTGCTTATCTGAAACACTGTTTCTATAAGCATACACGCCTTGAAAACAAAAAGCACTTTAAGTAGTATTATTACAGTGCTAAAAATATGTATATCTGCATATTTTTAAGCTGATCTCCATTTATAAAACTGAGAAAATCACAACCTTGTGAAGTGTCGAACAGTTGCTGAGAAGGAACACTGAAGATCTGATTGTGCTTCTGAGAAGACAAGTGTCTGATTGTAAACTCAGATGGGTAAAATCAGAAGAGCTTCTCTTTCCTGCCAGATTAAGGCTCACATGTTATAGCTGCCAAAAGAGTTCCAACTACACAGGAGAGAAACTAAACCATGTTAGTAGTACATGCTCGTATTAGGTGCTGTTAAAAGCTTTATTACTAAGGAATAATGATAACACCAGCATGATTATCAGTATTCAACTCTGTAAAAATAAAGCAGCAAAATATTAACTCAGCAAATTATAGCACAAGAACACTAAAACCTAAGTAAAGAAAAAAAAATAACATGTGTTTCAAAAAGCAAAAAATGCCAAATTGTTCCACATTTTTTTCTGCATATCCCAAAACTTATTATTTTATTTTACAGGACATCCACTTGAGATGTACATTATTGCTTACTTGAAGAGCAGAGTTAGCAGGCCTCCCAGGAAGGCAACGCTGAGCACCACCACAATCAAAACCTGGTTGCTGATGCCCTCAATAAGGGTGTCCTCATCTTGGATCAGGTAGTCCAAGTCCCCACAGTGGCCGTCCTCCATCACCCACACTCATAGCCTTCAATACTGCAAAACAACAAGCAAATAAACAGCTAAAGAGTGGAGCGATGACACTGGTTTCTGACTGTTTACTTCACAATTGACTGGGTACAAAAAAGAATTAATAAAAATGTTATCAGCAACTACAGTGCCAGTGCCCTCCATAATGTTTGGGACAAAGACACATTATTTCTTGATTTGCCTCTCTACTCCACAATTTTAGATTTGTAATCAAACAATCCACATGTGGTTAAAGTGCACATCCTCAACTTCTATTAAAGGTATTTTTATACATTTTGGTTTCATCATGCAGAAATTACAGTAGTTTTGATACACAATCCCCCCATTTCAGGGCACCATAATGTTCGGGACACAGCTATGGTATATAAATGAAAGTAGTCATGTTTAGTACTTTGTTGCATATCCTTTGCAAGCAATGACTGCTTGAAGTCTGCGACTCAAAGTCAAGTACTGAGTATTTTCTCTGCTGATGCTCTGCCAGGCCTGTATTGCTGCCATCTTCAGCTCATGCTTATTTCAGGGGCTTGTCCCTTAAGTTTTTTCTTCAGCATATGAAAGGCTCAATTGGGTTCAGATCGGGTGACTGACTTGGCCAGTCAAGAATTGTCCATTTTTTAGCTTTGAAAAACTCCTTTGTTGCTTTAGCAGTATGTTTGGGATTGTTGTCTTGTAGGATGAAGCGTCGGTCAATGAGTTTGGAGGCATTTGCTTGAACTTGAGCAGATAAGATGTTTCTATACACTTCAGAATTCATCNAATGAGTTTGGAGGCATTTGCTTGAACTTGAGCAGATAAGATGTTTCTATACACTTCAGAATTCATCTTGCTTCTGCCATCTGCAGTTATATCATCAATGAAGATAAGCGTGCCAGTACCTGTAACTGCCATACATGCCCAGGCCATAACACTAGATGCCAAAAGCTCTCTTATACTTGCACTAAAGAGGCAATTAAATTCACCTGAGCAATTACAAACACCTGTGAACCCATGTGTCCCAAACATTATGGTGCCTTGAAATGGGGTGGGAGGACTAAAAACTGCTGTAATTTCTACATGATGAAACCCAAATGTATAAAAAAAAAATACCCTTTAATAAAATCTGAGAATGTACACTTTAACCACATGTGAATTGTTTGATTACAAATCTAAAACTGTNTAATAAAATCTGAGAATGTACACTTTAACCACATGTGAATTGTTTGATTACAAATCTAAAACTGTGCAGTACAGAGGCAAATCAATAATGTGTCTTTGTCCCAAACATTATAAAGGGCACTTCATTTTTTTTTTTGTTATAACCGATTGCTCACTTCAGCAAATAAAAACTCCAAACATGATCTGGTTTCTGCTTCTCAAATATAAGACTATTGTTTCATATCTTTGTAAATTTAATCACTGGATTTTTCTACTGTTCTTTTTTGAGAATGCCAACTTGGGAGCAGATACTTGTTCCTATTTTTTCCCCATTGTTTAAGACTAAATAACTGATCAACAATTAACAACTGAGTTAATCAATAATAAACTTAATTTAGAACGAGCCATTTTACTAAATGTTATATATATATATATATATATATTCATCTTTAAGATGTCAAAAATGGCAAATCTCCAATGCATTTACAGTTTAAATGAATCAAACTTATAAGCTAGATATAGAAATGTATAAAATTACTATATTAGATATTAATATTTAGGTCCTGAGAAAAGTAATTTGTTTTATAAGTTTTGATAAGATGTAGCCTATTTCAGAGCTTATCTGGAATCATTACGTTCAAATGAACACTGAAGCTGTATCTAAGAGCTAGCTTAACTGGATTTGCTATGCTAATCACAACTAAACAGACGAGCTAACACTGCTGGCCAGTTACTGTTAGCATACTTCCAAGAACACTTCCTTAGCAATTTAACACCAAGATATATAAAAAGCCCGCTGCTGTTTGCTACCTTAACTCTTCGTACGCGAGCTTGCAATTAAGTTAGCTAAGTTTATTGTTAGCGTTGAGTTAGCCTGTCATTCATTTTTCGATACTGGTGACATTTGATAACCAACGCTGATCTGCATTTGGAAGCAACTCAGTCAGCTAATGGCAGCTAATGTTATTAAACACTGATATTACGACAAATGTCTACTCTTGAAAAATCACAAAATGAGTCTATTAGTAAGTGATAAACGCAGCTTGTTACCTGGTTTTTGCCTCGCAATCCAAGAATGTCAAAACAGGCAGTAACGTTCTCTTCCCTGGTTCACTCCGCACTGCCAAAGAGTCAAGGTAGACTCGAGAGGGAACATTCAGCTGGCTTTACCACATTATAATGTAATGCAGTACCATGAAGGCGGAGTTTGTTCTTGATGAAAGACGTCGCTGACCAATAAAAAGTCAATCAATCAGTCTGTGTCCGTATCGATCTATCGACAATTTTCATCCTGACATAACAGAACAACATAAGCAAAATTAAAAACTAGTGAAAGTTTAATTTATACTGTCATTCAGGAGATAATTTATTCATAGCATAATTCCACCAGTTACAGTATTTTCCCAGGCCACAATAATGAATAATGTCCTGACATATACTAATTTATATGGACTTTTATTGTCTCTCTCGCTCTCTGCTCTAAACTTGTCATATGCATGTTTTCTTTGCTCAGTGTCTGAGTGGCGATATGTTCTTCATAAGTCGTTGTCAAAACAACAAGACAAAACAAAACAAGACAAAACAACAAGAACACAAACCGAGAGGGTTATAAAACGTTAACGGCCATGAGCAACACAAAAAGTATAGACACAAGTTTGGGATTTTCTCGATTATACTGGACTTTATTTAAATATTCCAAGTTATTGTTTTAATGAACGCTAGATGGCAGTAGTCCGCTGATACAGCGCATTGTCTGTCGGAAATGAAGAGAATGAAGAAGTGAGAGAAGTCCAGTACATGGAGCAACACAAAATAACTTGAAAGAACAAAAGTTAGCACAAAACGTTTACTGGAGAGGCAAAATGCCTCGTTTTGCTCAGCTAGTGATGGGCCCTGCGGGTAGTGGCAAGGTAACTTATCTGTCTTTCAACGAAACGTGCTGAAATGCGTTAATAAACTATTTGGCTAAAATGCTAGGCTAACACATGAGGCTGTCTTTGCTCCCACGTAACGTCACGTTTTGTTGATAATACATTTTACATTGCAGAGTACTTACTGCTCCACTATGGTCCAGCATTCAGAGTCTATAAACCGATCAGTTCAGGTGGTCAATCTGGACCCGGCAGCTGAGCATTTTGACTACCCTGTGATGGCAGGTGAGGAGAATGTAGGTGTTTTCATGTTGTTGTTTTTTTATTTTTGTTTTTTTTTTTTTTNTTTTTTTTTTTTTTTATGTATTCATGGATAATTACATTTTAATGACGTATAAACTCAGGCCTTTGTAGCCCAGAAACGAAGAGATATGACATTCGACCTTGATACAAATATTGTTTTTATTTTCAACATTATCTTTAAACATTTTCATTGTATTAGCTAAATTTTACATTCATAAATGTAAATGGTTAAAAAAAAAAAAAAAAAAAAAAAAAAAAAAA
>VXCM01001618.1:26539-95122 GCA_014773175.1 Lucifuga dentata
TTTTTTTTTTTTTTTTTGCATACCCCATCTTCATCATCTATATTATTACTGTTATTTTGCTGTTATTATATTGTTATGTTACATATTTTTGAAATAAAGTTTTGAAAAAAAAGAAATGGAGAGATATGACATAACAAGATAATGTCAAATAAAAAATAGAAAGGCAAAAAAAGGTCTGGACTTTACTGATGTTAAATGCAATAGTAAGCATATTCAAAATTAATTTCCCAGTAGTCATTAGTTACCCTTTTCTATGTAAGACTTCGCTTTAAGATCTGGTAACTGTAATGGCAATTGTCAATATTTCTGAAATTTTCCAGACTGATTTATATATAATAAAAGGTTGCATAAACGATTCCAGTCCCACATGACAGCCTCATTGTTTGTGTGTATTCAGACATCCGTGAACTCATCCAGGTTGATGATGTGATGGAGGACGACTCTCTCAGGTTCGGCCCTAACGGAGGTCTAGTCTTCTGCATGGAGTATTTCGCCAACAACTTTGACTGGCTGGAGGAGTGCCTGGGCCACGTAGAGGATGACTACATCCTGTTTGACTGTCCAGGTAAAGGTCCCAGCAGAGACACACTGAAGCTAGTGTGAGGCTAACCAAGAGCGCGCAGAGTTTACTGAGCATTTTTATGTGCTGGATTACGGGGAATGGGTGCAGATAAAATGCAATGACATCTGCTCTGTTCACACACATTGGAAAGATCAAATCTTTATCATCCTGACACTGACAATTAACATCACATTCCCATTTACTGAATTATTATTAATTCATAAAAGAATGGTTAGCGGTCCACCTGCACAGCTCTCACCAAGCTATCATGACCATCTCATTTTAAGTAAATACAGATGATCTCTTCTAGTGACTCATCCTGATACACATTATATAATTAGTAACTATAAAGTGAACTTTTAATTAAAACCATCTCATCTCAAAGAATGATAGAGATTGATTGAACAAGGGCATTACTGCATTTTAAAGGAAACCACTGAACAGGATGAAATGACATTACAAAGTTAATGTTAGTCCCTGGTAGTACATGTCCCTGGTTTGGAGCAATTGTTTCAGATGGTGCCTTAATAAAACAGCATTGTGACTTTTTTTTTTTTTTTTTTTTNCACCTCCCAGTGATGAAGCAGCTAGTGGAGCAGCTCCAGCAGTGGGAGTTTCGGGTATGTGGGGTTTTTCTGGTGGATTCTCAGTTTATGGTGGAAAGTTTTAAGGTAAGTCTCAATCGTTAATATCTTCTAGTATCTGTTTTTAAATTGCTTTTTTTTTTTTGTTGTTGTTATATACAGTATTAATACTTGAAATGACAGCAAACCTGAAGCTCTCTACTGTTATTTCCTCCCTGTCTGCAGTTCATTTCGGGTGTCATGGCTGCCCTTAGTGCCATGGTTGCTTTAGAGATCCCTCAGGTAAACATTATGACCAAAATGGACCTGCTTAACTCCAAGGCCAAGAAGGAAATTGAAAAGTAAGTTTCATATAATTGAAGTATTATTATTATTATTATTATTTTATTTATTTATTTATTTTTGCAATACTGGAGTCCAAGTGTGTTTTCGTACACTCTAAGTTTACATGAAACATGCAAAGGCATACATACACGTTAAAATAACAAGAAATGGCAAATCTGTTCTTACATCTTGAAAAGTTTGCAAGTAAAAAGAAACATGTTTTTCTGCTGATACCAGCACATATGTTTTTTTATTTGCTTTTATTCCATAGATACCTGGACCCAGATATGTACTCAATGATTGAAGATAACTCTGATACCTTCAGAAGTACCAAGTTCAAGAAGCTGACCAAAGCCATCTGTGGTCTGGTGAGTGAAGTGCTTGATTGTTTTTTTTTTTCCCCCCTTCTGGATACTTGCATTTGTTTTAAACAATTTGCCCATATTTCTATTTTTATTCCTTTTTGTCTCAGATTTTTCATATCACCCTGACCTCTTGTCTCAGGTTTTTACTGATGGAAATTATGATAATAGTTTAGAATTTATATCAGCGACCACTAGTACACAAATTTAGAAATAGTTGCTATTAATTTTCCCATGACTTACCCGTTATGTGCTTAACTTTCTACCCAAATTTGTCTGGACGTATGTTTTGCATTACTAAAATAAAGTTTGACTTTTGCATTTTAGAATCAATTATCTGCTGACATAATTCAATTCTACTTAATTCTTCTTTGGATGTGTATGCAGAAAACTCTCAATTCACAAAAAAAAAAAAAAAAAAAAAAAATCACATTTGAAGCAAACTGATTTTATTTTAAAAGTTCGCGCTGCATGTGTTTTTGGATGAGAATTTTTGATATTGGAATGAGGCAGTAATTCTGTTTGTGTATCCAGATTGATGACTACAGCATGGTGAGGTTCCTGCCTTTTGACCGCACAGATGAGGAAGGTATCAGCATAGTATTACAACACATCGACTTCTCTATACAGTACGGAGAGGACATGGAGTTCAAGGAGCCAAAGGTGGGGGATATACTATACATTGTTGTGTAAATTTGACTTTATATTGCATCTGATCCACACTTACTCTTGTCACCACTAATTTACTTCTGATCCATCTTATTCAATTCCACAGGAGGTCAATGAAGAACCTTCTAACCAAAATTATGATGAATTCTTTCAAGACAAAGTGAACAGCTGAAGCTGATACTGCAAAAGAGACTTTATGTGTGATATCTGGAAGTTCAAACTATTTGGGGACATTTGAAGAACCGATAGGGACTCAAATGTGATAAATCATTTGTAGTCTGTGTTGGCGAGTTAAGTTGAGATGTTACTGGAGGGACTGTGAGACTCTGAATATGATGGATGTTTTCTTTCATATTTATTTTCATAACTTTTTGTTTTTGTATCTTTGTTTGATGACCCAAAAAAATTGTGATGTCAGATTATTCACCTTTGATTATTTTATCATGCTGATGTTTGAACATAATTATTAGTGCTATTTTTTTTTTTTTTAAATAAAATTACCAAAATTACTACTATTCTGCTTGTGTTGAGAAAAGTGAAAATTATCAAATGCTATTATTGATGTGATATTCTTAAATGGTAAGTAATTAACATTTATTTATGTAGCACTTTTCAAACCAGCAGGAGAAACAAAGCAAAAATTAAAAACAAAAGAGAGAGAGCTAAGAAAATAAGAAACACATACAAATGAGAAATTATAAAATTTTAAAGGAGTGTCTGAGTATGTGGCTCAAATTTTAATTTTTAAGATGTAAAGTGTAGCAAAAATATAATATTTGAGGCAGTTATAAAAAAAAGTCTGGTCATTTAAACTATTTTTCCCAGCAGCTTATATACACAACAAAAGCTGTGCTTTATAAATAATCATATTGGAGTTGAAAGAAATGATTAGCTGTTTTAGTTATTTCAGTTATTTCTACGCATTATCTGGTTTAATTGCACAAAAAGGGGCAGTCTGTGAATAATAAAAAAAAAAAAAAAAAAAAATAGACATTGAAAAGCATGAAAGCACAAGTTTGGAAAAAAGTTACAAAAGTAATACAAAAGAAAAATTGGTGTATCAGCGCCCCCTTATGGCCTCACGGATCATGACACGTGTCCACTTCCTGTATAGCTGTAGGGTGGGACAGGCGGAAGCAGCGTCCTACGGTACTCATATTTTTTTTTTTATTTCGCTGAGCAGTTGGATTGATATTTATCACTCAACATGCCGGTAAGTAAACCTTGCACACTTAATTAAAAATATAGCCGTTTGTTCTGTGAGATTTAGAGTAAAAATAGGTACAGATACTCCGCTCGGAAACGGAGAGGCCCGAGAGACAACGTTAGCTATGATGACGAGACTCGTTAGCATAGCATAGCTAGCTTTTCCTCAATTTAGTCATGATAAAATGTCCGAAATTTTGAATAAACTCTGCTGTAACTCTGAATAGTTTGTGTCGGTCAACGCTTTCATTCCATAGTGACAGCCTACCTGTCACAGTATGGTGAGAATTTAGTAGAAATGTCATCGATCATAATCTGAGGGAATGTATCTCGTTTAAAAAACAAATGTCATTAACATGTTATTTTAATTTGCAGGCGTATCACTCGAGCCTGATGTCGAGTGACATAAAGCTGGTGGGGAACATGGCTTTACTTCCTCTCAAAACCCAGTTCAAAGGTCCAGCTCCAAAAGAAAGTAAGGCTGTCAGCTCCTTTTCATTACCTTTAAGTGGAGGGAAACCCCCTCTTGGTCAAATATATATCTATTTTTTTAACATATAATTTATGTTTTGGTGTTAATGACACGGTTATGAATCAGTATTTCAGGAGACTGTATCTTGATCTGAGGCTTCTCTCACTCCATGGTGTGTGTCGTTTCCATATATGGCCTGATGTTGCATCCTGAACTTCAGCTTCTTAATTTATGTCATATGTCATTTTTATGTCACAAGAGCTTTGCGATTATATATTTCAGACACTCAGCATTAATGTTTCGGTTTAGTATCTTACATCCCTCTTCAGTTTTGCCTTATTGATTTTGGAATTTATCACCTAAAATAGCTTATGCATAAACGCCACTGCAGCATCATCTAAAATTGAACATAAACAATCACAATATGATTAATTTAGCAGATGGCTTACAATATGAGAAAGAGCCTATTATTACATCCCCTAATACCAGCACTCAGTCTTTTTATTATTTCAGGCAGCGACTCCGATATCATTGATGAGGCCATCTACTACTTCAAGGCCAATGTTTTCTTTAAGAACTACGAAATTAAGGTGAGAAATTTACTCACTTGTGCTGTCAGTGTGTCAACATGCTATTTTGGAGCGACCAAACAGTTTTAGGGAAGTGAACATTTGGTGCATAAAAGATTATTAAGTGCTAATTTCTGATTTGTGGTGACATCTCATTTATAGCCAGTATTTTAAAAGCAATCTAACCAAGACAAGAAAAGAATTTGTTCTTGGAGAGTTTAGGTGTGCAGATGAGAGGCAAGTATGAACCTCATCTGTCTGTGTGTATGTGTCTTGAGGCTGTAAACTTCGTTCTTCCACATGTCTCAGCTTGTTCCCCTCAGCCATCTACTCATATTTGCACAGGATTTAAACGACAAATGTTACACAGTGCAGACCAGAGTCTATGCTGAATTGTGCTAACAACAAGCTCTTTGTCAATGTTTAAGTATGAGACAAAAAAATACAATACTTTTAATGCTAATTTTCAAGTATTGCAACCAGTAACTGTGTTTGTGTTTCAGAATGAGGCAGACAGGACGCTGATCTACATCACACTGTACATTTCTGAATGCCTAAAGAAGCTGCAGAAGGTAAACAGCATACTTGTTACATAGTCTACAATGGTCAGTATCGACATTTTTCATAAAAGTGTGCATTGTCCAATGTATGGAGCAACACATTAGCACAACCCTAATTAGAATAACAGAAAGATGGAGGGATCATTTGTTTGCTGCCTGATTGCATTGCCATATGCTTTTGTGGTTGCAGTGCAGCTCCAGGAGCCAGGGAGAGAAGGAGATGTACACTCTGGGCATTACTAACTTCCCCATTCCAGGAGAGCCTGGGTTCCCTCTTAATGCTATGTACATGAAACCTGGAAACAAGCAGGAGGATGGTGAGAGCAAATAAGGGGAGGTGATGGTGATGAGGAGAAGGCAGGAAGTGGAATCCTTGGCTACAAAGAATTAAAAAAAAAAAGCATAACAATAGCAAATAATCCTGTTCAGGCTCAACATTTTGCTACATCTGCACCATTTGTTCACAACGAAGCACAAAGCCGCAACACGTCTGTTTCACTGCTTGGCACTGAATTGGCAGCAGTTTCCTCGTATGTGCCCTTCTTACATTTAAAGCAGCAGCCTGAACCAATGAGTCACAAATAGCACATTGACCAGGTTCCCATCAGAACTAAGGAGCCGGAATTGGAAATGCCGCTTTCTGCTTTCATGTCATGTCCCTCAGCCTCGTTTCCATGTGGTTTCCATGCTTTTAAGCACACTATGCTGCTTATCTCATGATAGTCAAGGTGTGAAGTCTGACACTAAACATTAGTATTTGATGTTGATGGTAGCGATGACATCATGTGTACCCTTTTACAGAAACCATGAGGGCGTACCTCCAGCAGATCCGCCAGGAGACCGGTCTGAGATTGTGCGACCGCGTGTTTGACCCCCAGACAGACAAACCCAGCAAGGTGAGGTCAAAGCAAAGCCCCAGTTCTGATCCATCGTCAGAATCTGATAAGCAAAGTGCACAGACTCATTCCCGCCGTCACCCACTTTTCTGGCGTTTTGCTTCAGTTTAGCTCAAACTGTAACGTGACACACCACAGATAATATTTCCTCTCAATGGCTCCACATGGAGAGAAAATCTGAGAAAATTGAGCTATTAATATTTCACAGCGGTCAGCAGCAGCAAGTTAAACTCTACATTTCTCTCTAGTTTCAGATATAGTAAGATGCATTTGTAACATTAAAAAAAAAAAAAAAAANAAAAAAAAAAAAAAAGGTGTTTTTGATTGCAGAGGCTTTTCTTAACAGTGGTGTTATTTGTTTTGCAGTGGTGGATTTGCTTTGTCAAGAAGCAGTTCATGAACAAAAGTCTGTCGGCTCCTGGACAGTGAAAGACTGAGGACGCCCAGTTTGTGTTCAACACACGCAAGATGGATGTTTAGGTTTTTTTTCTTTTTTTTTTTTTTTTTTTNGGGGGGGGGGTCTGGGTCTGGGTCTGCTTTTCTGTGGCAAAGATGATTTTATATGGAGTCCAAGGAAATTTCCTTGCTTGTTTATCATATTGAGCTGGTGCTTAATTCAATAAAGCAATCATGGAGAAAATAAGAGGAAATAAATATGGGATTGTACTTTCCTAATTGCATCGCGCACACTTAAAGGACCATACTACCCATTTTGCATGTTTGAGCCTAACCAATTTTCATACACGTAAGGTTACTGATAACCATTTCCCAAAGGATAAAACCATATTTCAGCTTTCCTGATATTTTGCAAAACCTCTTAATCTTTCAAAATCAAATATTCAAGCAATACACCCATCTTAAAAATCGATATTTCGCCTGCTACGTTACGCAGCCTTACGAAGTTACGGTCGTTTAAATTTTTTGATGAACGCAGGTCTTCTTTTGGTATATCCCCCAGTGGATACATACATTCACTCCACGCTTTTTATTGCACTTAAAAGCTAAAATTACAAAACTTTGAAAAAAAACCTGAATATATGTGTTGTTTATGATAATGGATTACCTATCCCAAGAACATTTCAAGTATCAACAAGTTGATTTTAATAGCGTACCAGAATGAACTGACATCAATGGTGGTCTGGAAGGTAGGAAAAAAAGGTTTTACCTCACTGTTCTAGTAGTATGCTTTGGGAAATGACTGTCATAACCTTGTGTGTATGAAAATTGAATATATTAGGCTCAAACATGCAAAATAGATGGTATGGTCCTTTAATGAAAATATGCAAGTAGAGTTTCAACTAACAACAGAAAGGTCTAATGAGAAATTTCATCAGTCAAAATTTTCCACACCAAGCTTTATTGTTTTTTTCACAATGTAGCATTCATGACCGACAGAAAAACTACACCTGAGATTCACTCGTCACCGACATTAAAAATGCTTTTTAGTGTTTTACTAAGTCACATGACTTGGAGATCCATTTATGGGGTAGAAGTGCTACAGATTACCTGTCTCATAAATTTTTTCTCTGCATTATTAAACGTGGCACTTTTCTTCAAGGGAATCCAAGTAAGGACAGAGAAGCTGCCTTCTGTGGCCACTTCATATTTACATAGAAAGATGCGGTGTATAGAAAATGTTTTATTCTGAAATTGTTCGCTCTTTGGTTTGTCCCTAACAGTTTTTTTTTTTTTTTTTTTTNTTTTTTTTTTTTTTTTTTCTGAAATGTAAACCTCACTGATGTTAAGTGTCTTTCTCTGGCAGTCAAACAAATTTAAGGCAGCTGTGTGTGTGAGATGGTTTCCCCTTTGGGGAAGTAAGGAAGACTTTCTCTGCACAGAACACTGGAGGTACAGAGGAAAAGAAGCCAGTTTGCAGGCATTACAGAGATGAAGATCCAAATATATTATTTATATTTATTGTAGAGTTATTGACATATATGCAGACTGGATGGCTCAGTGTGGCAGACTGAAAATAAAGAGGGGAAAAAAAACTTCAAAAAAAGACAACATGCATCTTAAAATAATCTCTATAAATAAATATAAAGTAAATTGAGTTGAGACTGCATTATCAAGAGATAGTTTAGCTACATGGCAAAAAAAAACTATAAAGAATAACAGGCTGTAAGATTCATCTTACGAATGAAATTATAGCAACTAATAGAAAAAAAATGTCACAAATGTTTTTTGTTTTTTTTTAACACTTAGCTCAGGCCCTTGTGTTTATGAAGGGCCTTTTGTAAACTGCGTCATGTTTAAAAGTCAAATTGAACTAAGTTTGGGTAGAAACAGCAAAATGTGCAACTGAGCTTGTGTCAAGTACAGGACAGAATCAACCAACGGCTGTAGAGAAAAAAGGAAGTCCAAACATTGAAGTTTATAAGCTCCTAAAGGTTCAACTGCATAGATGTTTGTGTCATGATGACCTCGCAGCTCAAACATACTGTAGGTTTAAAAAAAAAAAACTTTCCAACAGACTACTAAAGAATAAAATATTCATGGCCTAGTGAGCTGTCTTCCTGTATTGTATTCTTCTCTGAGTGGCTAGTTGACACTAAGTTCAGTCTTGTCGCTCTGGCTGACTTAAGTGCAACCGGCTGTTCAATCCACCTGCTGATCAGTTCCAATCTCAAACTAAATGAACAATAACCAATGAAAATAACCAAATGGCCGTGTAAACCAGTGTGACGAGTCAGTAATTGTCTCAATAATTATGCAAGCTTCTCTCCATTTCTTTCCCAGTACATCTGTCTGTGTGAGATTAGACGAGCGATGAATCCTGAATTTGGGGGGGGGGNAGGGGCGGCTGGAGTAAGGCCTCAATCAAAAGCCATTTCCTGACTCCTTCGTACGCAGCGTGCCACCCTCTTCTTGAACACTCCGGGATCCTCCCTCCACTCTTTCTGCAGGGTTATTGACAAAAGACAAAACAGGGTCAGTAGCCTGCACAGCTCAAATACACACACACACACACACACACACACACACACACACCAATGTCTGCTTTAAGGCTTTCGCTGCATGTGCTTATTCAAACGCTGTCAATGAAAGACTGCTTCAAATCCAGTCCTGACTGGTCTGGAACTTAAAGAAGCACACCAGTGATTTTGCACATTCATGTGCAACACAAACCTGCGTACACATTACGTTGCTGACAACCATTTTTCAAAACATAAAAAAAAACCAAAAAAAAAAACATAAAACCGTACTTATTTTTCCTGTTATTTTGCCAAAATCAAATGTTCAGGTGACACGCCCACCTTAAAATTCAGTGTTTCGCCTGCTAACACATATGTCTGAAATGAAGAAGTGATACGTTTTTAATTTTTCAGTAAAAGACGCCTTCTCCTGGGACCATATTCCCTGGTGGAGACATATTTTCATCCGTGCAGCTCTGTGTTGGACCAGTTAAATAGAGTTACTTTGACAAAAATGTAATAGACGTGTTCGCTGTGATGAATTAGGTATCTCAAGCATGTTTCGAGTCTCCACAAGTTGATTTTAATAGCGTACTGGAATAAATTGAAATGGCAGTCTGGAAGGTAGGAAAAACAATTCTAACAATGTTCGCAGCCACTCACCACTCCAGCAGTACATTTTGGGAAATAGTTGTCACTAACCTAACGTGCATGCAGGTTGTATATATTGGGCTCAAAAATGCAAAACCACTGGTACGGCCTTTTAACTCCAGCTTGGGCTCATCCTTATGACTGCTTGTAGCACTTACAGCGGCGTCCACATTAGCAGGCGAGTCTCCGTTGGGGTCTGCTAACATGGAGATGACGCTGATCATGATGGTCTCCACTGTGTGGATGGGCAGCCAGCGCTCCTCAGGCTTCTCATAGCCATATTTATCCTCGCCGGGCTCGTGGAGGATAGAAATGCACACGTCACCATTTTTTCCCACTAGTAGAAAAGAAGAACAGCCGGCGATTACTTAAGACAAACCCGGAAGATCAAAACAACGCATTTCAGAATCATTACAGGTGATGATTTGTCCTTAGGTGACCTTTTCATGGTTGTCACTCTCTACAATACTCTTCCTAATGTACTATGTTGTCGTGAGAAGTACTGACTGCTTCATTTTATTACATTTCAAAAGAAAAAATTCCAAAAATAAAGATCTGCCACGTTGAACAATAAAACTACGTGATAGCTTACATACCAAGAAAACTGATCTTGTTTTTAAATAGTGTAAACCTTATATGCAACGAAAAATGAGCATTAAAGTGATTGTGTTATTGCAAGTTAGATCTTATACCTGAGTTAACCTGAATTCAGTCTGGCTGGTTACACAGAATAATGGCACCATTTGACATACACTAATAACTGTTTCCAACATCTTGACAATGACAACAACAACAAAAGCAGTATTCTCAGTTTACTTACAAAAACAGAGTAGAAATACGGTGGCACTTACCATTGGGATGCCAGATTTCTGTGATAAACTTCATCTTGGGAGGCCTCAGAGGGTAGTCGCGGGGAAACGTTAACGTCGCTTTGAAGAAACCTCCTTCACTAAAATGAGAGGGGATGGCTTTAAAAACCTATAGTGCGGATGACGTGATTATGAGTCAATGTAAAGCCAAGTTCACTAGTAACAAATTCTACTCACAACAATGTATCTTGAGGTCCGATGACGACGACTTCCCACTGGTAGATATTATCATCATCGATGAGACCTGCAGAAAAGCCTTCCACCGGGTTCTTGTTGAGCTCTTAAATTTAAAGGCAAAATCATTGCTTAGTCATTGCTTGACTGCTTGGCATCGTCATGGTGCTGCCTCTCTGTGGCACACCATCAGAACCACACGCGTGTGTTTAACTCTGGAGTTTCTTTGCAGAGAACACAAACGCATGAAATGCCATCTGAAATTGAGGGCTACATTTTTCTGTGATGAATCAAGAACCCCAGACTTTTATGTTACAATACATCCACACATACACAAATACGTGTTCAGAAAAGTGCACACACAATCTGCTTAAAGATTTTTCAGTAACAATGTTCACAATCAGATACACAGCCCAATGCTATTTAAAATCAGAATCCTTTTTGATGTGTCTCAAAAAAACAAGGAGGAGAGGAGAAAGAGATGGAATTGAAGTTATAAGAAACCAACATAGCTGTTGCACAATAGGTTAAACTTGTCCTCAGTGACGTTTACAGTTTTTCATGCCTTAAAGTTTCATTTTGTACTTCTTATTTCATCTTGTCGAGCTACAAAAAGCAGAACGTGTATATTCTGCTTGTTGCTATAACTGTCTAAGATACTAATACTTCGGATGTTGTGTGTCAAAAACTAACCTGAATAAGTGAGACATTCCATAAAAGGTGCAGCGTCTCATGAAATATCTCCATCAAGTCATATTTGTGTATTACTGTTGACAAAGATGACTTGATGAAATGTACGTTTTTGCAGTGAGTGAAATTCTCTCATGTCTCTTGTGTTTTTCAATAAAATATCCCCCAACTAAACTCAGTTGGAAAGAATCTGAAGTTGCACTACTGTCAACAGCATGTCTAACATTACAACATTTAAACAAATTTTACAAAATGTCAATGCCGGAGTGGAAATATAAAAGCTGGTATAGAGTNTACAACATTTAAACAAATTTTACAAAATGTCAATGCCGGAGTGGAAATATAAAAGCTGGTATAGAGTATAGAGTATATAGAGTATAGAGTAGAGTATGTATTTATTTATGTAAATAAATACATATCGATTTGAATATTAGAAACAATATTAATGTTAGAAACAAATCACACATCTGAGCAGTAATGTCATTCATATATCTCTTTTCCAAACGTCATTTAAGGTCTATTCAATTTCTAAGAATGACAAGAATGTGTCACTTCCAATACAATACAATAAAGATAATCTACAAACACAAAACTATATGATTTTGCATCTATAAACTCAAATCATATCGGAATGAATATGACTGTAATATATATATGTTCGAAAATTAGGAGTTAAGTTATTGTCATGGTATAAATTGTTCGAACGAAGGTTTTCCTGAGCAACAAAACTAAACATGGGCTGTAGGTTTTTCATATTCGTGGCAGCCTATGCCGTGACTCATGTCTTAACGAATATTAATAAACTCTGACGTGACTTTTAACGTGTTATAAAGTTGCAGGAGAGAAAACAGACACGAACCAGGCTGAGCTGCTGTTAAACATCCACCACATGGTCTGTGACTCAACACATTGTGGTTTTCAACAGCAGAAACTGTTATAACGTATTTAACAGAAACTCTACCACATTGTGGCTGTACACAAACACATTTCAGACATGTTACCTCTCTCTTTATATATCTATAAATAGTTTCTGAAACTTGTGTAAAAACGTAGCCAGCCACATTAAAGGCAGCTAACTCTCGCTAGCTAAAGCTAACTTACCTGCTAGTTGTTTACGTAGCAACAGCGACGACTGTGCCGTCATTTTCTTTTTAAAATGTGTGTAATTTAGAATAACTAAAGCAACTATGTGAAAAACTCTGAAACGAAACGCTGATCAAAAGTGAAGTTAGAAGTACATATTTGGAGGAATTTTCTTGCCCCGACTTCTTCTTCTTTGTCGTCTTCCTCTTTTGTGTTTATTGGCGGATTAACGGCACAATCTTAAAATTGAAGGCTCACACCGCCCCCTGCTGGATCAAAGTGTACAGTCGTCGCATCAAACAACAAAGCAAACTTTATTTCTATAGCACTTCTCACAAACACAAGTGCAACACACACAAACATCCATGTATGCACAAATTCATATATGCATACATAAACACACATATAAACATATATACATCATTAAAAAATATAAAAAAAAATATGTAAAAAGAATAAAATACAACAACAGGTCTCTTAAAGTGAAAAAGACGTAATCATAAACATTGATTACACTCTAAAAAAAATAATTTTATGCGGTTTTACCCACCCTTAAATAAATGTATAGCTGCAGAAGGAAAATTGTAGTTCATTATTTTAGAATTTCCAACTTAATTCTAGAGTGACTGGAGTTCAAATTGCAATTTAACTTCCTACTTTTAAACAAAACCTTGAAGAAATGGCCACAGCAGACATTTGTGATATGAGTTGGGTGTGTTTCCACAATTGTGGGCTTGTTTCTTCGGATATGTTTGTGAGTATATCTGTCATGTGGCTGTCCTGATGCATTTGGGCATGTCCCTTCAATATCACATAACAAGAAGATTGAAGGTAAACCTTCAGTCTCCTGCCAGGCATAAGAGCAGTTTGTGGCCAGAAACAGCCACTTACTGGCATCTCATAAGTACAAGTTCTACATCTTCTACATTCGACCACATGATTAGCCTAACTAATTTGTGCTTATGTAGTGAGTGTGACAAATATCAAACTGCATTTATCAAACTGCATTTACTCAAAATGATTTTAATTAAAATTCTCTGCTTTTATTTGAAAAGGAAGATCTTCTCAGCCAGGAAGGTTTGTTTATACACATAGAATACTACATGCATAAATGAGTCTTACTAAAATGCAACATTTCATGCTTTTTTATTAAATAAATGAAATACATTCATAAATGTTACTGAAACAGGTCAGTAGAGGATTTGGTGAAAATACAGATTCGGTCCAAATCGCTATACTACTCCAACTTTATTGGATAATATTCTCTTAAGTGTAAGAGAAGGCTTTCCTGTCCTTTTTGCTCAGGGCAGATAAAAGGAACTTTCTACATATGCATTTATGTTTGTGCACTGAAAATAAGCCCCGTCTTTACTTCAAGTGCATTTCTAAACATTAACCCCGTTTCTTCCTCTTGAGATGTCAGGCAGGCTGTATCCCCTGCTGGTGCTTTGCTGCCTCTCACTGTTTTCCATGAATATTATATGTTCTTTTTTTCCATCTCCATTCTAGACATCATATCTCCAGTGGTACAGGACCATGGAGCAAAGTAAATAAAGTACTGCAATAATGTTCCCCAGATATAAGTTTCATGACAACTCACCAATTAAAAATACAGTCATCCAGTCCATCATTATGCTTTTCTAAGCTACATTTCATATGCTCCATTCTTAATGTTATCTATATCACTGCACTAAAAAGCCCCACCTCTAACACTAATTTCCCTGTCTGTCCTTGTCCCACTCCCTCTGACATCTCCTAGACCTCATAACCAACTATAGGCTAATAATGACATTCAGATCCCTCAAAGGCAACTTCCATATTCACCTCGTCCCATTTTCCCAACCTTCTTTAGCTGCTATTGTAGGTCCACATCCTCTTGGATTTCCACCTTTATATGTGCCTGAACCCATAAAAACCCCAATCTTATCATATCTGACACTAAAATCACTGATGTAATATAATAATATCTGACACTAAAATCTTTAAAAATTGGTTCAGGTTGAACTCCTAGTGCTCTTTATACTGTCAGTGAATGGAATGAATCTGAATAAAGTACTTTTTTGAAAACTGAAACTCCCTTAAGGCAGCAGTCCTCTGTAGTCTGCTGACTGGACATAATATCTTACTAAAATCGTCAGTGAAAATATGCAATTGCAAAGGCCAGCTCTCCTGTAGCCTTTCTCGTTAACATTTGGGTTTCCCCAATTCTTCCTTATATTCTCCACTACTGAAAGACAGTCTGAAACCATGTGGAAAACAAGTGGGGTGGTCAGTAATTTCAGCATGGGGGCAAACCTCTTTGAAGCGTCATTGCTTATATGCAGGAGCCAAAATATTACAAACACCCATAAAGATAATACAGCCCATTAAAACACAACAACAACACAAAGTCCAGCCTTAAAAATGACCACAGAGCTGAAACAACACCTCTCTGACACCATGTCAACAACAACAGAAGTTATTAGTTTCATAAAGTTAGTATTTATTACAGAACTGTTTGTATTAGATTGTATTAAATGAACAGGTGTTTCTATTTTTCTGGCCACTAAGTGTGTATGTTGGGTTAACACAGAAATGCAGCTTCTATCTTTTAACACACTTTTCATCTCTTGGTACTAGACTACACATTCACACTGATGTCCCAGACTTTACGCTATGGCTGCATTTCTGCTGGATTTTTCCTCAGAGCTCTATAAACTTTATTCCATTCTCCAACTGCCTCATTACATTTCATTCAACAATGAAACACATTCATTTTTAGGGTGAATTTCAGTCATAAAACTGGTAGCAATAAAAGGTTAACGTACCGGTTTATCCTCATGTCATCAAATCTTTTATTCTCCCACAAATATAAAACATAACCACAGTAAAATATTATCATCTTGGACACATTTACATCTTCGGCATGTCTGTCGATCTCCCCTGACAAAGTTTATTTCAATTTTATCCCTCTGCATTTGACTGGACAAACCCCCTTCTGCTGCCTCAGCCAGCACACAATCACCTCAGGTCTTTTATTGATTGGTTTGTTATGCCCACAAGGCATCCATTACATATGCAAAGATTATTTTAATCAAATATGAATCAGAAAGATTTTTTTAGGTTGCTCCTTGGTCTTGTAGGTGGTATTTGCCTGCATGCTGTGGCTGTGCCCCCCCTCCCCGCCTTAATATATTATTTTCCTCCACATCTTCTTGCACCCCTGCAGACAGCAGCAATGTGACCAAGCTCTGACTTTTGAAACTACACAGATTACACAACTACACAGAAATTCTTCTACTTTATAAATCATTCTACTCTAAAGTGATTCTTGCTCGCTTGGAAATTTCTTTCAACATTATTAATACTATTGTTCTTACTCCAATATATAACTCCTAGATATTGGGAGGCAGTGGAGTTCAGCTGAAATTGAAGTGATAGTCTCTCTCTCTCTCTCTCTCTCCCTCTCTCTCTCTCTCTCTTAGTTTTTGTTAGTATAGCAGTAGATTTTTAAATAAGTTAGCCTCTCAATGGGCTTTGTGGGAGGGACAGTAAAAAGTGCAATGTTGTATAAGTATAATATAAAACTTTGCAACACTCTGATTTGCTCTGTCCTTTCGATCAGGCAAAAGTATCTTTTCTTTTGTCTTCATTTCACTTAAAGAAGTTTCTACTCATCTATTTAGTGACACAAACACTCCGAGTGATTTTAAGCCATTATTATCATTAGATTCTAGAGAAATGTATAATTGTGTGTCATCAGCATAGTGACAGTAATCAATGAGTACATTTACTACAATTGAGGCAACAAATGTGATAAAGCTGTATACATGGAAGAATTAACAGAATTTTGTGTTTTGACGAATATACATTAGATGTTGTATAATCACAGTGTGAAGAGAGTCCGCCAGGTGAGGAAATGCATGCAAAAGTGGCTTATTCCAACATAATGTTTACATGCCTGAATAAATAGATTAACAATCTCATATTCTCGGTCTGTTACTCAGAGAACATACACTGATTTATGCTGACTTCAATCTAATTATGGTATTTCCATAATATTTGATAAAATTGATTTATGCCTTAATCTGACAATAATTGAGGATTAAACATGCATGTAAGTGTACTGATTGTTGTATTTCCGATGATACCCGATTATATCACCCGAGGGAAACATGTAAAGTGAGAAAAACAATGGACCAAAACAGCTTCCTTGTGCAACACCAAAAGAAATATTCTTATGGTCACCAAAGCTAATATAAAATTTCCTCTCCATAATATACGACTAGCTTGGTGAGACATTTACTTGAACAAGAAATGTACCTTCATGACTTTGTTGTCTTTTTGGAGTTTCATTGAATATGCAGCGGATAGCGGAACAAGTGAAATGCTCATGAATCAAAAGAGAAGATAAAAGGCATCTGGACCAGCTGAGACCATAATTAATGGATGAAGCTGTTTGGAAAGTTTGATCTTCGCAATTTTAGCAGCACCAGCACTATCAGTGCCACTGGGACAATATAGACTCTAAGCTACAGTTATTAGCATGATGGTCTCAATTATTTAATATAATAATGGTATCACATTTTGCTCGACAAGGATATAATGTACATATGTGTATGTTATCAGCTATCTTCTTCAAACCTGTGACTGAAATAATGATATTTAATCTTACAAAGAGTTATTGGAGCAAAACATGGTAACAGCAATACTGCAGGCCCCTGCAAGGTCAGACTGCCGTGAGGAAAAAGAATAGATAAAGAGTCCCGGTCAGTGGCTGATAGCAGGTCATTTGTTGCATTGATTTGCGCTGTCTCATTGCTCGTCTGTGGTCTAAAGCCACAATGAGGTATGCTATTGATATTGTTTAGACTGAGGAAGTGAATGTGTTTCCTTGCAGCTATTACTTATACCAAATGGGAGATTTACTTCAAAGAAATGGAAGATAAGAATTTGAAAAATTTCCAAAGTTTTCCAGATTTTAAACACTGAAGTTAGTCCTGCCTTGAAAGGTGGCGAAAGGTACCCACTGCTTCAATGTTGCCATTACCTCTGCAGAGGAGGGTTATTGTTTTCAAAATCACTGCAGAGGAAGTTATGGTTTTTTTGGGGGTTTTTTTTTACCCACATCTGCTGGTTGGTTTGTTTAATTTTTAGCAGGATTAGTCAAAAGGTTCTGAAGCAATTTTGGCAAAACATGGTGGAAAGGCGAGGTATGGCCCATGGAAGAATCCATTCGTTGGTGCAGGTTGGATCCAGAAGCTCTAAGTGATTTGTTAACATTGCAAGGACAATAGCATGGTTTTTAATATTTTTGACAATTTATTCAAAAGTAATAACCAATTTCAATTAAAAAAAGACAGATTTATCCCATGATAAACAATCAGTGATGCTTTCAGATTTAATTGTATATTTTTTTATCTGTGCAATAGATCGATAGAGAGCTCTAGAACAGTGAAGCCACATTTCTGTTTGGTATGGAGGTGTTACTACACAAGATACCAATCAATGTCTCCATGCTAAAATCTTAAATGATATATTAGCAAAGTTATTGTTTAGGGGGGAGTCTCAGTAAATAGTTGCATGAGCATCAAACCATTTAACAGCCATGTCTTGGGCCTAAACGGTCCTGGCCTTTCTCTTCAATCTTATCACTTATTCTGCCCTGACCAGAATTTAAATTGTTTGATGTTCCCGGAGTGTTTGGCTCACTGAAGTTAGAAGGTAATTCTGTACCTGTAGGTGCTGAAAGGGATTCAACAAACACGAAGTTGAGCCTGAGGTGCTTCGGTTTATAAAAGCAGTTGAGGTTGGTCAGCAAGTGCTATACAATGTAGATGTTTCTATTATTGATGAAAACAGGATCAAAGCTGATGTAGATCTGACACCCACCCGCTTAATGCATGCGGACCTCTCTGAAAGGACCGAGTGAATCCAGAGTGAATTTACTCTGAACTGCAGACATCTTTGAGTTTTGACTTTGTTGTTGATGATCTGTGTCTGATACAGGTGCCTACACAGCACATGTTCTACTTCAACTCGACTCAGTGTCAACAAACCCTAAGATGACTTTTATGGATTTTTTTTTTTTTTTTTCAAATCATTAACTAAATTACTGACGCTCAGGCTGAAAATCATTTAAATAAATTTGGGACCCAGTAAAAAAATTTTCCCTCATACATACAACTGTAGCAGGTACGACTGCAGCCCTGTGCAGGTATTTTAACTATATCACGATGTCATTTAATCTGGAAGAAAGCTTGACTTCCACTTTAAATGTATCAGGACAGTAAATAGGAATCAATTCCTTTACCATTACTGTTGAAATGAAACCAGACCACTGTTTCTTTATTGGGATAAGGATCTCATGAATCCATATCCAGTTATAGAAATCTTTGCAATGCATGACATCAAACTAATACTGATCCACCAATTCAAAAAGCCAATTTTAATATTATCCAATATGCAAGTACTGGGCTATAAATCAGATTGGAAAGTAATAGATACCAATCCAGAAAGAACTGGAACATTTTTATTGATCATTTCCATGTAGTTTCATTCAGGCAGTGTCATGCAATTTCTAATAATTACAAAAAAAAAAAAAAAAAATNAAAAAAAAAAAAAAAAAAAATTATAATGAAGTAGAATCCTTTCCTAAACTGCTATAACCTCTACAATATACTACATTAAATCAACAATTAAATTAACGCATTCGAATAAGGCAATATGGCTGTACAAGTTCCCAAAACTTCATCAAAAAGATAAAGACAGTAAAACGTAGTAAAACAAAAGCATGAGAACATCTATGCATTCAAACTTTAAAAAAAAAAAAAAGGTCTAAAGTTTATTCAATAAAAGATGAAAAACAGGGGGAAAGGGTAATCACAGAACAGAATAAACCCAGAAAATAGAAATAAATAACTGTTTGGCCTATGAGAACAACCAGTACAGGTGAGGGGACACAGTATCTTCCTTGGGCAGAAAAAAATAAACAAAAATAAACAAACAAAAAAAAAATAGAATGGTTAATACAACTCAACAGAGGAACAACAGTCTATTTTTCAGGATGAACTGAATCCCAACAGCTTCATCTAGAATGGAAAGAACATTGTGAACCTCCCAGGATTAAACAATTTGTTATCACAGAACAAGGCTTGTCAGTAGATTTCATTTATATTGCAGGGATGGCTCACAGTAATCCTTATTTCATTTGGTCATAGATTTACCATTCAAACCAATAACTGGCTATAGGAATGACCAATTACAATGTGTACATATTTTAAGTCAATTAATTATTGAAGTACGAACTTCTGTGGTACAGTGGCAGTACAGAAATCAAATGTTAGCCATTACTCATAAAACAATTTTTTTTTATTTATATTTTTTACATTTGATTTAAATCAACAGACAATTTATGTTTTTTGCACTTTGCTCGTTGGTTTTCGAGTGAGAACACTGAGTCCTCTGGTGTTTTTCTACCTGCACTGAACATAGATTATATTGTGTCTTTGCACTCAGGTTCAGTTTTTTTTTAATACACATGAACTCAGACTTAAATGTAAGCTGTAACAGCAGATATTAAAACTAGAAGATTTGACAAAATAGGTCTCAGTTGCTGAAAGAGTGTCAGGTTAGTCAGGTTTTACTTTAATGGGTATCCATCCAGGCCATCAAACAATTAATGTTACTCACACTGGCATGTCAAGTTAAGAGTGGCAGATTATTAAGTTAAATGATGCTTTAGCGCAGTATAGCCTATTAAAAATCAAATAAAACTTCATACACTACTTTACTAATCCCTCAAAGGGCAATTAAAAGCATGCAGGCCAGCAAAAACAACATGAATTGACACAGGCTTCATGCAGAACACCAAATCAGTGGAAGAAACAAAATAAAAGAAAAACTGCAAGTGCACAGTGCAGACAACAGGGTTTTTAAGAAATGCTAATAAATAGGCATTTAATCTTGTTGCTAACTATTACCATTCATTCAGGACAGCTCCTCTTGTCCCTCTTCCTCTTTCCTTACTTTATGCCATTTCCACAGGCACTGTTACTGTTGTCTTAATGCCAACAAACACGTTTGACAATCCATCCATCCATCACCAGTCCATACCTTTGCTCTTCAAGTCATATCTACACAGAAAAGGGAAATGAACAGAAATCTGTTGAAGCACATTTAGAAAAAGAGCAAAAGGATTGGGTGTAGGAAGAGAAGACATTCTCTTTCGTGAAAAAAAAGTATTCTCTTTTCAAAAGGTCCACTGCAGCATGTGTGGACTAAGCCTTTCAATAGATGGCAGTGTGACCCACATTTTAAATATATGCTGTAATCAGTTAAACATCCTATCAGTGATTTGAATGATATTTAGATTTAGATATTTTTATCAATACACAGGAGGTTGCTGAGAACACAATACTCTAACTACACAATACTCTTTAAAGTACAATCTGACAACACAAATACACCAGAAAGCAACTTACTGCAATCACTGAAGTGAATGTATGAGATAAGAACATCATTTTACTGCCCAAAATCCAGCATGTTTACAGCCACAGGAGGATATTTCCTAATTTTTTTATGCACAGTCTCTCTTGGTCTTCAACGTTCTGTGATAGATTACCATATATTTTGTTTTATCATAGTCAACACATGGCCTCATCTCACAGTATCAGCCATCATTTATTTGCCCTGAATTATTATGATGATGATGGCTTTTCTGTGGAAGGGAAGCAACGGCAAGACAATTTAAAGGAGCATACAGGTGGTTTTGCATGTTTGAGCCCAATAAAAACAAACCGCATTCATGTTATATCACTGACAACCATTTTCCAGAACACACGACTGGAGCAGTAAATATTAGAATTGTTTTTCTACCTTCCAGACTGCCACTGGTTTTAGTTCATTCCAGTACGCTATTAAAATCAACTGTAGAGACTTGAAACCTGCTTGAGATATGTAACCCATTACGAAAAACATGACGTCTATTACATTTTTTTTTTTTGTCAAACTAACTTTATTTAACTGGTCCAACATGGAACTGCATGGAAGAAAATATGTGTCTCAGCCAGGGAATATAGTCCAGGGAAGATTGCTTTCACCAATAAATTAAAAACGACTGTCCCTTCTACATTTGGATGTACATGTTAAAGGAATATACTAGTGATCCTGCATGTTTAAGTCCACAATGAACAATCCAAAACCACAAAATCAGCAGCTGTTTTTCAATTTATTGTTTGACAGCTCTGTGTCAGTATATGGTTTATTTTCACGTTGATATGCACCGCTTTAAATAATGGAGTATTAAATCCCTCAGGGACGCTCAACACCCTGCATGGGTGATTACATCCTGTTTTGATTTAAACACACTCATCCCTCACAAGCACCCTCAGAGTCCCAGTGTTCTGCACGGAAATTAGTGGGCCAGTCAAAATGATTAATAAATGTCTGGCAAATCATTCTAATTTCACCACCATACCGCTGACACATCACACTCTGGTGTCCAATGTCAGCCTGCTGCTCCGCATTAGAGCAGAATTATAAAAGATATTGACAGAAGCTTGGAGGAGAATTGTCTTTAAGGGGTAAAATCATCAATGTTGTTTGGTTATTCCTGTCAGACTTCTCTTTTTCGGCCAACAGTTCGTGTGAGTTTTTGGCCTCCGACTTGAAAGGTAACAAATCTCCAAAGATAGAAGTTATCAATATGGCATTACATTAATCACCACCTTGGCCTATGAGTCCGGCTTGAAGTCTTGAAGTTTAGGGAGCAAAGATTGCATCAAAACTTGACCTTTTAATCGAGATATACTGACTTAGATTATGTGCCTTTACTATGAATCTTCTGGCATAAAAATTGACCTACGTGTCTTTCATTGCTTGGTGCCATTTCAGAGTTTTGATATGTCACGAGAATCCAGAAAGTTTTTAATCCCAAAACACTGACAGAAACTAAAAGACTTTGTGAAAGTAAACTTGTCTCTAAGAATCATAATTGTTTTTAAATGTGCTGGAATGGTTCGATGATGATCAGAATCTTGCATTGTACAATAATCAATAATGTAATTTGGCTGCACATTGAGCTGAAGACAGTGTAAATACTATGGGAAACCAAGATAATACTGTTAAATTGTGGTTGCTTCTGATAAAACAACAACAACAACAACCACAAAAACATTTACCCTATGGGACCATGGGCAGAGGGGTCCCCCACGCTCATAACCAGGAATAGACGTCCTGATTATCCTCTCAGCTGGTTAGCAGTGAAAGAGAAGGTTCATGATCAACATCATCAGTGTTCCCTTTTATTCACTGCAGGTACCTAACAAGCTATGACACAGAGGCAAATAACACTGATTAACAGGATTAAAGGACAAAAACAAGGTTGGCCTGGATAAAATACCATCTACAGAGACTACAAATAAAAGGACAGACCTAGCAAATAGGGTTGAATGAGAAATGGGTATGTAGATGATACCACTGAATACCCTCCTAACTAAAATAAATGCTTTTAATACTACTTTGTGGGGGAAAATATGATTATATGCTATTACATCTGATTTTTGTGGAGAAAAGCCCTTGATCAGGGATGGACAAGCACTATTCATTGCAAATTAGAGATTTCTCACTTCCTGCTTTTTGCTGCATTAAGTGTTTCAAAACAACTCCCTGAAAATGGAGAAGATTATGTAAAATATTGGTAAGGTCAGGACAGCCAGTTCATGGATGAGCTTTGCAGTGGAAATTTGAATTTGGTTCAGTTGCATTTCACTGTATATATTTCCATTCTGTGTATATGTAGTTCTTTGCTTCAAATTGGGCCTAATGACTATTGACATTTCTAAAATTAATTTATTAGTGATGCTTAATTTGCAGGGCAGTACAGTGGCTTAGTGGTTGGCACTGTTGCCTCACAGCAAGATGGCCATAGGTTTGAATCCGACTAGGACCTTTCTTTGTGGAGTTCACATGTTCTCTCGTGCCTGCATGGGTTTCTTCCAGACTCAGGTTCCACCCCACCTCCAAAGACATGCAGGTCAGGTGAACTGGAAACTCAAAATTGACTATGAATGAGTTTGTCTGTTTAACTGTGTGTAAGCACTGTTGGGAACCTCTTCAGGGTGTATCCTGCCTCTCACCCAATGACTGCTGGCATAGGATCCAGTCCTCCTTAACGCTAAATAGGATAAGCAGGTATGGATGATGAATGGATGGATGTTTAATTTGCAAAATATATAAACTCTCACTCGCCTGAGTTGTTTAAGTCGCACTGAAATTTTAAAAGCATTGTTATTTGCACAATGTGGTGTTGGACGTGTTAGATTAAAAGGGCTTCTGTCAGAATGAGCAAAACATAGCCCTGCCTTATTCCATTTATTTCGAGTTTTCTCTCCTCTCATGCTGTAAAAAGTCTGAAAAGTGGATACAGTAAAATCAAACCGAGGCAGAAACAAGATTACTGATTATTTCTGTCTGGAAAGCTGAATTGTGATTTATTAATGTGCAGTAGGACAGTAATGAACACAGGTGGTGCAGTCAGAGCAATGGTGAGTGCAATCATTTTCCCCTCACTTATCAATATGTCAGTATTCAACATATTTTCTTGGCCATTAACTGATTTGTACATGTGCAGCAAAAACTTCAAATTCTCATATTTTGTCTCATTAAAAGTGTAAACTCTGTATCTGTATCATTTAAAATTAACAAACAAAAATGCAAATTTTGGCTCAGTTTTTGAAGGTTAAGATGAAATTATTTTTTTAAGGTTAGGCTAAATGCTCAAGTGTCAAAAGTGCCTTTTGAACCAAAGGGATGATTTCAGGAACTCAGGAAATTTTGGTATCTTTTGCACCCAGGAACCATGACCCATTTTAGTTTTGGAACTATTTTCCTTTTACTTACCTCCTACTCCACTCCATATATAAATATATAAGGTTAATATGTTTTCTCTGGTTATACTCCAAACCAATTTTGTTTGTGCAAAGAAAGGATTTGATAAACCATCATCCTTAACTTCTTGAGCAAGATTTTATTTATCTTCAACAGCTAAGGGATTAGTGGTAAATCATCATCCTTAACATCTTGAGAAGGATTTTATTTATCTTCAATATCTGCTGTTTGACCAGTTTCCAATACAGAATAAACATCTCTTGGACTGCTCATCCCCTCCACCACTAACTGGGGATGCATCTGTTATAGGCATAATATGCAGTAGGCTTGAGTGTCAATCATTTACTGTTTTATTATTTTTGACAGTGACTTCTTCAGTAGACTCAACATGTAATACATAAACAGGTTGACGATTGCATGTGGTAGACAGGTAGATTCTCCAGATTGACAGGTTAGAGCAAGATGGTGTGCAGGTAATAAAGGTATAGTGAAAGTTTAAGCAGGAAGGCCTCCTCACACAGGCCTGATATTTCTCCATAGCCTTTAACCTAGTAAATGTATTCCACGTTCACCATCCAATCATTCATTTATTAGTTTTCTATTGCTTATCTGTGTCTTGGTTTTAATGACAGAAGGCTAGGAATATTAGCACAGACATTTGTCTCCACAGCCACATGCTCTAAGTACTTCTGGGGAGTGTTGGGAATGAATGAAAAAAACCCGAAAAGCCCCCCCCCCCCCNCCCCCCCCCCCCCGAAAATCTAGAAACCCAGTCTATTGTGTTTTTAATGCCAATTTACAATATAGAAAGACATGATTGCCATAAAACCATATTATAAGAGGGGTTACTGGCACAAAACAAACCAAAACACACTCAATTAAGCAGTACCTAAAACAATTAAAGCCATAGAACCATTTAACAACACAGTTAAGCTTCTAATTTAAACTTAAGAGTACAAAACTCTACTACAATATTTTAAGACTAGAGTTATTTTTACTTTAGGGCTTGCAGGAAGAACAAAATACAAAAAACATTGTTTCCTCCCATCCTTAAACCCAGCGGTGTGTGGTCAGGGCCAGCAAGGCCTTTTCTGCTGGCCTAGAGATTGTCAGAATCATCAAATTGTGTTTTAATAATTTAACATATATTTTATTAATGCTATATGTATTTTACAAAGTTCGTTCCCATCAGTTTTCCTTTTAAACTCATTTCATTGCTACCAGTACTCTCTCCCTCAGTTTCGCTGCTTCCAGTGCAGCTCATATAAATTTGAATTTTTATCCAATCAGATTTTTCCACCTATGCTGTCTCCGGGTAAAAAAATCTAGCCTGAGGCCTTCAGAATCTCTAGTGAATCCCCTCTGCTATTCAAGCAAATGGGATGATGTTGTTGATTGTCATATTCTTTAACCAATCAGATTTCGAGTTTGTCATGTTGGGCTTATTCTTTTTTACAGACCAGGGCCTTCCAGCCGGTCTTGGCCTACGTCATCGGAGCACAGCATTATGCTACACTGCTGCAGCCTCCCAGAAATTTATTACAAGAAGAGAGCCGGTTAGCTTAGCTAACTCAAGTAAACCTAGCTAGCACGTAATGGAGCATTAATGTTTATTTAAATTTTCTTTCTTGACGTTTAGATTTTTAGATATAGTGCTTTAGATTTTTTGTTTCGATTTTTACTTAGTCCTGTTGTCTTTTAATACACAATGGCTGAAGGAAGAGAAGAAATGGATTAACTGACAACGCCTTTTTTCACATTTTGGAACTGAAATGCACCAATAATGTACACTCATGTCATTAAACTCTTTATAAAGAAAGAAAGGAGGATGGACTTTGTCTTCAGATGATTTGATGAGCAGCTTTGGTAAGTTTGATGGATTTTTATGTGGCTGGACTCTGTGGGGAAGCCTGTTGAATACTGATTGTGTTATTTGTGTTTTACGGCATTTTTGCTTGCTTGCTGGTCGTATGAGTAAATGTGATGATTGTTGTGAGTTTGTTCTTGTTTCTCTGGTAATGAAACTGATTTGGGTTATGCCATGTATGTGATGCAGCATCCTGTCGTAATACATAATAATGCTACATCCTATTCATGTCTCTGCAGTTAGTGTGTTGTAACTGACATAGGTGTTGATCCTTGTGTTAAATCGCTTTATTCCACTCGATAAAGGTTACTGTCACTGTGAATATGGGGTTATGATGAATGACAACAGTCTATACCCCTAGTGTCATGGTGAGGTTATTAGAAGGTGGTTTAATTGCAGGAGGATCGCATTGAAGGCCTAGANCCCTAGTGTCATGGTGAGGTTATTAGAAGGTGGTTTAATTGCAGGAGGATCGCATTGAAGGCCTAGATGTAAAATGCAGGACCTACCACTGCTTAAACCCCACTTAGTGATGTCAAGATTGCCAACACCTGGTAGAACATGGGGCGTTTACTTGCACATGTTAATGAGAGCACTCTCAGAAATCTAAGAAAACCTGAACAAAATCATTATGAAGAAAACTAAATCAACTAAATCTGATCCAAAATTATGCAGATTTATACCTGTTAGGGAACCAAAAGATATAAGTCAGACTAAATTAATGAATGCAATAGCTTTTCACCTGATTGAATGCTGCTCCATGCAGGAACAAAAACCACTCCTGAACCCATCAGCACATCAGCACATCATCTGCTCATTTATCCAGTCTTTTTATTAACTTGCTCATTTACCTCTTTCCAGAAAAGTTTTCCAGTTTTCTTGCATGTAGTTCATGTGGAGACTCCAGTGATGAGTTTGTGTTTAGCATGCAGGCAGACATTTTAAGCATGAACCCTGAAACATGTTCTGACAGGTCAATATTTTGTCAGCAAGTGTTTTTTGCATTCTCAATGGCAGGCTCAATGTGATTTTACACTATTTAGGTTTGTGTTTTGAGTGTGATGTGAGTGGACTGTAACTTAAATAACCTCGAGAGAAACCAGTAAATCAATTTTGAGGCAGATTAACAATCTGCAGTGCTTGGCCTGGTGAGTTGAGGGCTTCACATGGGCGATTTATTTAACCTTTGCCTTGTCTTCTAGAGTACCCACTAAACACAGATTTCTGACATTAAGGTGTCCTACCTGACTTCCACAGTCAGATATTGTCCCCATTTCTGCCAACTAAAGCCCTTATGGTCGTATTCACTATGCAGATGTTCTAGGAATGAGCAAAGAAGAATATACAGCTCCCAAAGGCTCATAGTAATTTTGTGCCTGCTTCTGAAAGTTAAAAGATCCATGATCCAACATTTCTCTAGAGACTTCAGACTGCAAGTGCATTTGGTGTGGACAAAGTATTCATCCTGCAGGGCAAAGTTAGAATGAGCTCTACTTTCTGTACTGGGAATCAAATCTGCAGAATTGTGATGTCGGCCTGAGTTTGACACTTCCTCCAGTTATCCAATATCAGCCTGCAGAGATGATCGACAGGCAGCTGAAGTGCATCTTAATTCCTTGTGGTTTGTATCTTATTGGATTGGTCCTATGGATTGGTATAGTTAATATTTCATGTGCAGGCCAATCCTTATCGAAATCATCTGTGTTTGCTTTTCTGACATTTATATTTCAAAATCTGACTGTCACTGTTAAAAGGAACAAGATTTGTGCTTCTGATCAAAGGCAGCCTCAGAATCTTCCACAAGCAAGAAGAGCAATATTACAATCCAGCCTTGGTTTTTACTGTGACTGCTTTGCATTATGTTCTTTCCCTGCAGCCCTGTTTTGCTGTGGATTGAGGACAGGACAAAATAAAAGCGACTGCTGCAATTTCATCCCTATTGGCCCCATGGCAAATTGGCCCTTTATCAAGCAGGGGCCTCATTTATCAAGCCAAAGACGGGTATTGAAATTACCCCACCGGCCACAAATCAGACCAATGGATCGGCCTTTATCTGAGACAAGGCCGTCATCACTCTGTAGTGGCTGGAAGGGGAGGAACCAAGACATTTAAGAGCCTATCCTGCATTTGTTTGCTGATGGATGTGGTCTACTTGACCTCTCTGTGACCAAAACAGCTGGACATGGGCCAAACTTGTGCTTAACCTGGATCATTATCTGGGTGCACGTGTGTGTTCAATTCTCTTTCGCTCTGAAACTCTTATTTGGTCTTACTCTCTCATTTGTTTCAATCCTGACACGCTGCCGGTGTCTGTTTTTCTGCCTTTCTGCTGCTCTGTTAGTGGTAGTCTAGCCAAAGATTCTCCAGCATTCAAATTTTCTCAGTCTGTCTTTTTCTCCATTTATTGCTCTCTCTCTCTCTCTCTCTCTCTCTCTCTCTCTCTCTCTCTCTCTCTCATTTTCTTTTGCCTTTTTTCCTCACTCTTTCCTCTCACTGCCCACATTCATTTTCTATGGCCAATCAATGTAAATAGAGAAAGACTATAATGAAGGACAAAATAAATGGCCGCTGTATTGTCAGCTGTGCCTCCCCAGTTTTAAACATTGTTCTGCCTGCTGTGATTGATGAAAACTTGTAGTCAAGTAGTATTTTACTCTTGCCATATTCCCCACAAACAACTACTTTGATATGTAGGCAGCTTGGTAGCATAATCTTACTGTGTATCTTGCTGGTAATATGCCTAAGATAAATTATATGTAAATGTTATTCTTTCTATATTAAAACTGAAGTGAAATGGTGATATGATGCCATCTCCTACGCTGATTCTATTGACATTAAGATCCATTTACCAATAGGTCAAAAGCTATGATAAAATTTCAAGTCAACAAAATTTGATCACAGAAGTGCATATGATGGCGATACGGCATGAGCCCTCTGACCTATGATCTATCATTCACTGACAGCTGCTTCTTTGCTCATCCTTTTCGATCAATTTCATGAATTATGGGTTTAACTAAAAGCCCATCCACAATCTAATCCTCTTCTTAATTATGCTTTAACTGCACTGCTTTTATTTGATTAGATTTAATCATGGCACAATTAACTCACTGGGATTTTATTCATACTCAGTCGGAAATAGTGATATTATCTTTAAATGTATATTTAAGAAATGAACTTTAGGAATGCCAGTGCCTTGCAACCCAAGTAAAGATAATTTACCTGCTTAATTGAACAGAATAATAATTTCAGGTGACTTTAATAACCAATTATTTAAGGTTGAGCCAAAACAGTTTATCATTGGGACATGAGTAATGGCTGCTGAAAATGGGACTTTGCAGTTTTATGTGAATAATTAATTCTAAATCAGTTATTTCCAGCAGTAATAGCCATTTGCAACATTATTATTGTCTTGGCTATGTATTTACATGAATTTAATGCCACCTTGATGAATCAAAGTATCATTTTCTATCTAAAACAAAGATTTCTGTGTGATGCCAAACATTTGAATGCTTGCGTACATGTAGAAGATTTTGATCAAATAGTGGCCTGGTACTCCTTGTATTGTCCAGTAGGCTAAAATAAGCACTTAAAATGATTGTGAATTGGATTTTTACACAAGTCTGGCACCTATGAAGAAAATAGACTGCATAACTCTATTGTTTGTCCTTGGTGCAAGGCAGAAAAGTGAAGCGCCGCTAAATGCTGATCAAATTTACAAAAACCAATTTTGAATTCTGAAAGCCTTATTCCAACCCATCCCCTCGACTCAGTATGTGTCAGGTGTTATCAGTCCCTTGGGGGAAGTAAGGAAACCTTGGCCTGCACCGTGTTGGTGAAGGGAAAGGGAACTCTTAAGGGGGAGGAACACCCACACACACAATGGACAACTGCAGAAAGTAAAATAGGTCAGGACTCCAGTGGTCTGATAAGGAAGAGGCCTTCCTCATGAATTAAAGAGTGATTGAGGAAATATGACATTTTTCTTTTCCATTCTGTCTATCGGGATTACTTGGTTGCCAGTGAAATTACCTGGAGAGAAGTTGGTCCAATAATGGACTGCCTGAGACGAGATTCATTCTAGTATGCTCTCTCTCTTGTCATATGCTCTCTTTCGTCATAAGGACAGATTGGCATTGAAAATGTGAAACTGTTTTACTGCCTTTTGGGAAATTTGAGGGACAGGGGAGATATATTATAATAATGGACCATTTGTACAATAGTAGAATACCTATTTTTCCATTGTGTAATGGAGCTTATCCTTCCTTAAGTCATCCCGTTTGTTGAATATCGCATTTACTAGGCTCATTGCGCTTAATTAAATCCAGTGGGAGCCCATATTCATCAGTCCTCAAAAATACATATTTGCGCTTAAACTATAGATAAGGCTCATAGTAATATTTTACAATGTTCAACTGAGTGTTTTGAACAACGATGATTTCTAAAGTCCTCAGTCAGAACAATCTTGCACTGTTGTTTTTGGGGTAAAAGACGCCCTGCTTTGCAGAGAAATAGAACATGATTGATACGGAAGTGGTAATGGCAGAGGAGGGCAGGGATGCCGTGGGTCTTCTTACTCTAATGATTGGTTTAAGTGAGTGCTGTAATGGGCTATGGTGCCATGGCCTGTGATTTACAGGACCTCTTCCTGTCATCATGCCACTGAGGCAGGCTGTAAGCAGAAAATTCAGGCGAAGCTTCAGATACACGCACCCATCAATTCACCCGCACAGGCTCAGGACAACACACACCATCTTTGCATCCAATAAACTTGCTGTCTGGGGATTCATTCAAGATAGTATGCACCAAGTAGTCATCCAGCCCGTACTTGATGGTGTTAACTTGTTCACCTTTGGCAATGTCCCAGAACACCAGTTAGCCATAGTGCATTGGTCCTACAGAGCCAGATTCATTACATATGACGCTAAACACATATCACATGAAACACTGAGATACCTATCACACTAAACACTGAGATACGTGGGCTGTATGGAGCCTCAACATGTTTCAAAAGAACTCGGTCAAATGATGTGGTGTCTCCATGTAGGAAAGTAACCATGTTTACACATATCCAGAATGCCTACACAACAAAAGTGAGGTGAAAAGCCTCCCATCACAGAGAGAGTGGAATTCTATGTCCTGTGTGTCTTTGTAAACTTGAAGCAATGAATGACATACTGTACATGGAGATAGCAGTGCACACTTTTACAGTCTCTTCTCAAAGGTATACATGGAGTAGTGTAGGATTATAAACACAGACAGGTTGTTATGTGAAGAAAAAAAAAGAGAGCAAGAGAGAGAAAACCCACCCATTTCAAAATTCAAGCTTCCTGGCTAATCGCCCCAACTGAAACAAGCTCCTTTTTTTTTAGTTGCAACCATTTTCTATTTAAGGGATTCCAAAGAGGGCTTTTTTTTTTTTTTTTTTTTTTGAGGTTTATAATTGGTTTAATGAACTGTATGAACTGTCACTGAATTTTGCAATTCTTAAATAACCATTGAGTGAAGAAATAACATGCCATGTGTGCTGTGATTTCATGTGTCACATTGCATTTTGCTGCTTCCAAGAGGGATTTTGCATAGGTTTAAAAATGCTTGATAATTATTCATGTATCCATTATAGGGTTTGACTTTAATGAACAGATCTGACTCTGTCACGTCTTAACAGTCAGTTTGCTTCAATATATTCTCTATATTACTCCCTTACATTTCCACAAAGCCACATACGGCTCTGCATAATTACATGAGAACAGAAATTAGAGGAGTGGCCTTGTTTCAACCTAAACTTTAAGCTTATTGGTAAAATGATGAATGGCTCTTACCAAAAGGAAACCTGAATAAAATTTGGTACAAACAAGCCACAAAGTTGAAAGTTGATCTGACTTCAGTGACAAAACACAACCCGTGGGTCCAGTTTTACCAGAAGCCTCTGGAGCAATATACGTGAAGTGGTTATTTCTCACTGTGAAAAAGGTCATAATGTCCTCCATGGGGTCTTTTGGTTGGCAAACAAAATGCCTGAGGCCTGAGGGAAGAAAAGGTGGGTAAATAGTTTATGTAATGGAGTCCTAATCTGTGGAGGAAATCTGCAGAGAGCTGCCCCTGGCTGTGCCAGTTGGGATGATGAGACAGAGGTGACAGTGTGGCAGTTATTATTAGTGGTATCATTGATCAGGCAGCTGCAGCGGCTGTGTTGGAGAAGGATAATGGATTTGGTGGCTCCAGCCCAGCAAAGCCATGAAAACTGACAGAAATGAGTCAGGGAGGAGTAGTGTGTGTCCTTATAGAAAGTATGGAAGAGCGAGAGAGGGGGGTGGAGAAGAGGGAAAGGCAATAAAAGAGTATGGAGTATTGCTTTATACTTTCATAAATCAGGTGGGGTTTTGCCCAAAGTTCACACATAGGTAGGCTGTATGTGACAGAACTCATCCATCTCAAGCAACGACAAGTTCCACATGAAAGAACTTGTGTTGTCAAGTTGGAGCACAGTCATATATGTCATATATGTACGAAGATTTGGGAAATGAGGTATCAGGTGTATCTCTTCAGGTATGACAGCAGATGTTTCTTCTATTACAGCAAATAAAGAATCTGGAACTGAAAGTAAAACAAAGAAGACAAAATATATCAAAAGACAAACTCTCTCTCCTTGATAACCAACATTTTGTGGTCAGCCTCAGTGTTGAATCATTTATAGTAAAGGAACTTGATCACGGAGGATAAAAGAGTGATACCAAAGCGTGCAGCAAATAGTAACATTGACGTCTATTTGAATTGGCTTTTATTTTATTTCTATTCATTTTCTTTGTCATTTTTCTTAGTGAAGGTCTTCATGTATTGTCCCACAGCACCATGATGTCTTTTTATCTGTCAAATTCAGTATGAATGTCACAACATTCTGCTGACAGCTTTGCCACTCATTAATAATGTAGCTGCAAGCCAAGTCCATCATATCTACTCAGTGAACTGAAAAGAAGATTTCAGTGGCACAGATCCAGACCTGTTGCCAGGTTGGAACTCAAACGTAGGAACCGTCATATTCTATGAAGTGATGGGGTTACGGGAGCCCTCTTATCTCTTTGCTTTTCATCTCTCGCTACATTACTGAACTGCTCTTTCAGGGGGTCACTCGTTCATAACAATGTGACATATGTGAGATGTAGAGCAAATGAAAGGATGCTGGCAGTGTGTTTGATGCCTTCTGTCAAGCATGGTGGATGAAATGTAATATTATGGGGCTGTTTCAGTGCTGGTAAAATGGGAAATTTACACAGAGTCAAGGAATAATGAACCACAAAGGTTACCACTCTATTTTACAATGTTATGCTGTCCCCTGTGGTCTGCGCTTGATTGGTGCAAATTTCATCATGCAGCAGGACAACGACTCAAAGCATGCTACTCAGTCATGCAAAGCCTATTTGGTGAAGAAACAGGAAGCTGGAGTTCTGTCTTGGATGAACTGGCTTGCACAATCGCCAGATTTAAACCCTATCGAGCTCTTATGGGTCGAGCTTCACGGTAAGGTCACAGAAAACTGCCCTACAAGCAAGTTTCAGCTCTGGAAAGAGCAACAGAGGGCTTGGGTTGAAATTTCCTGACAAGCTAGAATTCCAAATGTCTGCAAAGCTGTAATTGCTTCAAACTGAGGATTCTTTGATGAAAGTAAATGTGGATAAAAGTATGAATTTCTATCAAATACATAAAAAATTCTGGGTGATTCCAAACTTTTGCAAACAAGTATATAGATTGACAGAATTAATAGATTCAATCCATTATTTTGAATGTGGGATTTTGTAACATTTATAATAAATATCAGGAAAATTGCAGTTGAGAAAATGTCACATTTGGCACCTCATATGTCTCAGCTCTGTTTAGGCTCCAGGTATGTAATGTGTCATTGAGTTAACATTGGCATGGACCAGTCTGAAAATGAGTACTTGTCTTTTGATACTTGAGTATATTTTACTGCTAGAATACCTATTTACTTACGATGAATGTTGAATGCAGGAACCATTAATTCAGTACAGTAATCTGAATACTTATTCCATCACAGATACTGTGGGACTCCAAAACATTTCCTAACTTATTCCTAACTTTACAGCATTTCAAATTTCTCTCTCTTTGGTTTTCCTGTAGTTTTATTTATTTTTTGCTTTGTTTGCAATTGAGGATGACTTAAACTGAGGCCACAGACCAAACTAAGCTTTACTTAGTTTTGTAGCTCTGCCTACTGCCTTGATGGTGCTACATGTCATTTGTAGTCGGATTGTTTTTGGAAAACAGTTTCAGCAGTTTTGTGTTCTGCACAGAGCTTTGTCAGAGTTCTGTTAATAAGAGATAAAAAATTGAGATGCTCATTGATTTCATGACTAACCCTTTGGTTAGGTTTTAGGCTGTTTTTGTTCATCTGTTTTGTTGAACATTTTGTGTAAGGTTCAACACGGGGGGGTNTAGGCTGTTTTTGTTCATCTGTTTTGTTGAACATTTTGTGTAAGGTTCAACACGGGGGGGTGGAAGGTTCCACCACCCTGCAGCCTAATGATTGCTAGAAGTGGAATTGTTCACTTTGTCATGATGTAAATCTGCAGATGCTGCCCTACAGTAGTGAACTCTGCTGTTGCGTTGCATATCTAAATATTCTGATAAGATGCTCTGCTCAGATATTTACCAATTTTACTGGAAAAGTCAAACCGCCTCACCAGACATTATGTGATACTTAGCCAAAGGCATTGGCAAGCTCCATAAATGCTCCACAGGGAGATTTCTCCTTCTTTACTACTTGATTTTGATGCCAAATCATGCTTGAGTGCTCTATGCACCAGCATAAAATTCTGAAAAATAATGGCATTCCAGTTTTTCCACTGTTCAATGAAAAAATTCAGTATAGCATGCTGAATGAACTGAAACCAACAGCAGTCTGGAAGGCAAGAAAAAAAATCAAAATTTACCATCCTTTTGCACTAATATGGACCACAACATGCACACAATGAATATGTATATGTAGATGTATATATACATATCATATACACACAAAGCACACAAAATTGCTGAATCATAGTTTAAGTCAGAATAATTTTTTAATTCAGCATTTCTAAGTGTAAATGATACGTGTTGTGCTAGCTGAGGAAGACTACCACAACTTGCATTTGTATAATACTGTATATAGGTATAACCTTCTTATATATGTGTGTGTGTATGTATATATATATATATATATATATATACATATATATACGTATATATATACATATATACGTATATATATATACACACATACGTATATATACATATACATACATACATATATATATATATATATACACACACATCACCACACCACCAATTCAAGAATCCTCATGAAAGAAAAAAAGGTTATGGTCCCTTCGTGGCTGAGAACTGAAATGCACACACAGAAACTTTTCACATTACATTCTGGCTACACAAATCACAATTAAAGGTCAAGCAGTACTTAAAAGTAACAGAAACCAATAAGTAAAAGAAATGAAAAGCACATAACACATAATGACCTGATTTATCCTGGGCCGCCAGATGTATTTTTATATATCAGACAAGAAACCTGACCCAGAGGCAGAAAATTTAAAGGCTTACAGCCAGAAACACTGAAAGCTCATTCTCTGCATGGGGTAATAGAGAACAAATGAGCATTAGAGGAGCAACAACATGGTCAACAGAGATGGCGAAGACTAGATCTGTCTATTTTAAGATGTTCCTGCTTCTTGCATTGTTTTCTGATGCTTAACCTCACATGGTGTTAAACTGTGAGCCAGTGGAGGTGCAGGAGGAGGTGAGCCTCGTGATCCTCAGACACTGAATCAGTTGAATGTAATCTACATTTTTACCAGAGAGAATTGGCATGGACAAAATTTAGAAAAATGTCACTAATCAGTGGAGAACACCGATGGACAGAAGATGTAAATTTGTATTCTTCACTCACTCTTTAATAGCTTTTGCTTCAAAGGCATGTTACAATGTTAATAGCATGGAAACATCTTTTCCAACAGTACAGCAGATAATTTCAGCTGAAATCAAACATTATAAATCACGTCCAAACACAAAGTTGATTTTGTTGCATTTTCAGTGTAATTGGCAAGACGCTTGACTTTACTTTGATGGAAATTGCCTGCTCCTCCATTTTCTTTTTCATGGATCAGAGATATTTTTCATTTCAAATAAGAGAAAACTAGGTGCAACATGAGTCATTCTATGAAAAGATGTGGAAGACATGGGGACGTGTTTTGATTATCCGGGGATAAAACCTTTGTTGTAGCCCCCTCTTTTCTTTTCTGGATTGCACATTTATGCTTTCTACCCTGCACTGTAATTAAAAGCTTTTAAATACTGAGAAAGCTTAATTGTACATAACATTATTATATTCAGGCACACAGGTAGGGAAGTGCATTAATTAGTCGACAAGCAGAAATAGTGAAAAGTGAAGTGTTACCAGTAGACATAATCATGGAGGATACTGAATAAATCTTGCTCTTGCATTTGTGTCAGTCTAAAGCAGGAAACCTGTTTGATCTTCCTCAGCCAAGTGCCTCTGTTAACCATTCAGCAGGATGCACCGCATAATGAATCAGACTCTTAATTGCCTTGAATCCTCCAGTGCCAAATTAATCATTAAATTTATCCATGTGATTGTGTCACTACTGTGCTGACTAAACAAGAGGCTGCATGGCCACATTTTTGTCATGGTGATACTGTGTAATTGCATAGTAACTTTGTCTCTAATGAGCTGATGGAGCATTTTTACACCACAGACGTAGGACTGTGTCTCTTTCTTTTCCCAGTTTGAGATTTGGAAATTTATCCTCGTTGTTTAAAGCAGAGTTTGAGACAATATTTGATAAACAGAAGACAGGCTGTTATGAGTAAAATGCTATGGGTGAGATTCATAAAGCACAATGCCAGACTTAACATTTTGATAAGGGTGAATATCATCATGCAGTCATGTTCCCTCATTATTAAACACCTACCGCCACCTTTTAGTGTTTGCCTTGAAAGAGGCATTACTATCATATTTCCTTGTTTACATGTTGGGGAAGTGATTCATAAGATATACTGTCACGCAAAAATTAAAAATTAAGACCTGTTTCAGTCTGGTAAATCTGGGCAATGTTTTTAACTATTTGCCTCACATGTGTTACTAACTAATAAATTTGATACTCAGCTGATCAATTAATTTATTTAAATGGAAAGTTTTGATCTGGCCTTACACATATTCTTGTGGCACTAACCCTCTTACTCAAGCCTCGTCCTCTGCACTCTGCATCTCACTCCCTCTCACACACACCACCACCACCACCACCACCCCTCAACCCATGCACTGTGACCACACACTATGGAGACTTGTGTGTGGATCCGTTTCTTATCTTATTGTCACTCTCATTTATGTTTCCTTCACCCATTTAACATGTCAGTTTCACTTCGATGCTGGAGGAAGCAGCATAAAGTGTGGCTCTTAAATATGAAGCTGCTCATTATCACGGCGATCTTCACTGGCTTTTACACGTGACACCGTTTACAACGATGCTACCTTAATGGGACACTGGTGCACTGATGAACGTAAGGGAAGTTTTATGAATGAGCTTTAGTTATTGCAGCTTCGTGATGCTGTGTAGTTATCATGATTTTTATGAATTACTTTTACTTCAAAGAGAGAGCAAGAGAGAGAGAGAGAGAGAGAGAGAGAAACATTTATCTAAAAAGAAGAGACATCATTAAAATCTATTACTGCAATATCAAACTCAAGTCACTGCTTGTATCTTCCTTAACCTTAGAAAAGGAGAAAGATATATGGCGTTTGTTAAGGTAAACCTCCTGCACATTGTACATGGTCACTGCTTGAAGGATAGCTGGTTCCTGGTGAATGTGATTAGCCAGGGCCTTTATTACCGTCTGTAAAGCATTCAAGACTTTAATGTGCGATAGAGCTCTTCTTTCTTTACGCGCTGCTGCAGTGTGCCCTGTCTTCTCATTATAAACATGCTGGGCCTGCAGTTCAACACCTCTCCAATCTCCTGCTGTACACCCCCACTCCGCAACCAGACACCACCTAACTGGGGTTAAGCGCTTTCATATGTCACTATGACATATGCAGCAGCTGGTGTGTAAACACTTTGGCAGGCACTTGCGTCCATTGCTTTCACCGTTAGACGGCTCAACTGATACGGTCGAATGTCTTGGTTAGTGCGGCACACAGTGAGCTTTGTATGTGCCTATCTAACTGACTGAAACAAAAGAAACACTGGAGATACATGGCAATGCTGTTTTTCCTGACGCATCTCCTTTATAGTAGATTTGTTGTTTTGTATGCATTAATTATATATGTCAATGTTTGTCCTTCATTCTCGCTGCCAAGAAGGTAGTAGCAGGATTACTCATAAAGCTATAAACGGATTTTGACAAAACTAGGTGAAAAGATGAGACATGACCAAAGGAAGACATTACATTTTGATTCAAATCAGATCTGAATCCAGGGGCAGATTCTGGAAAGAATATTGGGCTATACAAATAAACATGGCTTGACTTGAAAAGACATAAGACAAAAAGATGAAAAAACAGGCCAGTGAAAATGTCCTAGAACACCACATACAGCATAGTCCTTAAGATCTACCTTTTGTTTTTCCTATTTCTTATAATCCTGGCCACAATTACTCCAAATATCATATGTCTGGTTGTACAGATTACACAAAGAACACTGAAAAAAAGCCTGAATCACCAAATTTTTAGCCTTAAAAGATTTCTTTTGACCTGAAAGTTCTACTTCATATGAGGTATATTGGGGCCTTAAGTCATACAGTTTATTTGTATTGACCTTCATCTTCTCCTAACCATAACCAAGTAACTTTATTTGCCAAATAAAGCAGGAGTTAGTTGGACATTGATTTCATAAAGTTTGTTTGTGTATTCTTTCCCACATCTACAAAGATGGAGCAGTCATTTGGGACTGGATTGGGTGTCAGTGTGGATGCTGGAGATGCATACTGATGTGAAGCGTAAAGGGAGCCTTAGACAACTTCACATTAATATGAGCACAGACTTTAATCTCCACTTTTATGGAAGAAGTGAAACGTCACAGTTAAATCCTATTATTGCTCCAGGTGTGTACATGTGTGTCCATGTATTTTACGGCTTGTGAATCAAACCTCCGCGAGTAATGTCTGTGATAATGTTTACCAATTACCAGTGGAACTGAAAAGTAATTGAAAAGGTAATTGATTTCAAAGTGCATCCTTGCATTGCATGAGAGAAAAGAGGCAAAGTGTGCTGCTGTTAGCCTCCTAAATGACTCTGAGTGGATCACAGAGCCCTTCTGTGAATACTGGAAGTAAATGAGCTGCAGTGCAATCTGTTGCTGTCCATCCCCGTTAGCTATGGGGGGAGGTGTTTTTTCGGCAGTGCTGCAAAAGGTGGGATTAAAGATCACTGAAGGGACTGAAAAAGGATATCTCTTGACCCTTGGAAACATTTCAGACACTCACAAAAGACGCATCTATTGCAACTGCTACCACTAGCAGAAATGTTGTTCTTGGTTTATTTGTGGATTTTAACTGTTTGTTTGGTGCGATTTTCTAATCGCACCACACGCGATTAGAAAACATGCTGCCTTCCTTCATGTGCAAACTCCAGCATTTCCATCAAGCTGTCAGGTTGTTAAAAATTATTAGCATACATGTCAGGTAGCTGTCCAACCCTCGTATTTGGAGGAATGCTGTCATGTGCCTTAGTTGCCTTGCATGCAAACCAAAGAAAGATGATTATCTGCTTCCCTCTGATGTTCTAAAAGTGCTAATGTAAGTTTCCTTTAATGACTCTGAGTGACCTCATGAACAGCGATTCATCACTTTTTAATTGCAGCTGACTGGAGCTGTATGGAATCTGTCTGGAGATGTAATTCACTGAGTGGAAAATAAAACATAAATTCAAAAGGTGATGGGTACTTTGTGGCCAAAAATTATACCTTTCCAAGTCTGGTTAATTATCGTAGTTTCTTTAATTTCTTTAGACAAAGATAGGTGGCCATTAGGTGAATATGTGTTAATTAAACTCAAATGTGAAAATTTAACAAATGACTATGTGGGGATTTTGTTGTGGGGATCACTTGGAAAAGTTTGTTTTTCATATCACTCGCTTTTAATCACGTAGATTTAAATTATAGTTCTGCTTGAATTTGTAGGGGCCTTGTGGGAAATCAATATAGGCAGTGGTAATTATCATGCTTCTATCTGATCTCTCTCACCACTGCCTCCATGACCACATTCATCTCCAGGTGTAATCACTAAAATAACATAGAGAACTTCCATCTGAATAACTGCTGCATTTAATAGTCGTTCAATTCAGAGAGTTTGTTTAGGGAAAGGAACACCTAAATAATATGTTTAATGGTGTATTCAGACTGCTGTCAACTCAGTCAAGAGCTCACCTTCATAAGCTCTTTGTCTGCTGATCTAATGTTTGAACTAAAGCAAAACTTTTGATGTGAACAGTCAGATTTCTGCAGGTATTCTTACAAATGTGATTAAACTATTATAAATAAATGTGAAGTTTCATTAAAAAAAAAAAGAAAAAAAAACTGCAGNTGTGATTAAACTATTATAAATAAATGTGAAGTTTCATTAAAAAAAAAAAGAAAAAAAAACTGCAGCCCTGGGATTGCTTTTCTTGAGTAGTTACTCACTGGTTACAGTTAGGGTTATTTCAGATGACACCCTAACCCTTAAGATTTATGCTTAATGCATGTAATGCAATGTAAAAGAACAAATCCCCTAAAAATAATGCTGACATACATTACCTTTTAGAGAATGAATGTGATGTCTGATTCAAATCACAGTGCAATCAGTTTAAACAAAAACTACAAAATTATTAATAAAATTCACATGGGAATATATTAATTATATTCCTACATCAAGACTGTTGCTGCATGTAACCAAAGTCAGGAATCCATAACACAGCATAAAGTGGCCAAGCCATTAACGACAGTGTCAGCGTTATGAAGTGCCATCAATGTAAGCTACTCACCTTTTTAAGCAGTGATGGTAATGATCAGGAGACTTTACTTTATGTCGGTGCACATTAGATCTAATGATTGTGGTCATGAACTTTACTACTAGAACTTGCCACATCAAATTGGCCAATCACTCAGTATTACCTGCAGTGCGGTGTATAATGTCTCCTGATGACAGTTCAGCCTTGATTGGAGCTCTTTCCGTGACTGCCTGTTGTTGATGATGGCTGAGGGAGCAGCACACCGGGTAAGTAAAGACCATGGCAGGTTACACATCATTCGCCCCTGGTGGGGGAAAGGTCTCTCTTGGAGACTGATAAATGTTAATTACTCTCTGCTGACATCAGCCGACAGAGGCTGGTGAGTATGATCAGACAGAAAGCAGAGGGCATGATGATGGAGAAGGTGAAATTATTCGTGACTATCAGCTTATTTGCACCTGTGGAAGTGTTTTAGTTTTTATATAATGGTGTTTGTGTTTGTGGTGCATTCTGGTAGCAAGGTGTAAGAAACTTGCCTCCATAGTCAGATCATGAAAATATGCTCCAGTTGCTCAGCATCCCATCATCTCAAAACACAATCAACAACTATATGATAATTTCCCATTCAGAAACAGGTATTTAGCATTAGACCATAGAACTGATGGAGTATACTTTATCAGGGGAGGTTCTTTAATTGAAGATTTTATTTAATATGTCTGTAATCCTAGTGGAGAAATCTGATGGAATGAGAAACCCTCCTGAACTGATGCTGGAATTACTCAGGGTATTTGATGTTTGCTGTAAAATAAGTGCATGGTCATTAGTATTATGTAATGAATCCATAACCACATGCATGTAATTCCAGGTTATATGCTATTCCAGGATCCTTTTGAGGTGCTTTGTATTTTCTACAGACTCTAAATTTAGTTTCTGCATGGGTTGTAGTTTCTGTATTTCAAAAATTCCCTGTTCCTGAGGTAACACTTTCTGAGGACAACAGGGGTGGAGTTTGCAGGACCGAACATCACTGATTGGTCAAGCACAAATAACTGAACAAGAATCAGAATTGCCCATGTTGGTGTATGCATGCAGCTCAAATTTATTAGAATTTTGCCAACATCACCAAAGCCTGGTTCAGACTAGTTTTAGCCCTGATTATCCACTTGTTGAAGAGAGATAGCTATTATGGATAGAAACATGGAACTGTTGGGAAGAGCAAATGTAGCATGAAATGTCTTTTGACAGGCAATTACAGCAGTGATGAGCTACAGCCAATGGGAGCGCGAGGCACGGGGTGAGGGGAAACAAGTGGGAGGAGTCACAACACCTGAAAGTATGGTATGGCTCCATATTCTTTTCTTTTTCTTCTTTGTTTTATCAACACTAATCACCACACAAACAACTTGGATCGCTAGCTTCTCGTGGACACCCATTTTTGGAAGAGGAGAAATATTTGCATGTGATTTTTCTGATTTTCTGACTTTTTTTCTGACTACACATAGTTTGGAGACCAGACAGAGACTCAGAAGATTCTTCCTGCCGACATCTTAATTTCTGACCCCCTGTTGCCGATCAGTCATGTTATTCGCAAACCAGAATGACTTCAAGACAACTGATTATGAGACAAAAAGGCATGTACTATAAATTTTACAGTGATCTGATGTCATTTGAAAGTTATAAATTGTATACATGACTTTGTGTCAGTTGGTATTTGTTCTATGTCACTTCTTCCTGTTATGATGATGATTGCTTGCTGGCCCATGGTGACTCTTTTTGGACCTTTTTGTCACTTTTAAGATCCCAGACTTGATCTTGTTTTGAGTTTTGACCCTACACAGCCCAGGAAACCCTCCTTTTTTGAATTAAAAAAAAAAAAAAAAAAAAAAAAAAGCACACAGTTGTCCTCACTAACCTCTGGATAACTGAAAGAGTTGATAAACAGCAAAGATGTCAATAAAAGCATTATTATTATGCTGTATGGTTATTGTACTTCTTATTATGATAGTTTTAAAAGCACTGAATCAACGGTATCTGGATCAGCTGCAGAGTAATTGCTTCTATCTTGCTGTAATGTAGCAGCTTTGTTGCTATACCATTGTCTGGTCATTACTCATTTTAAGTGCTGACCCATCTTTTTTACAGTCATGATTTTTATTCTGTCCATTTTTCTCACTGTATTTTATCTTCAAGTTATGATTTGTCATCCTTAATGTGCCCCATTAAAGAGCTGATAATAAAAAAATGCAGCAGAAAGTGTGTGTTGGGGGAGATTCACCACATAGCCACAAAATTTAAAAGCTTTAAAACGTTAACATTTTGCAATAGGAGAACAAAAGAGGTATTTATTTGAAGCAGCAGCCTATCCTCCATACATTTGTACTCATTAATCAATACAGATCAGCTAACAGCCTCGCTGCTAGTCTGACCAGTGGTAGCAGCACTAATGTAATACAGCTAATCAATACTTCAGTGATTTTGCCTGGAAGAGAACACATGCTCTGTGTGTAAACCAGCTGATGTGTCCTCAAGAAATACTTATCAGGGATAAACTACTGTCACAACAGATATCTTTTCTAAAAATGATCTCAGTCTGATGCAGTATGGGAATATAAATATCTGTATGTGAGAGAGCATACCAATGATCTGACATAAATAGAAATGTGGACATTAAAATGCTGTTGAAACAACTGTTATATGAATCTGAAAATTAAGTATTTAGCCAAATGCACCTACACATTCACTTACAAGTACCATTACCTAAGCCATGCTTTCTAGGTTGTCCTCAGCACTTAATAATTTCCTTATGCTTTATTTTTTATTTATTTATTTTTTTTTGCAGGTGAGAGTTCGGTTATCTTGGACACTCTTTAAAGGACCATACCAGTGCTTTTACACATTTAAGCTCAATAAATAGTATCGACATACACGTTACATGACTACTGTACAACCAATTTCCTAATAAACCAATAATAAACAAATTCCTAATAAATAAATTTCCCTTCATAAATCGCTATTTTAGCTCTAGCATCTATGGGTCCAAATAAGTCTTTTTTTCTGAACAGAGTAAAGCTGAATTACGCTCTCTGCACAGAGATGAGCTGATGGAGATTTCTCCGATAACCAAACCGATATATCCCAAACAGTAGGGGGCAGTGTATCAAAAACTCACGCCTACAGCGCGTAGTATCACAGAAGAATTTGTTGTTTACAAATGTGTTGCCCATGATGAGTGATTTTCACGAGGAGGGGTGGCTATGTTTACTGCTACTGCAACCAAAAATAAAGAGGAGATGATCCATGCAGCCACTCACTAAAAGGAGTCAAGACAAAGTCGGGTGTATTATACTTGTGAGACCAATGCATGAGATAGATGAAGAAATACACTTCCACTTGTCCTCCTACCAATCTGATGACTTGTTGCAAAGAATCCAACCCGTCTTTCATCACTCAGCTTGTTCCCTCTGGGTCCCCGCTTCTCCCTTTCACTTTTCTTTTTTTTTTTTTTTTNTTTTTTTTTTTTTTTAGCTTTCACATATCTATCTCTTAAATTTTTCCAAGTAATGTAGCACAATGTTTTGTGTTTTGTGAAATTTCATAGAATTTCTTGTCATCTGCCTGTCACAATGATCTTTCATTGAAGGGTTGTACAGTCTCTGTTACTAGCAGCTCCTCAATTTTAGAAACACCTTATTATAATTACAGTTTCTCTGTCTGTCTGTGGCGCCAATATTTCTAGAACCTGGCACTGTATGAAGTTGATATTTGGCAGGTTTATTGCTCAGGACCCAAGGACGTGCANAACCTGGCACTGTATGAAGTTGATATTTGGCAGGTTTATTGCTCAGGACCCAAGGACGTGCAGTGTCACTTGTGAAGTTTGGATGAGCGGTTCTTGAATTGAACTGTGCCAGTAAAAAGTAGTCCGCGTGGCAGGATATGCTCCAGTCCAGTGGCACAGTCTCAACCCGACTCCATACAGCAAACAAAGCTAGGATGTGCAGAACAAAATTATGGCAGGCTCAGGCATACACCACAAAGTCCAGCCTGTTCTGAACAGGCACGTTTTGAATGGGCACCGCACTACAAAATTTGGGATGTACATGAACAGGTGAAAAGCCAGCATGGGGCATGTCTTTCCATGATGTTAATTTGTCCATGTGGCCTCGTGCGCCCTCGTGGACATGTCTGTTATTCTCTGGCCTTATATAGCCTCCACCTCAGCATGAGAGAGCCAATGACCAGGCAGGAACCACTTAAACAATCACAGCAACACATCTGCTGCTCATTCATGCCACTACCTACTCAGTTCCACAGAAAGAGAGAGAGGGGAGCGAGAGAGAGTGATCCACAACAACACAATAGAGAGGAACCCACAACGTGTCATCAGATATTTCTTAGAACTATATGATCCTGGTCATAACAGTCAAGCATAAAGCAAGCCTAACCTTGCCTTTTTATTTCTTTGTTGGACATTTTTGTGGATGTGGCCATATTGTTTTGAATGGAAAGAAGCTTACTGGAAATTGGCAATAGACATAAGTGTCCATGTCATTCAGTATGAGCAGCACCTTGTGGCACTCCAGTGGAGTACAGAGTGAGCACTGAAATCAGACAAATTACACATGCCAGACTAAGATTAAAAAATAAAAATAAAAAGAAAATACAAGAATCAGAGGGTTAATGTAAATATGCATGCAGGCATAGACAGCATGTGGAAAATGTGCATCACAGAGGTGACTGGTAGGTGCGATAAGGTCAAAGGGAATCTGACATCATCACTTCTTGATCATCAACATGAATCACTTGTGATCAGTAAGTTTTTTCTAGTGAGACACTTCAGCATGCTTGACAACAAGATTCGCACTCACGCTTTGGTTTCTCAGTGACATTCAGCACCCCTCCTATTTCTGACCTCTTTGGTCCTTCATGTGCTTTGAAGAATATCTAAACAGAACATCACATTGTGAAGGAAAACATGTTTCACGGCAACATCTGATCTTTTATTCATCATGTATTCCCGTGATTGTGCACCCACCTACCTACTCTCATTTACTGAAGTACTGTATTATATTATTGTTTTTTTTTTTTTTTNTTTTTTTTTTTTTTTTCTTCTCTGAGAAAAGCAGAAAACACTTTCTTTTTAATCCAACTCATCTTCTGGTTATGATCTTTAACAACCATATCTGCATGTTAGAAAGACAGAAATGAGAGAAATACTTAATGATATCAATATATGTGCTATTAAAATTCTACATTTCCCTGCTTGCCCATTTCATCTCAGACTTAGGCAAGTTCAGTAGTTATTGCGTTATAAAGGAAAGTGTTTAACTGCTAAATCTTTTGTGGGTCTCCTGCTGACTTATTCATTAACATTTATAGAGAAAGACCAGTGTGATTAATATTGCGGTCAGCTCATTTTCTCACGCCTTAACTTTCCTTCCACTTTACGACCTGTACTTGCTCGTGTTTTATCATGTACGGGTCATTGGTGCTGGAGACAGGTCTACTTTGTCCCCTGGTGCTTAAGTGACCAGACAAGCTGAAACGGCAATCCTACTTAGTGGACTTCATTCAAGGATATACTACACTGGCGGTTTCCCAGTAGGTCCTAAACAGAGGTTCTTTAATTGTAATGCCCTCGGTATACAGCAAACAAATCAAATATTACATGTTCTCTGAGGCTGTGGGAATGCTGTTCGACAGCTTCGCCAAGCTGCAAGCGAATGCATTTATTCTGACTGCGACTCGAGGTTTGTTTGTTTCATTGTGTTCGGCCAGATGAAGGAGATGTTGAACCCTGATGGGAGCAGACTACAGAGCAACTCTGAACAGACGTGACTCACAGCAACAAGTAACATGACACTGTGGTCCAGCTGCAGATGAATGTGTGCTGTTGGGCAGTGAGCGAGACCGTTGGACAAATTTTGACATGCTTGGCTGAGGAGTCTGTGCCCACTCGCTTAATCAAAGCACATACACTCCAGCATGACTTTTTGACGGCAAACCTGCACAAAATGTGATTTGGATTACAGTAATAAACAGAAAAGGAAGCAAAGGTGCAACACAGGCAAAAGGGAACCAAAGTATTTAACACCATGTGCTCTGTGTAAATGTCAGAAAGTGCTTGAGGCAAACATTAAAGGAGCATACCGGTGATTTTGTATGTTTGAGCCCAATATATACAAGTTGCATGCACTTTACATTACTGCCAACCATCTTCCAAAACGTACTACTGGAGTGGTACATCTTAGAATTGTTTTTCCCACCTTCCAGGCAGCCATTGATTTCAGCCTGGAAGTTATGAACATGCTTGAAATGTTGCTGAAGATAAGTAATCCATCACAGGGAATTAAATGTCATTCTTATTTTTATTTTTTATTTTTGTCAAAGTTACTTAAATTAACCTGTCCAACATGGAGCTGCATGGAACAAAGTGTATGTCTCCACCAGGGTATATAGTGGCAGGAGAAGATGGCCTTCTACCAAGAAATTATAAAAATGCCTCTACATTTGGACATATGTGTTGGCAGGCTGTACATTTAATTTTAAGGTGAGTTTATCACCTGAACATTTGATTTTGAAAGATTAGGGGACTTGGCAAAATAACACCAAAACTAATATACTGTTTTATGTTTTGAAAAATGGTTGTCAATAACATAACATGTATGCACATTGTATATATTGGGCTCAAACATGCAAAATGGTATGGCCTTTTAAATCTAAACCACACACAAGGAGGACAAGCAAATGCACCAATCCACAGTGCAACTCCATGATTTGCAAGGTATGAATAAAGGGCAAAGAAAACGATTATTAAACATCATTTTTAGAGCCTCATCCACTCATTCTAGGTCAATATTGATCAATGAAGACTCAGCAGTGGACACAAAAAGAAATGTAAGAAAACAAGAATAAACAGAAGAGCAAATGGCAGCCATTAAAGACTTTGAGACAGAGGGATAAACAGGAATTGGCCAACAAAGCCCACTTTAAATGGTTGGATCTAAGAACCACTTAAAAAGGGTGCAACACTGCCCATCATAAACCTAGAAAAATGGAATTCAGACCTAAAGATGACAAGTTAGCTGCTTGGTAAAGCACAAAATGTGCTATTTCTAATAAAAGATAGTTTCTCTATACCCATACAAACGCAAAACTGCTGTTTCTGCAAAACAAGACATCAACTAGTCTTAATTCCCTCTCACACCTCTACGCAGCCTGTTTTCAGAGACTCGAGACCCCTGATGTGTGAGAACCATGAATAGATAATAGATATGATCCCTTATTACGCTGATGAGCATGAAACTCTCAGCTTGCCCCCATTTCCACATGTGACTCTGCCGTGGAAAAGTTGCTTATGATGTTAAGCAAGAATTTCGCTGTATGCTGACACCATGTTAAAAGTTCAGTTCTCTGGCCATGTGCCTGTTGTATGGCACTGCACATCACAGTCTACAGGGATATCCTTTAAACCTTTAGGAAGAGAAGAGATTTGATATTGGTGCATTCTACAAAGTCAGCTTATTTTATATGCTCCTTGCTATTTTGTAAGCAGAATGGCTGCCAAGAAGCACACAGCCATAACAACCCATCCCACAATGAAACCAGGAGATGCTCAAAGCCAGCAAGTAATATCCCATGGGTCTCTGCTCAGTGGGAGGTAGATGCCAGTTTAGATTTCACAGCCAGAATATGAGTGGAGGGTCACACCGGGTCCTCCTGCTCTCCTAACACTGGCATCACAGAATCTGTTTTAAGTCTTTTTTTTTTTCTTTTTTTTTCCTGTTTCATCAGTAGTCTAATAAACATTCTCTGTGGGAACTGAGGTAAAACAGTCAGCAGAATGACTTCAGTCCTGTGAAATCCACTGCAGCCTCCAAAAAGGTATGTGCAATAATATTCTCCCGTCTGTTATAGCAGCAGTAAAGAATATCTAAACCTCCCTTATTAGTGTCATGCAAAAGAGAGAATGCAGGTGATATGAAATATACATTATAATTAATTAGAGAAAGCAAGAAGGGGAGAGAAAAATAATGTTTCTGTTGCTCGTCCACTCATTCAAGATTCTGCATTTTAGGCACGCAGATAATGTTCTCATCAGTAGGGACTTATCAGCTTAAATTTTTAGATTACCAACATTACAAGCAACCAGTGCAGACTGTAAAGGTCAGAGGCATTGTGTTCTGTGACTAGAATGATTAAGTCAGAGAGAAGTGAAATATAATTAGAGGAACATAGAAAACAACGAGGTGAGACACTAACAACAGCCCAATGTTAGAGCATCTAATTACTATTTTCTGTCTTTTATAGCACACGAAAGGATTAATTTAGCATCAATCACACATCAATGTTCAAGTAATAACATGCAATAAGACACATAAGAAGAGGCATAATAACATGCAGGAAACATAATTGCATGTTTTATTTTTCAGTTTGACTCGAAGACATTTGTCTTGATTGGTAAAGATCCAGAAAGCAGACAAAGCCAGACATCATCACAGCAGGCAGTTTGGACCTTGAGTGAGAGTGTGGTGTGTTCTTCATAATGAGCTGGTGTTTCAAAGAGAAATCCAGGGTTTGTTTCTTCCTTGATGTTTTTATTTAAAGGACCATACTGGTGGCTTTGCATGTTTGAGCCCAATATATAGACTCGTATACATGTTACGTTACTGACAACCATTTTCCAAAACATACTACTGGAGCGGTAAATGTTAGAATTGTTTTTCCTGCCTTCCAGACTGCCATTGGTGTTAGTTCATTCCAGTGGTTAGGGTTATTTTTCACTTGCTTTTAAAATCAACTTGTAGAGACTTGAAATGCACTTAAGTAATTCATTACAGCAAACAGGATGGCAGGACATCTGCTAAATTTTTTTGGCAAAGTAACTTTATTTAAGTGGTTCAACACAAAGCTGCATGGAAGAAAATTTATGTCTCTGCCAGGGAATAAATATAGTCAGGAGAAGATGGCTTTTATTGAAAAATTAAAACGACATCCCTTCTGCATTTGAACATAGGTATTAGCAGGCAAAACATTTAATTTTAAGGTGGTTGTATCACCTGAACATTTGATTTTCAAGTATTAGGGGATTTAGCAAAATAACAGGAAAGCTAAAACAGTTTTACATTTTGGCAAATGGTTGGCAGTAACACAACATGTATGCGGGTAGTATTTATTGGGAATAGATACGCAAAAACACTGGTAGGGTACTTTCAATGATGCCTGTGAATCAGGAAAGAGAGACAACGAAAGCGAGCTTCTCTCCTCCATACCCACAGCGTCTCTGCTCTCCTCCGCTGATGGCCTGTAATTGCTGTTTAGCTCGGTTGTGAAGAGGGTTTGGCTGCAGGGTTGCTCCTCTGGCAGCCTTTTAAAGTGTCAGCCGCTGGTGTGTCCCATTAGGAAGCCTTCGCTCCTTCCCTTGGGCCCTTCACCCAGCGGGATGTTGAGAATCCCAAACCATTTACGGATCTACTCCATGCTGCTCTAAAGACACCAAGGCAGACAGGCAACTATGAAGAAACTAAATAATCATTGCAAACACCGCTACATAGATGCATGTTCATAGCCTTTACTCATTAACCCCTTAAATCCTGTACAATCTGTTGTATCCCTGTTGGCTAGTTTTAACTTGTGACTCTTGTTTATAAGAATAGTTTTTATTTGACATGTATTTTAAGTTCTCAGGAGTTTAAGATTGTTCCTTTTGACTAGTGAAAGAAATAAACCTATAATTTATTTAAGTAAAATACTAATTCCAGAAAAATATCCCATTACAATAAAACTCCTGTATTGAAAATACTCCTTGTGTAAATATAAATCAGTATAAGCAGTAAAATATGCTCAAATATCCAAAATAAAAGTAGGTATTGCAAATACATGTTAATGCATCACTCAACATTGAAGATACAAGGCTTTATATGACAGCCATATATCTCCAGTTCTAGAGAGTTTGTAATGAAATGACAATCCTGGAATTAAGTAATTTTAAAAAATAAACCCAAACTAGAGATACAGTGATTCTGCCAACTGAAAATCATTGAGTTTAAAGTCTTAACCTGCAAAGTAACTATAGCTCTCAGATAAATGCATTGGAGTAAAAAGTATAGTTCTCTTTGAAATGTAGTGGAACAGAAGTAGAAAGCGGTTCAAAATGGAACTACTCTAGCAAAGTACCTCAAAAATGTACTTAGTTACTCTGGTACTTTGTGATGCCTGAGCCAGAAGCTCAGTTGTTTGCAGTAAAAGATGTCCCATAGGGGGCACTGTTGATTTTCATGAAGGACCCATGGCACAACAGGTTGCACTTTACCTCTGCTATTAAAATGCAGTGTGGAGAGGTTGGTACTTGACACTAATAATCTGTCCTTATGAGTGGAAAATGTTAATATGCGCTGTTTGGTTTCATTGCAAAACAATTTACACTGAATTTAGAGCCTTTTATAACGGACTGTAATAAAATTAGATCTACACTTGTGTATCTTTAGGGGATTAAAATAAGGAATGACTAGACATTTTCTGATCCAGGATAAACTGGGGTATAACACCACCTGAATCTAAATGAATGTAGCGCCCAACCACAGCCAATGCCTACATCACATCAGGATTAAAAAAAAAAAAAAAAANCAAACAAAAAAAAAACAAAACTGCCATATCCTGTACATTTGCCTATAAATCATACAAGACAATGTTTTTGTAACTTGCTGTGTTTGGATTTATTCTTGTCTATGTTCCCCTGATTTCTGTCTACATGTAAAGTCACAGGTTTATTCACGACTGACGCAGAGAGCAGCTCTCTACAGCTTCATCATCACTGAAAATGTAATTAACCATCCAGCGTTGTGAGGTGTTGCTTTGGAAATTGCCACGCACGGGAGTTTCCTCCAGCTGTGGGGACTGCAAACACAAAACGCGTTCCCAGTGTGATATGGAGCTGGGAATTGGAATGGCACAATACTTGCTGACGTGACGCCCACAGACCCTCTAATTTGCCAATCCAGCCCGATGTGTGTGTGTGTGTGTGTGTGTGTGTGCGCGCGCGCGCGCGCGCGTCCCGTTCCACCTCAGCTTCTGCACCGGCGCGCAGGGCGCACAGAGGCAGCACGATCCTCTCCATCAACATCACAGAAATTCTTCAAAGTTGTGTGGATTATTTGAAGATGTTGCAATCCCACGACACTCGTCACAGCCCGGTGATATAAATCCTCGACAAAATCTACCACTTTATATATTAAGAAAAGGAGAAGGAAAGAAGTTAGAACAGCTGCGCATGTCCTGAAATCTTCATGGAAAAACAGAAATTGCTGATTACTTTTTTTTCTCATTGCTGATGAAAATATCGCAGCCTATTAAGGAGGCAGTTTTGATTTTGATGCCACGTGTAAAATTGGATGAGACATCGGCGCCGTATTCCGTGCAATGAGAGAAATGGCCAGGCGCAAAGAAAAGATAACTGCATCAGTTTAAAAGACTATTCCGCTTATTCTTGTTTTTAACTGCCCAGCAATGGATTCCCACGGATATTTTCACAAAGCGTGACTTTTACTTTTCAGAGACGAGAAAGAAGCATTGATAAATCCTTAACAGATTTGTCAAATATTACCCATTCTGTGCACTGCATATGTGACTGATGAGAGACGTTTGGGTTTACGCACCCCGGAGCTACTGTTTCATCCAGAGAAAAGTGCACCGTGCAAAGAAGCTTACGAGAAGTTAATTAATTGCACGTACTTCCATAAATTCAATTGGAGTGAAATCAAGAAATGTGGACAGAACTGACCGCTATTTGCCTTCTTTAGGCAACCAGAATACTATATGTTATCTGTGTGGGATGTTTACTGACCATTTCCAAAAATCCGTGAAAGCAGGCGGTGTCGCAAGGCTTTGATTTTTAGATGGAGAAGTCCTTGGAGAGGATAAATTGCGTGCATACTTGTGCGTGTGTCTGCTGAGGAGTTACCCAGTGAATTTACCTGGGCATCGGAACTCAAAACGACTCCACGGCGAGACATGGGGCTGATCCAGTGCGTGAGACTCACTGTGCTTCTGCTTTTCACAGGTAAATCCCATTAAAGTAGATGGGTGTTTGTATTCATACAGCCTAACAAGAATTATGCAAATAAGCCTTAACGTGGTCATTTAATAAGAGACATTGTAAATGCATCAGCCTTTATTGAATCATTTTATCACCGTGAAACAAGTGATGAAATGCAAATTGTTTTCCTTCAGCCAAGAGTGCATATATAATACATGAGACATATAATTAGCTGAAAGCTGTTGTGGCTGAATACAAAATGACTTGTAATGTGAACATGAATGAACTGAGACAGTTGCCTACAGTGTGTGTGTGTGTGTGTGTGTGTGTGTGTGTGTGTTTGACTTGTACATCAGCATTGAAATGTGTTGTGAGGCACTGCAGAGCAGCATAACAACAGGCTTCAGATGCAGGTGATGTCAAGACAAAAAAAAAAAAAAAGNAAAAAAAAAAAAAAAGTTGGAGTACTTACTTGCAAATGGCAAAATGTGTGTTTCTGTGTTTGAGGATTTGTGTGTTAATGTATGTTTTTGCAAGTTATGTGGAGGCACATTTTGTTTGGAAACAGAAATTGCACATTAGGGAAGAACTGAATGTCCTCATTTTTACTTTTTTACATGTGTGTTAATGTTAAAACTGACAGCTCATCACAAAGGGATGTGATTTAACATGGCAGAATCAGTAAAAACAGTCAAAGGACAATGTGGGTGTTAATTTTGTAATTGTGATTAACATTTTAATTGGATTTGGTAACATTTGACAAAATGAGATTTGGAGATGTGACTACATCAATAGACTCAATTTTACCATGAAGGTCCATTAGAGCAAAGAACAAGCAAGGTCAGATGACTAGACATGTTTTAAACAACTTTTCTATTTTGCCATTATCTTAGCACACGCACACATACACACACACACTGACAAGCTGATATATTTGGAAATGAAAACAGAAATCCTAATGGTTCAACTTTGACTTAGCTGCCATAGCTGTGTATGAATGCACAATGCAATAGATGGATGTAATGGACATTTTTGGTTCAATCCACTTTATTTCCACTTCTAAATATGTGGCTATTGTCTGATCACCAGCCCTGTGACAGCTTGAGACCCTGCACATGATATGTGAATATAGATGATAGATGGATTTGTAGGATGGACAAAAAGATAATCACCTGACTGCCTATGTTGCCTGACCTAATGGACTGCATTCTGGTTACCTCCTCCAATCTGTGATGTTATCATCTTAGAAACATTGGCCAAAAAAGACCTACACTACAAGCCAGAAGTTTGAGGTCACCCCCAGTTTTAGTATGACCAGACTGTGTAGCAAGTTAATCCCTAAATGATCTGGGAGAAGGCAGACAGCAGGGTATTGAATAGAATGTTAAAACACACAAGTGAGAGAGTTTGGGCAAGGGAGTTAAAACGCAACTGGAGTGTCAGTGCAGACTAATACAGGCTGGGCACGCCTTCATTAAAAATCAGCTTGCGTGTTTGAGAACCAATAAATACTACCCACATACATATTATGTTAGTGCCAACCTTTTTCCAAAAGATAAAAACGTATTTTAGTTTTGTGTTATTTTGCCAAATTCCCTAATCTTAAAAAAAAAAAAAAAATTTAATGTTCTGGTGATGCACCCTCATTAAAATTCAATGTTTTGCCTCCTAACACCAGGGCATGACTGTAGGCATGGTAGTTTTAATTTCTCAGTAGAATAAAAGCAGTTTTCTCCTGGGACTATGTCCCCTGGCAGAAAAATACAATTTCTTTTGTCTAGCTTAGTGCTGGCTTGTTAAATTAAGTGACTTTTGCAAAAAAAAAAAAAAAAAAAAGAATGACATTTGGTTCGCTGTGATGGATTACCTATCTCAAGCATGTTTCAGGTTTCTACAATTTAATTTTTGATAGCGTACTGGAATGAACTGAAATGAACAGCAGTCTGGAAGGTAGAAAAACAATTCTAAAATGTACTATTCCAGTAGAATATTTGGAAAATGGATGGCAGTAATTTAACGTGTGCAGGTTGTATTTACTGCAATTTGGTATTTATGCAAAATCAACAGTATGGGCCTTTAAGATGCTGGAATGGGACTCCATATGAGAATTAGTCAATCGGCTAAATCTGTCATATTTACATTTTGATTGTCATTGAATATGCATTGTCCCTGTTTAAATAAATAAATACAAATCCATACTCAGATTTATAGGCCCTAATCTCCCTGATGTTATGCAGAGACATCTCTACACGTACTGTATAACTATAACCGTGTTGATATAGGATCTGCATGCTGTATGGTTACATTTACATGGTTACATCATTTGTTCAAAAAGAATTGGATGCTGGATGTAAAGGGTGCACTGCATTAAACAAGAGTGGGATGAATTCCCACTGAGATGGAGAGTTGAAAAGTTACAAAACCAAAACCCATTTAGCCTTAATTTAATAATAGCTCGCTTGCTTTGTCTCCCCTTCTCTGTCACTCAAATACACACATACACACACACAACAAATTGCAGTAGCAACAGCCAGACTGGCCATCTGGAAATTTCAGAAGAATTTCAGAACAACTGCCAGTTTCTGGATGTCTGACCGCCATTGCCTGTCTGTCTACATTGAAATCTAAAGAACCTGACAGATTTCATTATATTTTTTTATTTATTTCTAGGCAGACAGTTGACAGCAGAATATGCAAATTCAATCTTCGTGTTCTAATGTCCAATGCAGAGGAAAATGGCAAAGGAACTGGAATGAAATAATGAGCTTGAGATGACTGAAGTGTTATTATATGCAAAAGATGAAGAAAAGTGGGAGCACAGAGATGCAGGTGCTTTATTAATGTGTCACACTGCATGTTATGTACCATTAATTCTGATAAATGGTCATTGTGACATTTTTGGAGAATAGCTTCTGGATAGATAGCTTCTGGTACTGTGTATGAAGTATAGCAGTGGGAGGTTTGGGCTTGATAAGTGATTTTGGAATCAAAAGAAGTTGTTGGTAGTGCTGAGGTTTCTCCTGAACAAATTTCTATCTAGGGCTCCGTAGGGGAGTTTGCAGGTTCTAGGTTTTGTTCAGGTACTCCAATTTCCTCCCACGGTCCACGACATGCAGACAAGGTGAACTGGAAACTAAATTGCCTGTTGATGTGAATATGAGTGTAAATATATCTGTGTATGATAGACAGGTGGTCCTGCCTCCTGATCAGTACATACTGTGACAGACTTGAAAATGGATGGATGAATGTAAGCTATCGTAATAACCCTGGAAGAGGCTGTTGAGCATTTGCTAGCAGGTGGCTGCAGGCTGGTCAGGGTCAAAGTTCAGGGACATCCTTTTGGATCAGTGGTCAAAGATGCTTATCACAGAAATGCAAAATCCACATTTCAAATCTTGTGAGGGCCATTTGTTTCGTGTCACCTGCTGTCTGTCCTCCCATGTCTGTCCTCTCTCTCTACTGTGAGCTGGACAATAAAAGTGAACAATGGAGAAAAAAGTTCACTTCACTGATCTCTGAACCAACCAAGGAAGTTTATTACTCCTGATATCCTGTCCGATTTGCATTGTATTGCATGTATCCAATTTAATTGTCACTCTGATATTTCTCTGTCCTTTGGATGGGAGATGCTTTTACAAACACATCAACTTTTTTCAACTCCCGTTTCAATTTGAAAGCTTTCCTCTTCTGTCTTTTTATTTTCAAATGTGCAAATTATCAAGAAAACTCTGAACTTTTAATGACAGCAGCATAGATCTCTCTCTCTCTCTCTTAACAAGATTATTAAAAGATTAGCAAATGATTTAAAGTTCAGACTTACATCACCATTACTGTTGCGGCTGGATTTTCCCCCTGCACACATTTTTCAAGGCTGCAGTGGATTTCACAAAACAAGTAATTTTACAGACTGTTTTACCTCAGCTCCCATAGTGAGTGTTTAATAGGCTACAGAGGAATCCGGCAAAAACATAAAGACTTAAAACAGATTATCTGATGCCAGTGTTGAGAAAGGAGAAGACCCGGTGCGACCCTGTGCCTACATTTTTTTCTGTGAAATCTAAACCAACGACTATCTCCTGGTGAGCAGAAACCCGTGGGATATTAGTTGTTGGCTCTAAATGTATTCTGGTTTCATTCTGGGAGAGTTTGGAAGAGCTCTGCGCTTCTGGGCAGCCTTTGTGCATGAAAAAAAAAGCAAAAGCTTATAGAAAAAGCTGACTTTGTAGAATCCTCTCATATGAAAAATCTCTCCCTCCCTCGCTGTCTTCCTTTTCTACCCTTGCCTTCTTCTGTAATGGTTCAAAAGGTACTCCTATGAGCTGTAGTGTTCATTACCATAAAACAGATGCTTGTTACTGGAGGCCATGACCAAGAAGCTTAAAACTGAGGCAGTCTGTTACAGTAAACATTATGGGTGACTTTTCCTCAGCAGAGCCAAGTTTGTGAATTTCCAGGGGCAAAGTCAAAGTTATAGTTTATCATACTAAGTACAACAATATTGTGTCTGACAATAGCCCAGGCAAATCCCCACATTTCATAATAATTGCCAAACGCAACAGGAAACATCTATTACGACCGAATGAAAAGCATTAATAAGTGACGGATGAACTCTGGGCTGGCCCAAGTGGCACTTTATTGGAAAGTAGACTCGGGAGAAGCAGAAGCAAACGCCACACCAGAGGCCCGTATGTCATATTATATGGGTCATAACCCACAGATACAAGTCATAAAGCGAAAGGCAATCCAAGCAACATGTTGAATGCAGCAAGAAGCTGAAATTTGTGTCAGCTTCACATGAGCCACTTGTATTTGTCACATAACACTGCATGACACTTGCCAGCATAAAGGAAGCTGGTTTAATGATACGGCTGTTGGAGCAACACAGAAGTGGAACAGTGTCTGTGATGTGGTAAATTCTGAGTAAACTATTTGACAGTTGCATTTTCTGACAAATAGCATGAGGCTGCTGTAAAAATCCTCTGTGGTTACTCACCACAACGTCATCTGACAGCACGATTTAATCAAATTGTTGTTGCTAAAACAGTCATATATGTGTAAAAAAAAAAAAAAAAAAAAAGGTTAAACTCCATTTATGGATTATGAATTGTAGAAATTTATTGCATTTCACATTTTATTACATTTGAGATTTTGCCTATAGTTCATTTTAAATCACAATTAACAAGACTTGGCAATTCAACTGTGAAATACTGTACACTTTTCACAAATTTCACAAGATGCTTATCCATTGCTTGGTCCTTATAACAATGGTCAGCTGCTTACTGATATGTTACAATTTACCAGTGTTTGATTTATATATAAGAGTATTTTTTTCAGATTGCTGGATGCCACCACTGGAGTGAAGTAGTTCTGTAAAAAGAGTCGTAAAAGATAAGAATCATGATTTCAGTGGATTATGTCTGTCAGCATCAGAACTCCTACATTTCGACATACGTGTTAACACGTGAAACATTGAATTTTAAGATGTGTATATTTTAACTTTGTACATTTTAACCTTAGCTTTCTATATTTTTATCTTTTATCCTTATTTTTTATCCATTATTTTTATCCTTAGCTTGTATATTTTTGCACAGTGGACGAAATCACAACAGAAAACATTTCACCACCATGAACACAATATGTGTGATGTGTATGTGACAAATAAAGAACCTTGAACCTTGAACCTGAACATTTGATTTTGAAAGATAAATCAAAATACTCTTTTAGTCTACTTCACTTTTACCACTCCAGTAATCTGGACAGCTGTTTGTCTCTGTGTTGTTATCAGGGACTCAGTCTGTGGAAGACAAACTTTCACTACCTCAGTTTAGCAAATTATTCCTCAGAAACCCATAAAAGAGTTCACTAAACTCAAGAAAACGGTCAGTAGCAGAAGGATAAACTGTTGCAATGGTGAATGCTTGTTGGACATTCGAATGATTACAATCAGCAAAATTCCGCTTTTTATTAGATTTGGCAAAATAATAGGAAAACTAAAATACTGTTTTATGCTTTGGAAAATGTTTGGCAGTAATGTAACGGGTATGTATTTATTGGTCTCAAACAAGCCAAACCACTGGATTGTCCTTTAAAAACAATGACAGGGAAGGCATGCACTGGGGACCTAAACAATGAAGCTTGAGGTACAGTATGTCCAATTAAAACTGTACAAAAGGACTTGGCATGAGGAATTGAGGTATTTTTTTCAGCCTGTGATAGTCCAGCGTACATTAGTACTGTGGCCTGTTGTCTCTGCAGATCTATTAGAGGCCCCAAACCCATAATAACAGCTAATTAACATTAGTTACAGTGTTGCTGAAGAAACAGCAGGATGAAGCAGATGGAGCTGCATGAGAAAGGAGACTGTCTACTGTCAGATTGCTCTCAGTAGACACTTTTAGTTTTACTTTTTTTATTTGTGTGGCAAAACTACTCTCTTTACTTCAGTTCTCATCTAATTTTAGATTGAGCATTACCATGGCAACGGTGGAAGTATTTCGGGTGGTGAGTGAGAAGTGACTCATTGTTTTTTCTAACTTCAAGACTTGTTTTGAGGTGTTCATTGTAAGAAGCTTAAATCGGATCTATCGGTTATGAAAACATAGAAAAACGTTTCAGTATTACAGTCTTCATGGCAGTTTTTTTACCATCTATTCAGATGAAAACTGATGTGGGCACTTCATCTGTTAGATTGGTTCAAAACAAGGATCATTTAAAGAAAGCTGATTGTTTCTGCGAAATAGAATGTTGTGAACAACATCAGTGAAATGCATGGTGAGTTTTTTTCTTTATTGTGTTTGTGGTATTTGTTAATGTTATTAGCTGTGGTAGCTAAGTGATTTACAGTATCTGACTTTGGCATTTCCTGATGATCGCATGGCTTCAGCACTTCTGCCTGCACTTCAAACTCAAAGCAAGGTAGAGGACATTGTGTTTTCAAGAATGCAAAGTGTTCCAGTGTGATTGCCCTCTTAAGCTTGTTTTATGTTTGATGCATAGGGTGCACAGACCTGCACAGACAAATTGTTGTCACATGGAAAGACATGCCCTGTCGCATGAGGTCTATATGACATCTTTTCCCCTGTCCAGTGGTCCTAGATTGCATTATGAGACACAGCTAATGATGGCCAATTTAGCACTCATACGACCAAAGGCAATCTGCTGTAAAATTCTGACATTATCTGAAATTTAGGACCAAAATCTCACAATTTTAATTCCGCAACAACCCACAATTATAAACTGGCCCAAATGTTTAATAATCTGATGGCACATTTTTGCCTGCCTTTGTTTCGTGCTTTCCGCCTGGCTAAAATTGATCAGGCATCTGAAATACATCACTTTAGATATTGCACAGGTAGTCACATATTACAACAAAAATTTTATCATATCCATCTATGCAATGGCCTACAGCAATCAGATAATGACAATTGAAAAAAAAAAAAAAAATTCAGAAAGGTATCATCCTTTGACAGCATGATGAATGAAAGGATTTCACTCCTTAACTATTTCCTCAGTTGTAGGAAATAGTTAAGGATGGTCTTCCAGAAATCCATGCAATATGATCCATAGGGTAAAAAAAGAAATGTGAAAAATGACTTCACTTTCCCCCTGGTTTTGCTTTACTAATAGGATCAAAGGAGGAAAGGATAAAAAGAAGAACAGATATCTGACAGGACAAAGATGAAGCATAGCTCTGGTTTCTTTCTTCGCTCTGAGTGTCTGGGGGAATAGAAATACAACACGTTTAACCACAACTGATGCATGGACATCCATGCTGATACATTGCGACACATGCAACCACACAGAAATGCACGTGTGCAGCATCGCCAAAACCTTTCTTTGACACTTTGTAGCTCTGCGCCGTAAACACACACAGATACACGCAGACGCACACAGACTCATCTCCCTGGGCAAACAACTTCACAGTCTTTCAACTGGGAGAGGATCACACTCTGCGGGAGGTCTGGAGACAATTAGCATAACTAAGGAAACACTCACTCTGCACACTGAGCAAACCAGAAGGAAATGAAAATGAACTTGTGCAGTCGGTGCAGAGAAATAATGCCAACATAATCTTCTCACTCCCTGTATGAGAGATTGACAGAGAGAGCTCGGCATCTTTATCTCGCACCACCAACTCTGGTCCCAGAAGACGTTGGTGGTACCTGCTCTCACCTCTTACAAGTCTGTCACTTGGGCCTCAACCCCCTGCTGAGCTGGCCTCACAGTGCATCACCGCAGCAGAAGTTTGGGCATAAGCTGTCAGAGAAAGCAAAGAAACTTTTTTTTNTTTTTTTTTTTTTTTTTTTTTTTTTTTACTTGTGTGTTTGAGGAGTCATGCCATTTTGTGTCAGTTTCTGTGTGAGTGCTGAGAGTACCAAGAAGAGGTGATGGCAGTGATGATGGGAGAGTTTTCCAGGTATCACTATTATCTATCCTGGTCAAAACAGGATATTGCCTTCATGTTTTTTTGTCCAGCTGGGGAACATGATTGATAATAGTAGGGATGATCCTGATGGGTGGCGGTGTTATGAAGTCATTGTCTGTTTTTGTAGGGTTAATGTGAACAGCCAGCAACGTCTGTATCTGAAGTATTCAATTCCTTATCTTCGTAAAAAGAAGAAGAATGTATAGTCGGGTATCAAGTGCCCTTTGAAAATCCCCAAAGATATCAGGTACAATTTTGAATGTTCTGGAAAGAAATAATAAACATTTGGGGTACAAAATGGAGATGTAAGTTTGATGTTTCACCCAACACATGGTGGCTTCTCCAATTTTGGGGATTTTCATACATCCAGGCCATTGAAGGATTACATGCTGTTCTTCAGTAGAATAAATTCTCCATCTCTTTTCCCTTGAGATATTATCTAAAATGCATTCTGCCAGTGGGCTAAGGTTTTTTAACCAAAAACGGCAATATTTTGGCAGCATGTCTCATGATGAATGCAAAATCTAAATCTGCAAAGTAGCTTGTAACTATAGTCAACAGATAAATGTAGTGCAGTAACAAGGTAAAATATTACCCTATAAAATATAGCAGAGTTGAAAATAGCACAATATGGAAATGCCTAAGTAAAGCAAAAATTGCTCAAAATTGTACTTGAGCACAGTACTAAAGTAAATCTACTTAGCTGTAATCTCTCTCTCTCTCTCTCTCTCTCTCTCTCTCTCTCTCTCTCTCTCTCTCAAAAAGTAAACTAAAATAAACTCTGCACCCAAACAGGTGAATTTTAATTTCAAACTTGATAGACACTTTGGAATTGAAACCTGAGGGAAACTATCCCACACCTTTAGGAACGTGGTTTCCAAACCAAGACTCAATTCCCTTACCAATTTTCAGCAACACTGCCTCAAGAGAGGTAAACATTGCTGAGAGCTCCAACCAATAAAAAATTGTATTAGAAATAGGATTTCCATCTTCTAAAACCTATATATCTGTATAGGGGTTAATACTTTCCTTGGCGTAAACCAACTGAGGCTCAAAACACTTCAACCATAGTGATAAACAGATTGCACCACTTTTGGCATTTTAAAACTTAATAATTGTGTAGTTCTTGCTTCAGATTATCAAAAATGTGCAGTTGTGCATACAACTTGGGCTACCCAATGCCAACTAAAGTGATGACAGTTTGTACTCTATATGCTAATGTGCTAACCATCCTCAGTATACACTGATACTTCCAGAACTTTCACTGACTCCTGCAGTAGAACTTAGAGTAAGACAGGACTATAGGGTCAGGCATACTTCTAGCACCATGGCTTTGTGCTGTTTTTAGAGTTGTACAGGGGCTGTATGTATATACTTTACTGGCTGAGTAATGCATTGGCCAGGAGAATGAGACACAGATATCGATCGATCTGTAGGCTTCAGGCCAGACCCGAGCTCAAAATTGTGTGAGTGCAGCCTTAAAAAGCTGTTATTGGTCAATTTCTAGTTAGCATTAAAAGTGCTGATGGCCAGTTGGTAAACCCTATTAGGTCAGAAAATTGCAATCTGTGCAGCAGTGGAACAGATGTCATCACAGAATGAGAAAAATCTGTTTTGGAGCTTCAGCAGTTGAGAGTTTGTGAGTGGCTGTGTGTGAACGTATAGACATACACTCACTTTCTTAAATTTGGCGTGCTGTGCCAAAAAGAATCTGTAATCAAATTCACAATAATTAAAAAAATGTGGGGCCTTCTTTATCAATGTTTCTTCCTCATCCTTCCCTCTCCCAACCATCCTCGCCCGTGTTGTCACATCTTTATCCCCTTCTCTTTTCTCTTCTTCTTATCTCCTCGTCCTCTAACCACCTTTCTGCTGTCCTCCTCCTCCTCCCCTCCCTCACCTCTCTTTTCATTTACTGAGGCTTTTTCACTTCATCTTTATCTCACATAATCCGAATGTGTTCCACTGAAGATAAGTTATAATAACAGACAAATTCACGGGGAAAATTTTTGAGAGCAAGATTTTTACTGGCAGTTTTTCCCCGTAACAGTGTATTCTTGTAATGTTTTAGGAAGGCTTGATAAGTGATTCATATTAGCAGCAAAACTTCTAGCCAGAAACAACAAAGTGGACCAGATGACCAATGTATTTGATTTACCTCAAATGGTATAAAGGGGTAGCATCACGGTTGCAGGCAAAAGAAAGTCGACTTCTTCTATTCGTTTAGCCTGGCAGCTCTCCTGCCAGGAATATTCAGCATTTGTTTGAGGCATTGGTTGCAAATGTCCTCGAGAAACAACAATATGCATTCACAAGTTGTCATACCTACAAAACAGAATATCAACTTCTGGCAAGCAGAGCAGTGACGGTGACAGACACAAAAATGCCTGAACGTTTCGGGGAGAAGCTGATAGAGTAAGTCAGAAAGCATCCCCATTTAAATGATGTCTCAGCTCCACAGTTACAAAACTATGGCTGCCAGAACTTAGCATGAAATTATAATTGTTGCTGTCTTCATTTACACAGCAGAGCAAAATCAGTGGTAGTTTAAAGGGCCACACCAGTGATTTTGCACATTTAAGCCCAGTAAACACTAGCTGCATACACGTTGCTTTACTGTTTTCTTAAACATAAAACCGCATTTTAATATTCCTGTTATTTTGCCAAATCCTTCAATCTTTTAAAACCAAATCTTCAGATAATACACCCAACTTAAACTTCAGTGTTCCACCTTCTAACATTTACTGTATATTGAAATGTAGAAGGCACGGCCATTTTGAATTTCTCTGTAAAAGTTCATCTTCTCCTGGAACTATATTCCCTGGCGGAGACATACATTTTCTTCCATGCAGCTCCGTTGGACAGGTTAAATTAACTTTGACAAAAAATAATAACACTGTGTGGTTTGCTGTGATGGATTACTTATCTCGTTTCAAGTCTCTACAGGTAGTGTTTTAATCGTGTACTGGAATGAAGTAAAACCAATGGCAGTCTGGAAGGTAGGAAAACAATTCTTAATATTTATTGCTTCAGTAGTATAATGATATGGTCCTTTAAGGTGTTCCAGTGCCAACCAGAGATGATGGTTTGGAGCCCAGATTTCCTCAGCGGATTGATGTAAAGAATTCAAGCAAGCACGTGAGCAATACAGCTGTGTGCACTATAAGACTATAAGCACAGCTAATGTCAAGTATAATCCTGATTTTATAATCAATGTTATTTCTTCAGTGCAAGGAATGACGCTTTGTCTGAACACCATCCTCAGCATTAAGAACTAATGTTACTGTGTGTGAATTTACTGTTTTTACAACACGTGCTATGAGAAGCTGTTTTATCTTTTGCCACCAGCTGCTAGTTGTTCCGTTGGTGATTAAAATCATTTGCGCTGTTAATATTTTCACATTATCACCTTACAGCACAGCTGAAATGTTGGTATTGGGCTCTGTTGGCAGAATCCAGTGACCCATATGCTAATTTTTAAATTCCTAACAACATGATCTTATCCACATTTATTTCTCATCTACAGCATACTCTGTACCCGTGACCTCATTGCACCTCCCTACATCCATGCCCTTTACTTCTCTTTGGAATTGAATTACTATGTGTAACCAGACCATGGTGTATTCTCACCAGAATCAATCTAAGCAGAGAAAGAATGGGCAGAGAAGGAATGGACTGAGCAGTCCACTGCCTGCTCAGTCTGGCTGCTGTGAGTTGACGGATCAACAAAGTGAGGAAGGCAGAGCTTGTCCCACTGAGCTCCAACAATGCAGCTTCCTTTCCTCCCTGCCTTCCTCCCTCCCTCCCTCCGTTCCTGTTCCCCAAGCTACCCAGCTACAACTAAAGAGAACTAAACCTCTGCTCTCATTCCAGCATTTGTCAATATACAGAGATCTGGAGGCTTGGGCAAACTAGTTGATCAGATTACCATTAATATCTGATCACTTCATAAAAAGCTTTAATCTGTGCTAAGTGTGTGGCTGCATCCTATCTCAGGGACCGTGCTTTTTTTTTTTTCAATTTCTGTCATTTGGTCATCCTGTCCCTCTGTCCTACATGAGCAATATACTGTGGAGCTCTGAGCATGCCCAGGGCCAAATAAGGGCCCAGTGCTGCATTAATAGAGGATAAATCAGCCCTTAAAAGGTCTATGTAGGGTGAGCCAAAATGTATCCAAATCCAAAGGATTTGAACAGAGCCATGAAATCCCTTTTGTTTCGCTGTGGTCATGGAGCTGAGCGAGTGAGCTTTGTGTGGGCTCTTGGTAGCAGTTTGGCTAGCATTTTCCAGCAGGTAATTGGGCCTCTCTCCGCCAGTGCGTGTAATGCAGTGTTTCAGGCTCTAGTGCGGATACAGGCCTTCACTTTGCAAAGTTAGGAATTAAGTCGTGGAGGGATGATGGCACTTTGATTTAAGATAACTGATGAGGGAGACAGCTGGACTGATGCAGTCCACTCGTGTCTTAGCTCTCACAGCCTGAGGTGGACTTTCCATCAGCACTTTCAGTCTTTTCATCATTGTGCATGATGCATACTGTGAAGCCAGAGTTCAACATCCTTTGGGGTCGGGACCCCGTATGGGTTTGCTTGATATGCAGATAGGTTCACTGGAGACTCTAAGAGTGACATGAATATTAGAAGCCATCATTGAGGCTGATAATTATTTTTGAGAATAAATACCATTTGATAATGACACCATATGTCGGCCCATATGTATTTTTTTTTTAACATGAACACAAACGAAACAAACAATGTTGGCAAGGATTTTGCAAAATTTAATTATCAAAGATGACAGTAACATTTAATATAAAATAATAGTAAAAGAGAAAAGTAAAGACCACTGAAATTTCATGGTAAATAACAAAAAAAAAAAAAAAAAAAAAAAAAAAAAAAAAAAAAAAAAAAAAAAAAAAAAAAAAAAAAAAAANGCCTCACCACCCCAATATTGTTTGATGGATCACAGGCCCTTAGTATCATGCTAACATCACCCCCTTATGGCACCACTTAACTTGAATTAGTATTAAAAAAAAAAAAAGTGAAACATTTATTAAAAATTAAACTGCAAAATACTGTCATGTGTTTTGCTTACATTATAAATATATTAGGGTCAAGATGGTAATTATTTAAAATAATTTTATCATCTCTATATATTCCACTGAAAGCTGAACAGCTCTCTACACATCAGAGTCTTAATTTTTTGGGGGACTCAAAAATAGGCTCAGGGGTAAGAAAAGGGCTGAGAAACCCTACTACATATTGACGCGCAGTAAACAAAAACAAAAACCTGCACTTGATCTTTCTGCAAACTGATTGCAGGATCAGATGGCTTTTCTCTGAGTGATGACTGCCTGTCCTACACAGTTATCTACAACAGCAGGAGTGCAGACTTCAACACAGAAGTGTGTGCGTGTGGGTGTGTGTACATTGTAGACCTTGTGGGAAGTGCATATGTTGATGCATATCTGTATATACTAGAAGGTGTGAAAAGAGTGTTTACATACACTGTAAAACACAGTGGGGGAGCAAACGTTTCTGTATCCATTAAAGCCAAAATCTATATGGAAGAAATATGTGGAGAAATATGTGCAGAAATAGTTGTTTATTTACATTGACAGAAATGATAAAATTCAGAAAGTAAAGTGAGAAAAACACTGTGCAGGGAAGATAAAATGAAGAAAAGAAATGAAACATGAAAGATAATGATGCTAAGTAAACAAAATCACGTGAAATGTGCAGGACAAATGCAAACTCCAGATTACCTTTCTTGATATACAGGAAAACTGGCCATGCCGTCCATTGTTTGCAGCTTGGAAACTTAAACATGGGATGCCTTACTTGTACCTCTGTAATAGTGCATTATTGTGTCTAATGTTGTTCAGTAGTCTCAGCCTGCATGGACTTAGCATTGTTGTCTTCCTGCAAATATTTATCTTGTCATTCTTAAGGCAATGGAGGGTTTTCGAATGCTGGGATTTACCTCCAATCTGTAAAGCTAATTAGTGAGCTTTCCATTCTGATTTCATCCAGGGCAGAAGTTCTTTCATATGTAGATGTGATTAAATTACGATATGGCGGGCTCATTAGATTGGATTTACATTTAGAGACATTTTTGTGCACGGTCGAACCCTCTCAGCATGAATACTCCACTGACAGGATTCTGATGACCTGACATTTCTTGGCCAGCTTTCCACCGCAGCAGCACCGCATGTCTGCTCATCAAAGCTAAGAAATGGCACCCTACTGCTTTTGAATTTATGCTTTGCTTTCCTATATTAAACACTCTGATGGTTTTGTAATGGGTCTTTCTGCTTAATTAAGTGGGTCAGAACACAGATCAAAGGCCTGTGGAAGATGCAGTCAGTATTTTTGGTCCATATGTCCTGTGCTTGGGTTGATGGAGAATGGAGTCACGGCACCAAATTCATGTTGGTCAAAGAACAATGGATAGTTTTTTTTTTTTTTAATGTTTTAATATGGCATATTTTCAGTGTTAATTTTGAATATTCAATGTGCAAATCATAAAAAAGCATATTTAAAAATTATATGTGGAAATTGGATTATAAATGTTATAAAACAAACTAAACTGTAGTACATAATTGGCAGCTTGTTTAAATTTGTTTCTCCATTTTTCATTTCAGTTTTTTATTATTTTCTCAAGGAGCAGGAAAAACAATAACCAGTGACTGTTTCAATGCTGAAAATATGAGTGAAAAAGATACTGATCTTTGAGGACTTCTTCTTCTTTTCCTTTCAGCTTTCCCTTCAGGGGTCACCACAGTGAATCATCTGCCTCCATCT